>CM026570.1:1200000-1800000 GCA_015143295.1 Tetracentron sinense | reverse complement strand
TTTTTTCATAAATACCCATTCCCAAGACAATTTAAAGATTCTTTCGGTTGATTGTTCAACCTGTTGATCGTTATTCTCTATTTTGTTCTTTTATATATATATACTAGTGGACGGCACGTGCGATGCATGGGAGAGAAAGAGGGAAGGATAAAGATTTGCGTTCACAATAAGATACCATAAAATTAGGACTCATTAGGAATATTGGAAAAAAATCAATCAACTTTCTAACCCGACTTCTATCATATTATATATATATATATATATTTGGTTGGATGTTCTTATGTACTTACACCTTGTTAAATTTAACATTTACCAGAATACAAAAACTACCTGCTCTTATATTATTAATTTTTTTTTTTTTTGGAATAGACTTTCGAGTATGCATGTGAAGACCACCGTGGTCGAGTTCAGCTTGCCAAAGCGAACTACAACGGTCTAAGTCAGTCCCTGAAGAAAAATTTCGGGCTCATCGCCAGCATGGAGCAGTGCAATGACTTCTTGTTCTTGGCAACAAAACAAATCTCCATTGGTTGAGTTGGTAAGTTTGCAATTGTTATCTTCTTCTTTTTCGTATTGCTTAGAAAGTCCATATATGAGATTCGGAAGTTCTAGCGTCACTCGCTTTAACCCTTAACACGATTGATGCCAACATTCCTTCCAATATCAGATGTCATAGTTGTAAAGAACAACATATATGAGGGATATGTTAGGCTATTTGAGAATCTTAAGGATATTTTGACCATTTAATTCTTATATAGGACAATTTATATAGAAGAACAATATGAATGGTACCTTAGGGCCCGTTAGGCATTACTCTTAGGGAACATTTCTTTATTCCCTAAGAATAGAAATTCAGGAAACCTTTGGATGGGATAAAATCTAGAACAATTCTAAAAAACAATCTCAGCTAGAGTAAGAAACAAGAAATAATTTTTTTTTTAGTTTTAGGCTATTTTAGGCTATTTAAATGGTGTGTGTGTGAGTTTGCATGTGGTGTGTGTGTGTGTTTGCTTGGATGGTGTGAGTATTCCCTTGTCTTTGCCTTCAGTCATTGCCTTGTAGTATGATTGAGTTTACCAAAAAAAAAAAAAAGAATCTTAAGGATATTTTGGCCATTTAAATCTTATATAGGCCAATTTATATATAAGAACAATAGGAGTGGTACGTTAGGCTATTTGAAAATTTAAGGATATTTGGCCATTTAATTCTTATTTAGGACATTTTATATAAAAGAACAAAATGAGTGGTATGTTAGGCTATTTGAGAATCTTAAGGATATTTTGGCCATTTAATTCTTATATAGGACAATTTATCTAGAGAAATGTTAGCCCCATACGCAAACTTCCAAAGCCTCACACTGGTTGTCGTTACTCGCTACCACTCTCTTGTTACCTTTGGAACCATTTGAACCCTTACCTTCCTCCTTTCCAAAAAAATAATAAAAAACTATTTCTTAACCTGGGGTATCAATGAAAGGTGTTGTGGGTGAGAGTTTGAAAAAAATTGGAATCTGCTTCAATTGGGCTAGCACTACTCATTAATTTATTACTATTTGGAAAAAAATGAAGGATATTTTTGTTAAGGGTGTGAGTTTATTCTTTTGATGACTATTTATATAAACATAACTTCCATTGTTTTCTTGAAGGACCGAATTACCATCACTCTTTGGAATCTTTCCATGCTCATCCACTGAATTCTGCCTATGTTTCTCTATATAGGTGATGACTTCTGGTTTGAAGACCCGATTGGAGATCCAATGGGAAAGTACTGGTTACAAGGTGTCCATATGATCCATTGTAGTTACAACAGCATTTGGCAGGGGCAATTCCTACAACCCGATTGGGATATGTTCCAATCAGATCATTTATGCGCCGAGTTCCATGCGGGATCAAGAGCAATATGTGGCGGACCAGTGTACGTTAGCGACAAAGTCGGGCACCATAATTTTGATCTACTAAGGAAGCTAGTATTACCAGATGGAACCATTCTTAGGTGCCAGCATTACCCCCTTCCAACGAGAGATTGCGTCTTCGAAAACCCGCTTTTTGATGGGAAGACAACGCTCAAGATTTGGAACCTAAACAAGGTATGTTGAATCACTCATGCCTTAGTATACTGGATGCTGCAATTGAAATAGCTCGAGACAGAATGCAGGGATATTTTGGTCATTTTGTTAACAGGTATTTTGACAATTTCCTAAAGTATTTTTCTTTGAAGCTAACAAGATTTTATATATACCACTATTAGATTAGTTTAGTTTAACCATATCAAAGAAAAGAAAAGGATAATCCACATAATAGAGAAAACCTAACCTTTATATATTCATTGCAGTTTGCTGGTGTGGTGGGAGCATTCAACTGTCAAGGGGCAGGATGGTACCCTGAGGAGCACAAGTGCAAGGCTTATCCACAATGTTACAAGCCGATGTCTGGTTGGGTGTCTCCGGATGACGTTGAGTGGGAACAGAAGGCCCCAACTGCTGAGTTCCGAGGTGCAGAACAATTCGGAGTCTACCTTAACAAATCTAATGATCTTCTCCTAGTGAATTCGAAAGACGCATCAACATTACTCTCCAACCTTCTTCGTTCGAGATATTCACATTCTCGCTAATTCACAAGCTTAATGAGAGGACTAAATTTGCACCAATTGGGCTCGAAAACATGTTCAATAGTGGGGGAGCCATAGAATCCTTGAAGTATGAGAGCAATGGTGGTGTTGCTTGTGTGAGGATTAAGATTAAGGGGGCAGGCAAGCTCTTGGCTTACTCTATTGAGAAGCCAAAGGAGATTATCTTGAATGGGAAAGAGGACAAGTTTGAGTGGACAGATATTGGGAGCCTGAAATTTGAAGTTCCATGGATTGGTGGAGAATTATCTGATGTTCTCATTACATACTAAGTTCTTGACATGAATTAGGGTTTCAAATTATGGGCATTTCATGATGCCTGATTGGTAATGTTGTTTTTATGTTTATCTATTGTTTTTTTTTAAAAAAATTTAGTGTGCAAGTACGGATTTGTATTTTGTAGATTAAATGTCTTATGACATTTTTATATTATAGGATCTCTGTAATTTGTGTTATTTCTCCTTGAATTTAACGAATAATCTATCTATAGTTTGGTTTCGTATAGGTAAGCTAAGGTCCAATACTCAATCTCTAGTTTGATTTTGAGTAGGTAAGCTAAGATAAAAGTCAGCGTTGTCGTGGATCCTTCTGATATCCAGTTTTCTATTAGTATTTCAATAGAAAACTGGATATCAGAAACTTTGGAAATATATAAGCTTCTTTAGGAATGCAAAATGTATTGCTAACCATCCAATCCCACTACATTACTTTGGGAATGGTCGTGGCACCCACCTGAAGGACAAACGCTCACACTGTGGCAATACATTACATGCTCCCACACGGAAGCAAATCATAGGTAGCCTGGGTTTTTAAGGGCCAGGATGTATTATACAGCAGCTAACAGCTGTTAAATCTGTACAATACAATGCATCCTGGCCTTTAAACACTCAAAGCAACAGGGAAGGCCACACACTCTCAAAGCAAGAGGGCTTCAGGCCTTAGACATAATCTAATCAAATTCAAATCTAATTGATACTACAGTAGGCCCTCTTATAATTAATATTCTATAACTTAATAATCTCTAATAATTAATAAATTTGTATGGAACCAACTTGGTTCTATAGTGCATAATTAATAATCTCTTATACTTGCTATTTAATAATTTTTTAAAAAAGTTTTAGTATATTATTAATTATAAGAGAGGTTATATTATATTAATACATAATTATATGAATCTTATAAACACTTTATAATTGTTTAGATATTAGGAAGAGAAAGAGATAAAATTATTTTTAGATTTATTGGTTATATATAATAAATTACCATATATAGTATAAAGTTTTAGGTTCAAATGTATTAAGTAACACAAAATTTTATGTGTTAAAGTGACAATACTTTTTTTTTTTTTTTTGTAGTTTTGATAGGTCCAAATGTCATTAGCTCATTCAATGAACTAGCATAAAATCTTTTATTTTTTGTAGAGTACTAGTCTTATACATTTGTACTTACGAGAATACAAGAAGTTAATATGGAAAATACAATACATTAAAAAAAAAAATCTGTAAAGAAAATTTTTATTGGACCAATATAGTGATTCTTATATATAATATTCTCTTATAATTAATATAATTACTTTCTACCAAGGTTATTAATTACAAGAGAGTCTACTGTATCTAAATGTAATTTGGCACATTGATAATAATGCAGTAACTCATTCACTTGGAATATCTTATTACAATAAGACTAGTAATGGTGCACGTGCGTTGCACGTATTAAATTTTTGGTGTCATTGAGGTTTTGATAATGATATTAATTATTTTCTCATGCCATACTTTTACATAAAATGCTTCAAAAAAAATTTGTTTTGATTTTAAAATAAAATTAGTACTTGATCAAACCTAATCTCTCTATAGGGTAGCTATGTTCAACTTATAAGGTCAAATCTTAGACCCTTGTTTGGAATCTCAACAGTTTTAGTCCAATACCATTAGTAGCATCAACGTGAGAAACACATAAATATTGTATTCAATAAATTAGCTAGAGAAGTTGATAGAGTTTGAGAATGAATACAATACTTGAAGATAAAGGTTTGTAAAACATAAAGACTATCCATTATCTCTTTTCAAAAGGTTTTTTTTATTTTTAATCAAAGCTTCCGTTTTTAAATCATGTATACTTGATAGAGTTTGAGAGTGAATACAATACTTGAAGATAAGCTTTGTAAAACATCCTTATCTCTTTTTATAAGGCTTCCATTTTTATTTTTATTTTTAAATCAAGGCTTCCGTTTTTAAACGCATTAAAATTCTATTTGAATTCTAACCACATATTTACATATAACATAGTTTATAAGTTAATATTTTTTTATTAAAGGGTATATATGTCCACATAAAGTTTAGGTTACTCCTTGTACTTTTATTAGTAGAATTATATATCAATCCGAGTTATGGTGTACTCAGGCTCTGCTCATTAATTAAATGAGCATGAAAATTAAGTTTGATCTTGGCTTGTTAATTAAATAAACTAGGGAACTTGAGCTTTTAGCGGGTTGATTTTGAGCTGTTCATGAGCAGGATGGTTAACCAGCCCACTCCTTGGCCTTATATATATATATATATTTTGATTCAAAAATGCCATTTTTCTATTTTCCAAGGAAAAAATAGTTGGTGGAAATTAATTTAGTATAAGATGCCTTTTTTGTATTTTTTTAAAAAATTGGAGTATGTTTTCGTTAAAGACCATCCCTACACCAGATTCGTGAAATCTGCCTTTTTTTTTCATGATTTGTTTTCATGCATCCAATTAGAACCGAAAGCGTGGAACATAAACACTTTATTGATTTAATTTCGAAACCAAAATATCACAATCATCTTGTATACAATAGAAGCCATTGAAATTAAATTTAACTAAAAATACCAAATTCTGCACAGTAATAATGAATGTAACATGTTGGAATCGGAAGCGGGAAACAAACCACATCATATCTTGATTGAATTGCGAACCCAATTAGCAAAATCCCGTAAGTAATATGTAACAACAATCATTGTAAAAAAAAAACCGCAGAATATTGATTTCTATTTCACGCATCTTCTCCTCTATGTTTTTTTAATGGTGACAATTAATGGTGAGACAATTGCTTTCTTCCCCATTTTTTCAGAAATAGAATGAGATCTCTAGAGAGGGAATTCATGACTTACAGTTTGAGTGCATTTGAAACGTAGTTGCAACTTAGAAAGTCTGATATAATATTACCCCTATTGCTCTTGAATGCCTGAAATGGCGGCTTAGTCTCCTAAAGATATTTTCGTAAGGCTTAGAATTTCATTGACCCTACTGAAGAAAATGGATTGCAGAGAATCAGGATCCCACATTTTAAATGAGGAACAAATACTCAACAAAGCTAATGAATTTTCCCGGTCTCCATTATCATAAGATCTGCCTGATTTGTATAAGATTAATATGAATCAAACCCAGTTGTGGCAAAAATTGAAGAAAAATCACCCTATATTTGCACCTTTTATCACGCACAAATAATGAAATGTTAAATTATTATCAATCGGAAACCTTAAAAAAAACATATGTAAAAATTCGCTGTAAAATATCACAACTCAAAGTTCGACAGTTTTTTGGGACACTTACAATGCTAGGAAGGTACTATAGAAGCCAAGAAATAAAGTCATGTTAGCACGAAAGCCCATAAACTCTAATTTCATATGAATCCAGGTCTGGGATAATCTAAAAAAAAAACAAAGGTGAGATAAGACCAAAACCGAAAATAAAAGGTACAGCTTATGTCAAAAACCATATGAATCCAAGTCTGGGATCCTTGTGGCATATTTATTTATTATTAAAAAAAGACACAAAACAAAAGCATTACGGATGCCAAATAAATGTGCCCAAAAAATGAAAGAAAAGCAAAGAAAGATGTCAGATACTACTTATTCATAATACCTGAAAGTGCTATCCAACGGCTTAGTTTAAGCTTATGATTGTATATATGTGTGCTCCAACTTGAGATAGGTATCGTTTGTCATCAAAGTAATAATAATTGAACCGGATCCTTAGATGGGTTACGTGGCCTTTAAGTAGTAGCACACATGACCTTTGGGGGCATTACTCCTGCATAACATATGATGTGAGGTACACAGCATGAAATTTAGAACCAGTTATCATGGATCACTGCTCATTTTCCATCCACAGCAAGTGCATCACCAGTACGCCTACTAAAAAATAATGAGCAATGATTAGCATACCTGGAAAATGGATTTTACAATCTAAGGCTGGACGTCATTGGTCTATGCTCTCCTCTTAAATACCCACCACAGTTGGTGAGTATTTAAGAGGGTGGTATGGACCAATGAGGTCCAGCCTTGGATTGTAAAATCTATTTCCCAGGTGCGTTAATTATTTCCCAAAAATAATATACCAAATAAAAGATTTGGAAATTGAGTTGCAGAATTCTCGAATGCTGATAAATCATTATATTCCCAAGAGAGCTTTTATTAAGATTAAAAAAAGTACCGCCTTCAAACAAAAGCAGAGTACCCTTCACGCTTTGCCAATTTCTCTTAAATTCCCCCAGTGGCTCGAGATTTCGAACCAACAAAAATCCATTAACTGGGGACGTTACATAATGGGAAGCTTGTGAACGGCAACTTCCCCTACATAGTTGGTTCGCCACAGAGGGGAAAAACTCCATATGAATCAAATAGTGCAAAAAATAAAATTAAAAAATTTAGGTTACTGTATATCTTCTCTGTAAAAGAGGAAAAATAGCCTTTTAAATTTGGAAAAGGAAGAATAGTCAGTTCATGCTTAAATAACAAAGGACTTACTTGAAGACGGAAGAATGTAAGAAAATGAAACTTTATGTTGAGTGTGGCTTCCGAAACAAAAGTTCTGGATTGTAGCGTTATAGTTTGCAGTAAGCAGAGAGTAAAAGTTCTTGACGGTGTGTTGGGATTTGGGTGGAGAAGAAGAGTGGAAATTAGGGACGATGGGAAATAAGTCAATAACAGTTGAAGAAGAAAGTGTGAGACACGGTTAAAAGAGAAATCCTAACCGGTGTGTTGTTAAAGAGAGGGAAAACGTGATTTGAACCGGTGTGTCGTTAGAGATCGGGAGAACGTGCTTAGAAAAGTGAAGAGTGTTCCCACGAATAGATTTGAAGAGTTGCCTTGCTCCCAAAACAATTGAAGAGTTGTGAAGAGTTGTGTCTTCTCCACTCCCCCACCATCCCCACCCAAACAAACAAAAAAAAAAACAAACTTGTTGCCTCCCAATAAAAGAGAACTCTCAAATTCTAATAACTAATCTCCGAAACCCCTCTCAAACTGCCACGTGGACCTCCATGGCTCTGTTTTAATTAGTAGTAATATATAAAGCTAATTAAAAGGAGGAGGGGAGGTAACATACAGTAATATTTTTAAGCTTTGCTATCAATGTTCATGGACTTTGCCGGCAGTCCCGAGAATGAATGAGAGGCATAGAGAGAGGTTTGCAATTTCAGAAATAGTAGGAAGGAGAAGAGAGGAGGTAGGGAGGGAAGAGAATCGTTGATGGTAACAGTAGAAAAGTGGGATAAGAGGGTGCTTTAATTGATGAAACAGTTTCTCTTACGTATTAAACTAAGATAAGAGATAATATTGGAGATATAATAGGCTATGAGAAAAAAGAAGAAAAGAAATTTGAGAGGTTAGTGGGTAGTTAGTGTTTAAATGACTATCATACCCTAAAGTATCTAATAGCAATAGAGTAAGATAAAATAAAAATTAAGGGTAGTTAGGGTCATGTTATCAAAATTCAAGTAACGCTTCTATCACCTCTTCTCCTATTATAATAGTAGAGATATATACACGGTATTATTATAGTGTATAATAGTATCAATTGAAAATTAAAATTTGAATTTGATTAGATTAGGTTTGATTAAGATTTATGTCTATCTCATCTTTAAATAAATCCTATGAATAAGTGTAAAGATTATCCAAGTGGTGCCCCTGGCTTTCTTCTCTTTGGGAAACAAAGAGAATGGGAGGAATTGTAAGCATTCCCTGTAACTTTTGTGAAACAAAGTAAAAGTAAAAGTAAAAGTAAAGGTAGAACGGAAGCGAGGTTTCTCTAAACAACCTAAATAATAATAATATATAATAAAAACTAGAACAAATTTTTTGTACTAGTTAGTTAGTTTTGATTATATCAATTTTACTATGTTCTTTCTATTACTCTCACCTCTTTCAAGAATTCTTCTTGATCTTACCTGAAGAATTATTTCCAACCTTCTTCAACCCCAAAATTTCCTTCAGTTTGTCAACAGCCATCTTTGTTCTTGTTTGGAAGGCAATGGTAATACCCTTCTTTGTTTCCCCATGATTTCTGTCCGCAATCTTTTTTTCATTCACCTGTTCGATGAAATGCCCCACTGAAGCTCCGTTCCGAGTAAACGCAGCAATGAGCTCTGGATACAGATTAAGCATCAACCCCTTAAACTTATTTGATACGACGCTAACAGATGAAGACGAAGAGGAAAAGGACCCACATTCTCGACGACCACCAACCTTCACATGGCCATTCATATACGCTTTACACGCTAACAAGATAACTTGTGCTCGGTCACGAAAATGCGCGACAACGAAGTCCCCGAAATGCTTTGGTGGCTTTCGTAGAACGTACAACATTGTCCTGCAAGACAACAAGAATACGTCCTCACTATAAGCCGAAGATTGCTTCTCCCAGTAAGGCCTACCAGGCCAAATCCCATGACCCGGCTCGTTATAATAAGGCTTCTCGTTCAGCACCAAAGCTTGAATTGAAACCAACACTTGCAGTATCGTCGACTCAGAAGGGTTCCATCTCTCGTTCTTTCTGCCGGCCCAGGTGTTTAGAAGGCTTAAACAGACCCTCCCGTTTGCGTACAAATTGGGGTTCAAACGAAGGCCATAACCGCGATAGTAGACTTCAGGTGGCTGAGTGGGATAGTCGGAAGGAAATCGGAAGTCGAAGAAGAATAGCCCGTCGTGGTAAGGAGTCCCGGCAGCTCCGACAATTAAAGCTCTCAGTAGATCAATTCTTCCTTCATAGGCTCGGACATAGATCGAGTCGGGAAGGTTTTTCTCGAGGATCTTCCACTCTTTCATGATTTTCTTAGCTACGTTGCTTACCCCATCTTTCTTGCCGGAGCTATTCGACTTCACGTAGTAGTAATGATCCGAATCGTCGGTGACCACGTCGAATTGTTTGAATTCTTTGAGTTTCTCTGATTCATCTTTCGTCTCTTCAATCTCTCTATTTTGCATCCTTGAACTCACTAACAGGTCTATGAACTGGAATTCTTCTCAATTGCAGAATTGGAGATGAATGCTTCAAACTATTGGTATGTATTATTAGGGAAGAAATAAACTAATAAAGTGAAGAGATACACTGAATCAATTTTCCAGTGTATCGCTATCACAATTTTAGTTAGTAATGGACTAGGATGTAATTAGATTAGGATGATTTCCTTTTATATTTGGAGTCCTTTACTTCTTCTATTTAAACGGGATCTGATCTAATCTAATCTAAATTCAAATATATCTTGTAGCCTTTACTTCTTTGCAAAAACCCTAATCAAATCTACATGACTAATCTAAATTCAAATTCAAATAAACCAAAACCTATTCAAATTCAAATTCAAATATACCAATACTATGATAGTATTGGAGGTCATGGCTGAATTTAGTAACCCACTCACCAGAGGCTTCGACGAAGCTTTTCTCAGTTTGCAACAAACTTGAAACCTAGCTGGGCTTCCTCTCTTTCTATTCCTGTATATATGGACTAGTGGGATTCACGCACAAAGCACCTTTAGAGGTACACAGAAAGAAAGGGTAGGTGTGGACCCCAATGGTAGGTTTAGACGTTGGAAATTTGGGGACTAGTGGGGACCACTCTAACTGCCTCCACCATCCATCTGTTTTTTTGGTTAACTCAACAACTCCACAAGGATCCACCATCCATCTCTTTGACATGTTTTAATAGAAAGATATCATTTAGAGAAAGAAGATTGCGGGAGCATTGCTAGTAAGGCTGGTAAATAAAAGAGTTTTCAAAGTCCATGTCCCTTTTAACAACACCTCTTTAACCATGGTTATGTTTAATTAAATTAAAATTAACAATTTTGTTTTTCTATTTTTCTAAAAACCATAGTAAGATTGCTTAACCCTATGGGTTGAGTGAATCCTAACTACAATTGATGGGTGGTAAAAAAGAGGCGTGGACTAATAAAATCATGGGGTGCTTCTAAGTTGACCTCAGGGTCTGTTTTCTGTTTACCTAAATAAAAGGAGCTGCTAGCTTGATCTATGTACTCGTCTCGACTATTATAATGCTGATTGCCTGTTCAAAACGTTGATCGATCAACATTAAAAATTCTCAAAACACCCATCATCATCATCATGTTGTGAGTTGTAAATCAAAGCGTTAAAGGCTTGAAATATTTGGAAGGGTAATTTCATCATTTCATCTCTTCCCATTACATTCAACCTCTCACATCATGTCAAAATCTAGAATTCTCAAAATACCCATCTTCAGGAGTTGTAAATCAAAGTGTTAAAAGCTGAAAATTTTGGAATGATAATTTCGTCATTTCATCCCTTCCCTTCTCTCCTACTAAGTCACATTCAACTTCTCAAATCGTGTTATCCCTTCCCCTCTCTCCCCCGGAGATCCAAACACAGCCAATCACGATTGAACTTAGGGAGAGTTCAATCGAACCTACAGGTCAACCTGTGACCATTCTAAACCCCCCATTAACTGTAGTTAAGATTCACTAGCTCTCGAGATTCAACTATCTAATTTTGGTTTTTAGAAAAAAAAATTAAAAATTAAAAATTTTTAACCCACAGTTAAATTTTTTTTCCCACAATTAAAAAATTAGATTGTTGAACCTTAAGGGTTAATGAATCTTAAACTACAATTAATAAGGGTTAAAAGGGACACATGTTGACCTGGGGATGCGATTGAACCCAGTTCAATCACAATTGCCTATGATTCGATCTCCACTCCCACGTCCTCCTCCCAACAATGGATTACCTTTACCATATGCCCGATATCCACACTCGGTAACGCGGAAGACATTTAATTAGGGGAGTGATAGCATACATTGCACATTCGGTTGAGTGGTACACGGACACCTGCAAGCTCGCCATATGTGCTCTTTGACATCCATTAACAATGCTTAAGATCCACTCATACCTATAGTTAAATAATCTAACCTTAGCTTTTGGAAAAAATATTTTAAAAAATTGAACCTTGGTTGTGATTTTACTCATTCATGTGATTAATTTTTTAAAGATATTTTTTCTAAAACCTAAGATTAGATTATTTAATTGTAAGGGTGGGTGAGTTTTAACCATCGTTAATGGGTGTCAAAGAGCACATGTGGCGAGTTGGTCAAGTATGCACGTATAGCCCAATAGAACATGCGAGATGCATGCCATCACCTCTTTAGTGGAACACCATTCCACACGTCAGTCAAAGAGTGGTGCCCGAGTGTGGATCTCGAGCAAAGGTAATCCACTGCCCCCTCTCACTCTCTCTCCCATTTTCCACCCCTCTTCCCCTTCACTCTCCCTTTCTTCTCACGTGCAATAGGTCACATTCGAGTCCTCTCATCCTTATCTTTCTCGAGACTGGATCACAATCAATTGAAAATGAATTTACCAAAAAAAATAATTGGGATTGAACTCTCCTCACAGCCACAGATCAACACATTTGTCTTTTAATCCCAATTAATCGTGATTAAGAGTCACTACCTATTGGTTAGTAAATTTTACATCTTATAGTTAATCTTACATTAAAAAAAAATCTAAAAATCAAGTTTATATTGTTAAACCCTATAGATTAATGAATCTTAACCACAACTAATTAACAAAAGGACACATGTTGACCTGTGGGGCGATTGAACTCAAGGAGAGTTCAATCGCTATTGACTGAGATTTTGTTATATCTAACGTATCCCGCACAATTTTTTTTATCAAAAGGTCCCTCAAGTTTCTATACCAAAAATATGTTTTAATCTTTTTTCAAAAATGCCCTTCATTAGAGATCCTCTTCTCATTCTCTCTTCCCCTCCTCTCTCTCTCTCACGTGCATCGCATGCTGTTTAATTTTTTTCATGATCAATGAAAAATATAAAATTTAAGATTTTAAAAAATATATACTTTTTAATATATTTTTATAAGTTTTTAATCTCTTCATATTAATTAATTTTTTATAGAATATATTTTAGTTATTAAATTTAAAATTTCTTACATAAATTTGAATTTATATTAGAAAAGAGTTACTACTTTATATTAATTATTTTACAATATATTAGTATATTTTATAGAATATATTTTAGTAATTAAATTTAAATTTCTTATATGACTTTAAATTTAATAAGAGTTACAAATAGCTAATTATTTATGTGTACTAATTATAAAGGTATAAAAAAACAAGGACTCTTTCTTATAGAGTCCTTATGTTATTTATGTGTCCCATTATAAATGTATATAACAAATAAGGACTCTTTCTGATAGAATTCTTATTGTGAGTAATTATAATCGATTTGAAAAAGATGTGTTTGGAATCCAATTAAGACTACATCATGTATTCTTTGGGAGAGAATCTATGGGTGAGTTTTATTAATATGACCCACTTTCTTCTAATGCATAAGTATGATGTGGTGAATCATTCTTATAATTATAATCCACTTTTATTTATTATTATAAAGTAAGGTGAAAGTAATTACGTTTACATAAAATTTTATATACTCCTTGTACTTTTATTAGAGGAATGATATATATATATATAATTAAGTATGTCAAGATAATTATTGAGTTAAATATATTTTTATAAATATTTAAATATGTTAAGTATCAAATACGTCATATATCCTTTAAGTTTTGATACAATTTGTTGATCTGAAATAAAGAATCTCCACCTTTAATTTATAAAAATATAAAAGATAACAAATGTATTGAAGGAGCTTGAGTTCAAAATCAGTTCGGTTACGTAAACAAGTCAAGCTAAGCTCATTTTGTTCACGAACCGAGCTTAAACAAAAATTATGAAGCTTGAGCCGAGCCTGAGCACCCTCGTTAATTCCTAATGAGCTGAGCTTTGAACACTCTACTAAAGAGCCTACTGGTGTTACATTCGGATCTACAGAAACAAGGAAAGAAGGATCAGCCGAAATAAGGAAATAAGTGGAGCCTCCAATTGTTGCCAACTCAACACCACCACCAATAAAGAAAGATACATAATCCACTTACCATACTCAGCTATAGAATCTTGGAGACAATCACGTTTTTGATGAAAGAGTCCTACTAGGACTCTTAACTTATATTACCTGAGATATTCCGTACTCTGTAGTATTCACTTACTATATTTCCTTATAAACTCCTCTCTATTAATATCAATGATACTAAGCCTCATCTCTTATGGTTGTAAGAGTGACCCAATCTGTAGTCTAGAGAATTCTTTATGGTATCAGAGCAATACACGATTGAGTGTGATTAATATTTTTTCTTTATTCTACAGATTAGTGACCACAAAACTCATTAAGAAGAACTATCTCGCTTGAAAGGATCAAATCCTTCCCATGATTGAGAATATTGATCTACTCAATCATAGAGCTGCAGAGGTGAAAGAACCAAAACAACTACTTATTTCAGAAGGTATGAAGGAAACAAACCCTACCTACGTTAAGTGGCAAAGAGATGATCAGCTACTCCGAAGTCTGATCTGTGGAACCTAAACAGAAGAGATTAATACCTTCGTCATCGACCTCAAAACTGCAAGAGAAATATGGTTGTGTCTTGCAGAAACTTTTGACAGAGCTTCCCAAGAATGGGAACTCGGATTGATTCGCCAACTCCAAATCATTCGTAAAGGTACACAAGGTCTTACTGAGTATCTAAAGAATGTTAAAATTATTTGTGATGAACTATTTGCTATGCAAAAATCAGTCTCTGATAGTGACAAAGTGTTTTGGACTGTGAATGGGTTGGGATCACGGTTTGATAGCTTTGCCAATGCTATCATGGCACGCCCTCCTCCTCCTCCAACATTTTCCCAACGGTTTGATAACTTTGATAGCTTTACAATTATAAATGTATAAAAAAACAATTATAAATGTATAAAAAAACAAGGACTCTTTCTAATAGAGTCCTTATATTATTTATGTGTTCAAATTATAAATGTATATAAAAAATAAGGACTACTTCTAATAGAATTCTTATTGTGAGTATTTATAATCAACTTAAAAGATGTGTTTGGAATCCAATTAAGACTATCATCTGTATTCTTTGGGAAAATCTATAGGTGAGTTATACTAATAAGACTCACTTTCTTCTAATGGATAAATATGAGATGGTGAATTATTCTTATAGTTATAATTCACTTCTATTTATCAATAATAAAGTAAAGTGAAAGTAATTAAGTCTACATAAAATTTTATATACTCCTTGTACTTTTATTAGTGGAATGATATATATATATATATATATATATATATATATATATATATATATATATATATATATATAATTATGTCAAGATAATTATTGAGTTAAATATATTTTTATAAATATCAAAGATAAGTCATATATGCTTTAAGTTTTGATACAATTTGTTGATCTGAAATAAAGAATCTCGACATAAAAATATAAAAGATAACAAATGTACTGAAGGAGCATGAGTTCAAAATTGGTTTGGTTACATAAATAAGCCGAGCTAAGCTCCTTCTACTTTTATGGGAAAAAGTTTTAGTTGGTAAATATACCCTTCTTTTGTATTATAATTTCTAAATTACTCATACCATAATGCATAATTTTGATTGCTCTTCAACCAGTTGTGTGTTGGTTACATGATATCATTTCAACAAAAAAAAACCAATTTGGCTTTGTTACCGCATGCATTAGGGTGTATCTCGGGTTTATTCCCACATCAATTGGGAGGTGGACTTTGCAAGGAGTCTATAAGGGGCCATAAACCCTCCTTAAGACACTCCCTTTTGGAGTGGTTGCTTGGACTTACTCTTTTGACACCTTAGCGGCTACCTTAGGTTTGTCTGTGTTTGTTCAGAGAGGGTGTTAGTTACATGATATCATTTCAACCAAAAATCAGTTCATAGTTAATCTCATCTTTTATACTATGGTTTTGGCATGAGATTGTCTCCCACATGTGCCATAAACAATGGTCTCGGGCTTTCACTCTTCATCCGACATGTGGCAATAAAATGGGAAAAGTCATGTCCATTTTCTCCCATATTTTTTACTTCTCCCCATTTTTAATATCTCTCCTTTTTTATTGCCACATATTGGATGAAAAATGGAAGTCCACGACCATTTTTTGGCATCTGCCAGAGACATGCCTATGGTATTTAATTTTTTTTAGAAGGCAGTCATGAGGTAAGGGATAGATGCCCTTAAAAGAAGAAGAAACACCAAAACTTACATGAACCCCCCCCCACACACACACACAAACTTGGTTCTAAAATATAATATTTCATACCAGCCTAATGCTCGACACGCCTTACAAAATTTGGCGCCAAATCTTTTTTGTCTGCTTTGAAGAAGTTAACGTCTCCGTTAATTTTGAATTAAACGACCCCTCAAAATTTCCCAAATGAGCTGTTCCCAAATCGCAGGGGAGAACAATACGTAGAGAGAAGGAGACAGAGATCTGGGATTCCACTTGGGATTCCGCCACCATTTGTAGCCATTGTTCCTCATTCGAGCTATCTTCTGCTCCTAGTTACCTTGTGTTTGAAGAAATTCCTGAGAGACTGAGAACCATCGATCATTCAAGCAACAACCATGGTTTTGACATTGCTTACCAGAAATGGTGTTAGCGTTGTTTTCATTTTTTTTCAGTTAGGGGATTCGAATAGAAGGTTTGAGAGGTCTGTATTGAATTGAACTCGCTTTTCTGAATAGGAAACTGTTAGTTTTATCAGTTTGGTGGGTAACTATGTGATTTGGAGGTTGTTTGTTGTGATTCAGAAAGTAAGGATTCTGTTTCTCCTCCTGCTGCTCCGATTATCACGAACAGAGACCAAGACTAGCTCTTATCGACGGAGATTCGGATATTGAAGATGACAAAGAGAAAGACGATGTTGTTTCTCCATCTCAGGTTGGAAGCCTCCTCGTCGGAAGCTAGCTAGAAAACTTGGGGCTGATTTTGACAAGGGTGCTTTGCACTTGGTAACAAATTGGGATGAGAATCTTAAGGGGTTTGATAGCAATGACTCTTTAGAGATCAAGGGAAGCCCATTGAAGGATAAGAGTAAGAAATTATAAAGGGAATGAACAGATTACTAACTTGATTTTTAGAATAAAAAAACCTTAGATTGATTATGCCTAACCACGATCAAAGGAGGCTTTACAAGCCACCACGTGTCCCCTTTAACACACACTAATTGTGCTTAAGATTCACTCACCCCTAGGATTAATCCATCTAACCTTGCTTTAAGAAAAAAAATAAAAATATTAACCTTAGGTTTAATTATGTTTAACCACAATTAAATGATCTCTATAAGTTGCCATGTGTCTCTTTTAATACCCACTAACTATGGTTAAAATTCACTCACCCCTAGAGTTCATCTATCTAACATTGGTTTTTAGTAAAAAATATATATATACTTGATTTTGGAAATATATATTAACCTTAAGTTGATATTATTAACCTTGATTAGAAATCATTTATCATTTATTTTATTAAATTAACTAACCTTGTGTTGAAAAAGGGTAATTTAGGCATTTAAAAATGTTTAAATAATGACATTATCAAAGTCCATCAATAAAATAACGGTAAACTTAAGGGAATGGGGGGTATACAACCAATGTTGAGGGGTGGTTGGTGTAATTTCAGAAACTAGAGGGGAGATTTTTGAAATTTCACCAAAACTTAAGGAAGGTGAGTGTAATTTACCAAAAAAAAAAAAAACCCCAGAACACATATTCGATTCAAAAGGGTTTAAAGAAAAACACTAGTGTATACTAATTCAACCTAAAGCCCTTAAGATTATCAGGAAATGATCACCATGTTCATCAGTTTGCTCAATATCCTCATTATGAACCCATCTTTGGTTATCTCCTTTGGAGGCTTCTCTTCTTTCTTTACCTGATAAAGATGATGTTTACAGTAAGCACCATTGACTTCAAACGCCTCAACGAGCTCCAAGAATATCTTACCCATGTCTGCAGTACGACTCTCCATGTACCCTTTACAATTCATTAGAATGGGGTGCGCTTGCTTTCTAAAATGCCCCACAACAAAATCTTCGAAATTCTGAGGTGGAGCTCGAAGCGTGCAAAGGATAGTTTGGCACGATAATATGAAAGCATCTTTACTGTAATTCAAGGATTTCTTCTCGCGAGAACGCCACCAAGGAAGAGAATGGTGATTGAAATATGGCTCCTCATTCAAAACCTGAGCTTGAATAGAAACAAGTAATTGTAGCGTGGTCGATTCTTCGGGAATCCATTGTTCTCTTACTTTGCCATTCCAAGTATCTAGAAAACCACTACAGACAGTATCATCTGCGTACAAGTTTGGGTTCAAACGAAGACCATGAGAGTGGTAATACACCTTGGGCGGTCGGGCCGGATAGTTGCTAGGGAAGAGAATGTCAAAGAAGAATAGGCCATGGCGGTAAGGTGTATAGTCTGGTCCTACTATGACAGCCCTCATAAGATCCAACCTCCCTTCATAAGCTCTAACCAAGATCGAGCTGGGTAGATTCTCCTCCATTATCTTCCATTCTGTAATAATCTTTGTTGACACATTGCTTCCAATATCCCTTTTCCTGGTCAATCTTTGTTGTTGGATGTAGTAATGATCTGAAGGAGGATCTTTAACAATGTCGAATTTCCTGAATAGTCTGAATTTCATGGCGACTTCATCTTCAATCTCTTGAATCTCGCCGGTCTCTTCAATCTCTCCCTCTGGCTTGTTTGAACACCTCTCGGAGAGGTCTTCGGATTGGAACTGGGTCTCGTCCATGTCTATGATATCAGTGTAATACCTCCTACTCCTAGAGAGGTATTTGCTTTTGAACTGAGTATTATCCACGTCTAATAGATTAGTGAAACTCATCTTCTTCTACTGCAAAAGAGAAAAAACCATATTGGAATTGAAATTAAAGGCATGATCTTATAGTAAACCCCAGTTGGTTTTGTATTTTCACTACAACTCAAACTCTTTTTGGTCAGAAACTCAAGATCTTTGTAATATTTAGAACTTCTATTCTAAAAGGGCTGCTTCCCTGCTGAGTTTAAGTTACTCGCCCAAAACCAAATTAGAAAGTCCGGAGATTTGGGTATTCAATTTTGTATATTTGCCACCTTTAAATCAAATTCTCTCTAATTTAATTGCTGATCACTTCTAATTTTGTAAGATTCTAAATACAGCTGTTGATCTTACAGTTTAAATACTAAGATGAGCTCTGCTTAACTCGTGGAGCGGAGCTCCCCTTTTTACACTATCCCAATGGCAAACTTGTAATTTCGTGTTTTAAAAATTACCCTACATAGCTCAAAAATTACAAACCTGCCATGCTCATAATGCAAAAATTAATCTCTTGATCTTAACCAATGGGCTAAAGCCCCGTTTGGAGTTTTGGTATTTTGAGAATTTAATTAGTTTCCTTTCTTTTATAGAGACTACTAGCAAAACCCCCGTACAATGCACGGGAACAAAGTAGGATGAGATAAACATACATGTTCATATATTTTAAGATATGTGTGTTTGTATGCGTGTATAAGGAAGGAAAATTATCACAACTAATGAGATAAGAAATGAAAAATACATTAACCGGATAATCATGAACTCTACCTGTATCCAATGTAATCTTCCAACCAATTGCGAAAATAGAAAAAAATTAGAAAGAATTTATAATTAAAATCTAAAATTTGAAACTTTAGTTGGTATATAAACTTTAAAACCAAAACATCAAGCACCCCCAAAATCATTTGATTAAAAAGTAAATAAACTTTGTAAGAGAATAGTACAAATTTAGGAAAGTAGTCTACAGGGTAAAAAAGAATGAAAAGTCTAATTTTTTTAAGAATCAAAAATTGATAAAGTATAATTTTAAAATTATAAGGTTTCTCATCTTCTATGAAATTCAGTTGGTATAAACCATAAAACAAAAATATCAAGAGACCAAATCCTTTACAGTGATAACCGGATTTGGCAAATCCGGTAATCACCCTTAAGGTCGCCACGTGTCCCTTTTGAAACCTCTTAACTATGGTTAAGATCCACCCACCCCTAGGGTTCATCCACCTATCCTTGGTTTTTAGAAAAAATATTAATTCTTTTTTTAATATTAAAAAAAAAGGTATAAAGTGGGTAGTTAAGAGAGGGTATTTATGAGTCTCACTTAAGTAGAGTTGAGACTTGGGGAGAGAGAGGAGGTCTTTGTTGAGTAGAAGAATCTGTTGGGGTATGAGAGAGAGTTAATAATAGGGAGAGAAAATAGGAAGTTAGGAGAGGGTATTTATGACTCCCACTATGTGATGATGTGACATCACAAATCTTAAAATAGAGATCAAAGAGGATGCCACATAGGCATCCTATTTCTATAATATAGTATAGATTAAAGTTGCACATATGGAATTTTTTCAAAATAAAAACATGGACTTTGAGTTCTCTATGGTTATAATCGGACTCCTTGGAGTCGGTTATGTCCCACATATCAATGTCAATACGTGTCCCTTTAATACCCCTTAACTGTGGTTAAGATTCATTAACTCTGGTTAAAAAGTATTAATTCTAAAAAGGCTTTTTGTTGTAACCGACAATGTTTTAAAACTCAGACCAACCCGGTTGACCAGTTGACCCAGGACTGGTAATTAATCTCAATGGGTTGGTTTAAACCTTTAATGGGTTGATTGCCAAGCCTAGAGTGATGCAGTTAAAACCATTTAAACTGTCTGGTCATGGAAAAAGGCCATTTTTTACTTATTCTAAAATATAATATATTAAACAAAATTGAGAGTTTTGAAGCAAAACCCTAGAAAAAAAAGAAACTGCTACATAAGAAGGAGAGATGATTGGAGATGGAAAGAGCTCAAGCCAAGGTGAGGTGACTATAAAAACATGTTTTTGTTCTATTGATTTGATTTGAAGGATTTGTATAGATAATTTTATAATTTAGTTTGAATACTAATCTCATATTTCAATAGTTTATAATATGTTTTTCTATTGATTTCAAGAGGTTATAAAGTATTTTTAAGAATGTGTAAAAGAATCGTTGCCCATAGTAAAACTCATCTGTCAACTCTACTGTAGTGTAATTGAGTTGGGTTTTAACTGGCAATCTCACACATGCAGCACAAAGCACAATCCAACTATTCCAAGTCACAACCCCCTCCCCCACTCCATTGGGATTTCCAGGCCATTATGAATGATATCAAACAATTTTGTCTAATTATGTATTATTTAAATCTAATGTATCAAACTTATTATTAAGGAAAGAATTAGGAAAAGAGACCCAAATTACTGATACGTACACACGTAGTGAGTGGGGAGTTATTAAAAAATAGGAGGTGACATTTTATAACTATTAGTGCATGGATTGTAACTGGTTATTATAATTATAAAAGATTTGTAATAGTTTAATTTTAGGATATGATGAAAAGAATTAAGAGTTTCTTTTTTTGAAACAACTGGGAGGTGTTGGTCTCTCTTTAATGAGATCAAAATGTGTAGATCTTTCTGTTGTGCAAATTGTCTTGCATTCAGTTTGTTACAACTTTAGTAATGCTCACCTGAACTTCTCGTTACACTAAAACTCAATTGTTGATCAAGTAAAAAATTTGCATTCAAAATTTTTTCCCGCCACGTGCTCAAGCCATTCCATACAGTTTTTTTTTAGAGGTTTTCCCAATTGGATAAGGAGTCTCTTTCAAGATAGGTTTCTATTATGCATATAATATAATATTCCTTTTAACATTTTCTATTTTAGAAAGAACTAACTTATTTGAGAGGCTGTAAGAGAATGATATCTGTAAACTCTTTGTTTTGAACTAGTGAAAAGAAGGTGACCTCTCCGTTGACGTAGTCCGCATCGGGTGAACCACATAATTCTTGTGTGTTTCTGTTTCATATTTGGAGGTTATTTTCACCACTATTTTGGAAGTGATCAACTTTTTTTTCCCTTTCCCTTTTCATTTAAATTTTCTTTTTTATTTGAAAACAGAAAAAGGTTCTACAAGAGAGGAGAAAGGTTTTGGGGGGCCTAAGACAATTTATGGGCCAACAACTCTACAACTTAAGCCCAAAATTATGGATACATTGTCCTTCCAATGTACATGTTATTTATGATAAAGTAAACCAAAGGACAAAAAAAAAAGATTAGATCATAATTTGAACTCTTTTTTGTTCTCTCAAGCAGCATAATCAAGATTCAACGAGTTGTCGGATAGTCATTGGGAAAATATCGTTAGAATCTCCGTCCATCAGCCGCTTTGCAATGATAATGTTAGCAGCATCAGAGGGATGGTATGGATCCCAGAACACATACTTTGTTCGATCACGACAAACTTTAGATGTAGGACCGCAAGGGATCAAACCTCCAAAACGCCCGGCAGCATAGCAGCATGCAGAATTTGCATTGTCAAAACCTGTAATTAAATGCATAATCAGTCTCAATCCATGAGGAATAAGCCAAGCTTTCAACCAGTAATTACCGTACACACACCATAAGATAGGAAGTTTTCAAGGATATCTGATACAATGTGGTAAACATCTGCATAGATGAATTTAGATCCCTTGAGATTTGATCTCAGCTCCACAACGAGGTTCTTCAACCGCTCGTTGAATAATCTAGCAATCTGATTCGGGAAGGCAACACAGCTATCTCCTGCTGATGGATTCAGATCCCTCTGAAATGGGATACACCCAATAGGCCCCACATTTGCCACTATAATCTTTCTTGCATCCAAATTATGGAGTCTCTATAGAAAGACAAAGGAGGGAAAGTGAAATGTATTTTAGAAAAAAATATAATTATAAACTAAGTAAGCTGTATCTGCAGGTAAATTAAGTGGTAGTTTTGGCATTTAAGTAGTAAGAAAAACTAACTGTTAGTTGAAGTCTGAATCTTGAAATCATGGCATCCACAAACATTTCCGGGGATACCAACTTCTGTTCTGCTACTGAGACGACGGGAGTGAGGTAGTTGTTTATGAAATCGTTTGAGCCAATTGTAACAGAGAAGAGAGCATTTCTGAACAGGTTCAATGCTGCAGGATAGCCGATGCTTGAGATTATGTCTTGCCTGGTATTCGCAAAGTTATCGAGCTGTGCGTCCAAGTTGATTCGACCACCCTATGGAGCAGATAGAGATTGTTCATCAAATTAGATTGTATACTACTTCTAAAAACCAGGTCAACAAAAAAAAAATTCTTTTGTTAGGAGGGTTTGTTGAGGCAGAGAAAACTGTTCTGATTAATCTGCTTGGTTTGACCTAAGGGAAAACTGAAATAACCATAGATACCTCCAATTTATAGCAGTCCTCAGACCTTTGAAAACCAAAACTATAATCTCTTGGATAGCAGTTCTTAATATGAAGTCACTTTAGGGTCCATTCTTTTGCCGAGACTTTTAAAGTATGGCACTATGCAAGTTTTCTCATTTGAAAACTAGATGTATAGTGCTTTTCATCTCTTGGGTTCCAATTCCGGTAAAACTTCAAATACAGCAAAATGAAAGATTTCAAATCTCAAATTTCCTAACAATTACCATGCTAAAGTGCAAAGTGCCAAGCTTTACAAATCTCAGCAAAATAACGGACCCATAGAAAACTACCCATAGAAAACTCTCATGGACAATCCACAAAACAAAATTTGCTTAGAACTACAAGATACAATGGTCTATTTCCGGAACTAAAATCACAATAACTGGAGTCGAAAGCTTACAAAGATCTTTCCAGTGTGATTAAGAATTCCACCTGCACCAGAGGCGTAATTGACCCCGTGAAGAACCACAGTTCCAAATGTTGTCGGGGCCAAATAAGGAGGAGTAAAACCTTTCAATCTCAATTCCTGACCTGGAGAATCAAAACTCTATTAACGTCCTGATATATTTAAGTGCTACAATCGAATCAGACAAATTGAACAACAAAAACTTGCCAATTATGTCGACGATGGTTCTCCCATTGGTATATCTCCCCGTTGGCAATCCAAAATCAATACCATTGGGGATGTAATTAGCTTTGGAGAGAGAAACAATGTAGTTGTTGTTTCCCGCATCAGCCAAGGAGTCACCAAAAACAAAAGATGCAGGAACTGTCCCAGCCCAAGAGGTCCTCAGAAATAAGACGACAGCCACAACTTGGAATAAAACCCCAACAATTAAATGTTCATCTGAGAAAATCCCCATTACCAGTAACATACAGAAAACAACTAAAAACTGGAGTTTCTATAGTAGTTTTGAATCTCTGAGAGAAAAAAAAACACAAAATTTATCCTCTTTATGCCATATAAGTGCTCTAAACTTCCAAATTTATGGAAACAAAAGATCTGTTAAAGAATACTATTAAGCACAAAGATCATGAAAAACAGTTGAACAACTAATTAAGTGGAGAAATAAATTTTCAGTTTATTTTTCAATGATTTGAATCTCTAGGAGGAAGATTGGTTTTGGACTATTTGAATGATGTGGCTAATTATATGAATTTCCGGGTATTGCAAATTTGTACTTACGAAAAAAAGGGAGATAAGAATCCAATATAAATAAACCCGAAAACTGTGGAACACAGATCAACAAGAAAAACTAACCAAATTCAACCCCTGTCAGCTAATTTTTCAAGATAGGTAGTTCAAGTTTCAACCAAAAATTGAAAAAAGAATCAGAAACCAGAGATTAGAAACCCAGAACCAAACATCATTGCTATCATCATTTTCCTTCGACGAACCAAACAGTGACCGAGGAGAAGAACAACCAAAAGCAAGTTTTCTAAGCTATTTATTCACACAAGTATCTCAAAATTTCCTCCAAAAGTAGCCAATAAAAAAAAAAAATTCCAACCAAATATGATAGATATAAGACCAGAAGGGAGTGCACTTTATCTGATTTATCATGCCATAAACAATCCTTCTCTGTCTGCATGAACTCCCATGGACAGAAAGCAGAATCTGAGTATAACCACACCCTTTTACTGATCAAGTTAAGTACAATTTATAGGGGAAGGAGAGAACATTGAATGGTCTGCAAAGTCAGCACCAACCCGTGAAAAAGACTATTATTTTGGAACCAAAGTCATCAAACAGGGGACTATGTTTTCAATATACAGGTTAATCAAGATCAAAGCTGATTATACTGTTCTGGTTTCACGGAGCTGAAAATGGCTTAAAGCAAAGCAAGCAAACAAATGGGGTTTGGAAGATTAAGCAAAACGTGATTCCTATAGAGTGCTATTGTGGAATAACAAAGTGGTTGAATTGTAGCCTTTTCTTCTAGGAATTAAAATGCTGAAATTGTTCAGAGTAGTAGTTAGGTGGTCACACTTTCACCCATATCTTGCTTAGCCATTAAGGATGAATATCCTCTGGCAGAAGAAGTTACTCCCACCCTTTATTATTTTAGAAAAGTTTCATTGGCTTTGAACAGAAAGCTCCATTAGCACTCCGTCTACCAGAGTAAATCAACACATATTCTTCTTACGAAGGGTTCGGTCACAAGCATTCTTGGGAAATCTTATTATGATTGTGCCTTGTCTTCTGGTATGATAGTTTTGGGGATATATTAATGTAAATTTTGTAATTTTATGTCATTGTCACGTTATGAATAGGTTTTCTTCATTATGCAGAAAAGAGTGGAATTAGAGCAGATAGAATTAAAACCCATTTTTCACAGGAAATTAGTGAAACGTTCCCTTTGAGTCGTGGGCATAGGCACAATTCCCAATCACCTAAATCTGTGTATTTTTTCGTTGTTATTTTTCTTCATATTTGTCGCTAAGCTCGCTCCTTATGGCTTATAGCCTGAGTGCAATGATCGGGTCAACCGATATCTTGATTGTACGTTGAGTCCATTACCAAGTAGGTGGTTCCATATATAGCATAGATTTAGATGGAAGTTTGAGTTACATGTGCATTGCATTACTTCAACAGAAGTATGTAGCTTGGCTTACAGCTTAGAACTGGCATGATGAGGGGCTCTTTAATTATAAGAAATCATGTAGAGCCTATACATATGCCATCGTGTGCACTGCCTTGATAAGCCGGTTGCTGTAATGAGACTGCCATCTCCCATGTACCACTCAACCAAACCGTATAGGGATTTCAAGTAAAATATAGCAAACTAAGGGCACCCCCACTACGGTAACACCCCCCCCCCCCCCCCCCCCTCCCCCTCCTCCGTACTCTCACACAATGTTACCCGGTTCGCTTGGTTCGAATTCGGGTTTGCGGATCACAGTTCGCCACTCTAGGTTGAACCCAATTCGCTAGGGGTAGGTGAGAAAATTCATTTTTTGGTTCTCTTAGGTTCTTTAGTTTGGTTCGCTAGCTTGATTCACTAGTTAAACATGTAAAACAAATATATATTTTATATTATATTATACAAATATATATCTTTTAAGCATGTAAATAATATATTACATATACTTAAGAACAAATTTTTTTAAAATGATTTTTTAAGAACCGTTTGTGAACTCAAAGTATAAATTTGTCAAACCTAAAAAACAATATCAATGAATTTGAATAAAAAAATTGATCAACCAAAATTGTTTTGAAACCACTATGTGTTCGCACAATTTGATGACCAATCCGAACCGAACCACAAACTAGTTCGGCTTCGCTGTTCGCTCTAGCATGTGGCGTACGTACTTGGTAACCCTGCTCTCACATGAGGCATTGATGGGTAGGCTTGTATTTTCTATTCACAGGAAATAGAAAATTGTAAAGAAATGCTTGAATTCATTTTCAACTTGAATGATTTAGACAAAAAAATATGCTTAAAATATAATTTTAGAAATGAAAAAAGTCACTTCTAAGAATCAATTCTTACAAATAGAAACCCTAAACTAGGGTTACTTAATTCGTTGCCTACTATACCAAACTGCGAACTAGTTTGCGGTGCACTTCATTTAGGTTCATATAAATGAGCGAACCCTGAACCCCAATAGCGCCAGTTTAGTGATTTTCCTATTTGGGTTCAGCAAATTTTTCTTTGGGTTTGACGATTTTGGCTTTTGAGTTCATGAACTGCTTATGAAAAGACATATTTTATATTTTTTTTCAAATAAGTATTTATAATATATATATATATATATATATATATATATATATATATATATATATATATATATAAGTGAACCAGAAAAAACTTAAGCGAACCGAGAAACGAATTAACTTATTCTACCCCTAGCAAACAAGGTTCATTCTAAAGTGGCGAATTACGAATCGCGAACCCAAATTCGAATCAAGCGAACCAAGTAACATTGCTCTAGACTTCCACCCCATCCTTACTATTTTTTTTTTCTTAAAAGGTGATTCTATTGTTTCTCAATATAAATTTTGATTGAATGTTTCTGTGGGCAGCGGAATTGCGACGCCCGATTGGGGTTGGGTGCATCAACCTTATTGAATTCGTGTTACACCCTGTCAAATAGGATGTACTAACACTATCATCTTAATCAAATCATTTGATGAAGTGTTTTGGTTTTAGTGTATGCGCTTTATACCTAAGCCAAAGAGTGATGGTGTTCCAATCTAAGTACACCCGCTTTATACCAAATCAAATGGTGAAATATGTGCAACACACCACCACCCAAGATTTCTCTCCACGGACAGCCACACATGTCCGCTGCTGGTTCTCCCTTCCCGCGGACAGCCTTTTCATTTCACTCTTGCAGACAACCTTCTCATTTCAATCTCACGAACAACCACACATGTCCGCGGATGGTTCTCCCATCTCACGAATAGCCTTCTCATTTTAGTCTCACAGATTGCCACACATGTCCGCGGATGGTTCTACCATCCGACGGATAGCCTTCTCATTTCAATCTCGCGTACACCCCCACCCTCTCTCTCAAAACTCTTGGATTATGTTAACCCTTTATGTTTTGTTGACCCTTTATGCTTTTGTAATTATGTGGGTGTGTATCATGCATAATACAACTCACCTACATGATACCCTCACCCACATTTGAAGCTTTACGACGATAATGATGATAAAGCTCATCATTAATGATAATAATGATCCACTACTTTTCTCACACCCACTTTCCTCTCACCTCTCACGTAAAGGGTCTCAAAGAGATTCACCTATCCTATTCTCATGGCCCCACCTCTTCTCTATCACCTTTCACATCTCTCTCACTCATGTGTAGCCAACACTAGCCACCTCATCATCTCATGTAATCATATTCTATCTCTTATATTAAAAGATGGGTCATTCACCTAAAAGGTCCTGTTTTGTATTTTTATCACCTAAAAGGGCATGTTTTTAACATATTTATCAAAAAAGGCATATTTTGTATTTTTCTTACCTAACAGGGTATGCTTTTGACATATTAACCCCTTAGCTACGCATATAAAACCTAACACGGATAAGGGTAATATTGGAGTGTATACCCTATTTGGTAAAACTTTTCAAACCATATCATTTTAAGTGATATTTGTTTATTTAGGATGACTAATCGGTACACATCTCTTAAAAGTCTCAATAAGCCAAAAAAGAGTGGGGCTGCACAAAGTACGGTGGGTAGAAAATAAAAAGAGAAACCTCTACAAGAGGCCTCTCTCCCGATCTTCTTCTCTCATAGGGCAGCAATCAAAGAGAGAGCTGCGCATAAAAAAACACCAAAAAAAAAAAAAAAAAACAAGGGGTTCTCGGCTTCCCCATAACAGGAGGCGACAGAGACTTTCCTAGACACCCTGCTCTCAAGTTCTTTCTCAGTACAAAAAGGCCAAGAAATAGGGGACAGTTGAAAAGCCAAACAGTAAAGGTGTTGGCTAAATACGAGTGCTGCGAACCACAAGAAAAGAAAGAAGCAGAGGCTCTGGAATCCACAAGGAGGATAGATTTCACTCCATCAATGAGATGGAATCCCTCACAATGGGTTCTCCATCACTGATTCCAACGGTTTTCATTGGATGTCATGGCAAAAACCGCAATAATTGGGACCGGCATTCGGGCTAGACCAAACAATAGTCCGTCCATTTGGCTAGACCCACGTACCTAGACCCTCAGTGAAGGACCTAATTTAGTGGACCGGCCCATTCGGGTTGGATCGCACAGTGGGACTATCCTTCACGGACAGACTTTACATTGGCCTAGCCTTCGGGCCAGGCTTTGATATGGACATGCCTCAATGAAAATACTAATACATCATCTTCACCCCCAATCAAGTAAGGGGACCCAAAGAAATTGAGAGTGCACCCAACCAGGTGCACACCAAGTAAGGTGGCTTCACTACTCTACGACAGGTTAGCCCAAAAGGCAAATCTATGTCACTAGACACCCTGAAAAGGGAGTCCAAAACAGCAGGCCCCTTCTTGCCCATTGATGGGACTAGCCGAAAGGCCAGATCCAACCGTCAGCAAAGCCCATATAGGAGACGCCGAAATGACTAATCCTTGGACCCATTGATTTTGAGGGCATATAATCCAAGTTGGCTATGAGAACTCCCCCTTTTTAAAATCCATCAAAGAAAGGAGAATTTTCTGCAGGATATATCCAAATTCAATGATCCAATGGGTTGCTCTAGATGCATAAATTCTATGGGTCGCTCTAAATTCAATTGACTCTACGGGTCGCTCCAGATGCAATTGACCCTACGGGTGGCACCAAAAGCAACCGATCCTACAGGTTGCTTCAAAAGTAACCGACTCTATGGGTCAACCTAAATGCAACTGACCCTATGGCTCATCACAAATGCAACTGACCCTATAGGTCGCTCCAGAAAAAACTGACCCTATAGATCACTCTACCAACAAAGATCTCAATGAGACACTTGTAACGCTTACATGTAAATTGGGCATCACATTTGAATAAATAAATATACTTTATTCAAATATTGGCTCTTCTTGTTCTTCTTCTTAATTAGAGGTTCTTTCCCAAATCGGGAAGATAATTAACAATTCAAGTGTAGCACCCCAGACTTTTCCATTTTTAAATGAATAAGTATTTCGTAGTTGAATGGCCTTCCGCGTAGTCTAATTAATAAATAGGGGAGAAATTGGAAATTCCCAAACGTCAGAAATGTGCGTTTTCGAGAGAGGAATCCAACGCAAGTTGAATCGTCGAAATCGGATGAACGAGTCAAAAGATATGGCCAAAACAGTCGGGACCTACAGAGCACCGATCGCTCGGTCCAGTCAGCGATCGATCGGTCCAAAACCGATCGATCGGTAGCTATCGCACGGTCAAAACTTTTGTATGGGGAAATTTTCCAGAGAGTGAGTTTTTGACCGGTCGATCGGTCAATAACACCGATCGGTCATAACCACCGATCGCTCGGTCTTCGCGTTTTTGCAGAAATTTCATTAAGGGCGTTTTCATCTTTTGGGGGTTAAACCCTTTCCTATAAGGCTTTGCCCGAGCCTTAGGGCCTCATTCTCATCACTTAAGAGATTTTGGGAGATAGAGAGTGAGAAGAAGGGGGTTTCTAACCTAGGATTTCCATTGAGGAAGGAATCAAAGGGGTGGACCATCCTAGGTCGTCCTCAAACTTGGATTGCTTCAAGTTCAAGGCTCAAGCTCGTGTGGGAGCCACTCTCCAAGCTAGGGCAGCCATCTCACGTATGTCTTGAAAGAGGTTTCTTCCCCACGCCAATCCTCTTTCAAGCAAAGACTTCCTTCTTGCAAGTAGAGCTTCTATTTCAAGGTTTCTTCAAGATCAAGCCTTGATCTAAGGTTAGTACGCCCTACTAACTTACCCTAGCAATAAATCTAGGTTTTCCTTATGAAATATGATTCTTGTTAGTATGTTTTATTCCTTGCAAAATGTGTCATCTATAATAAATATAAACAAGATAAAGAAAGGGTAGGGATGCTTGGATGGAGGTTGGATATGACGATTGGATGCCGAATGTGTGATGTATGATGTGTGGGTTGTGGATTGGAAAGTGGAGGATGAGCATTGTACAAATAACAAACTTACCATTGTGTGATTGAATGGAAAATATGCATTAAAAAGAAGGAGATAAACTACTAAGGAATTATGTATGAAATTGTTTGACAAAATACCTAAACTATGAATAAATGATCTCAATGAAGAATATAGAAATGAGTTTTATGCATGCGTTCCTATAAATGATAAATTGATCAAATGTTATGCAAACTACTTAAGTTACCTATGTTCATATCATGAATTGAATTGTAATGCCATATCTTGGTTTTCCTCATTATCATGATTGTCACTCTTGACACATACACGAGCACGCATGATAGCATGAACCGAGATTTCAAGAGCATGTGCATATAATAAACAACAAGAAAATATTGCACGTCAAGGAGGTTGGTAGCCCAGGGACATTCGGGGGTTAACCTCTGGCTCACAAGAAAACTAAACAAGTAATAAAAATCACATATTGTCAAGGAGGTTGGTAGCCCAGGGAGATTCGGGTGCTAGCCTCTGGCTCACAAGAAAACCAAACATTGCATATCAAGGAGGTTGGTAGCCCAGAGACATTCGGGGTACTAACCTCTGGTTCACAAGTGCATTGCATATCAAGGAGGTTGGTAGCCCAGGGACATTCGGGTACTAACCTCTGGCTCACAAGTGCATTGCATATCAAGGAGGTTGGCAGCCCAGGGAGATTCGGATGCTAGCCTCTGGCTCACAAGTTACAAGATGAAAGTTTACAAGATGATGATCATGCATTCACGCATGCATGCATACATGATTTCCACGAGGCATACCGAGGCATGACATGAGATTTCAAGCATGAGTTTTATCGGAGTTTTAGCATTCATGCACACACGTTAGTATGATTGCATTTTACCATGCCTTATGCTATTTCTCTGGTGATGCTATTACTGCTTTGTATGGTATTACTGTTGTGTGCTTTTATTATTGTTATGGTTTGCTAGTAGCGTGTACTCGCTGAGTATTCCATGCTCAGCCGTACTTTCATGTCGGTAGGTGCACGAGCCCCTCTTGACATATGTGATTAGAGTCCTTGGATAGAGGAGGACTACGGCGAGGAAGAACCGTATGAGGATCTAGCAGTCGAGCCTCAGGCGGAGGCGAGAGACTTAGACCATTGGCCCCACGGGGGTGACTATTGATCGAGAAAGTGTTGGGTCTTATGTATTTTGATATTTTGATAGGTGGGCCTGTCCACCTTAGACTTAGGCGTGTTTTGTACTTATGTTAACTTGGAATACTACATTTTGGATCATTATAAAGAAAAGAAAAATCTAGTTTTCGCTTCCGTAAATTATGTTTAGCTTCCGTGCTCTGATTATCATTGTTAGTACTGTGTTTACCTTGTGCATTACAGGATGGTTTGGCAGGTACGAAGTGTCACATCTAAAATATCCCTAAACTCCTAGGGGGTATTTTGGGGCGTGACATCAAGTTTACTCGGATTGGAAGGATAGTCCCCCACATAAAATAATAAATTCTATACAACAATAGAGACAATTTGACCGTAAGGTTCAAAATGTCAACCACAAAAAGAAGCTTAAAATTTGTGTGTACAATTTTCCAATGAGTAATCAACACAAAATCGATTTTGAGAATACAAGAATTAAGAATTAATTCAGTTCCAAGAACTGAGGCCAAATGGGCCTAAGTGCATATTATGGCTAGTAAGCCTAGATGACCCATACCCCACGCCTCCTTTTTAACACCCATTAACTGTGGTTAAGATTCACTCACCCCTAAGGTTCACTCATCCAAACTTGAATTAAAAAAAAACTAATTAACCTTAATTTAGCTAGGCTTAACTATAGTTAAAAGGAGGTTAAAATGGACACGAGACACAATGGTTGACTGGATAGTGAAATGCGGGGTCGGCTAGTCATTGCTCTAAAATTAAAATGATTGATTGATCTCAATAAAAATAGGAAACTAAACCTTTTTCTAGGAAAAAAAATACCTCTATATTTGGCTATAGCTAATCACTACTCTAAAATTTAATATGATTGACAGATCTCAATAATAAAAGGAAAATAATCACCTCCTCGGGTCGAGGAGTTGAGTTACTCTCTCGTCCTCCCTTTTTGGGGCCACATGTCCCCTTTTTACTTCCATTAACTGTGGTTAAGATTGAGTCACCCTTAGGGTTCACACATCTACCCTTGGTTTTTATAAAAAAAATTAACCACAGGATGTGGTTAAATTTTAACCATAGTTCAAAGGGTTTGTGAGAGCGAGGAGGAATAGTAACCTCCTCGGCATGAGGAAGTGACTATTGCTCATAATAAAAATCGGAAACTATACAGTTGTTTTAGGAAAAAATACCTCTATATTTGGCTGTATAGAACAGCACTTGTTCTTAATCCTTAGAGCACTTGTTCTTAATCCTTAGAGCATTCCTAGTTGTCTCACCAAAATAGTTTTTTAGCTATTTTGGTGAGCCAATTGGCTAAAAAGTGTAAAATATCGTCTCCAGCAGCCTTACCAATTTGAAGATTTCGGTTTGATGAGTGTACAGTACTCACCAATGTTGGTGAGCCTTTTCCTCCTTCTTTATGGGCCCACACACAAATAGAATAAAGGTTTCTCTCTCTCTTTTTTTTAAAAAAAAATAAAAATTGTGGAAGTGACACAAATAATAAAATAATGATAGTTTTGGCTATTTTGGTGAGGTTGCTGGGAGTGTTTTAAAAAAGTGGCTCCCCAACATGACTTTTTGTGAGTTTTGGCTATTTTGGTGAGGCTACTAGGAATGCTCTTAGGATGGTAAGAATGCCCAATTAAGCTAAATTCTTAGGCAGTATCCTCCAAATAAATACTATATCAAATGATCAATTTATCTAAAACTAATATGAAGGGAAATGCTTAACTTAGTGCCGCATTTTTTTTGGTTAATAAAAACTATGTAGTCAAATGTGCAGTCCTCATTGGTCCATGCACCCTTTTTTACCACATATCAACTGTGATTAAGATTCACTCACTCCTAAGGTTAAACAATCTAACCTTAATTTTAAAAAACAAAAAATAAACATAAATACTAACCTTAATTTTTGTAAGCTTAACCATAGTTAAGGATTGTTAAAAGGGACACGTGACCATGACATTTGACTACATAGTCAAATGCGTAGTGCTAGTCACTACCCTAATATAAATAGACAAATGGATGCGGAGGACTGAGGAGTGACCTTTCGTATCCCTTCCACAAGATGATTGACGAGGCTCCAAATTTAGGGGTATGCAATGGACGAGTTAGGCTGGGCTGAAGCCATTTTGAGCCCAGCCCGTCTCATTTATCCTCATGCATAACCCAGCCCAAACCCAAACCCAAACTTATTTCAATATATGAAGCCCAAACTCAGTCCATGTATGATATTATAAGTTTGAGTTGGGTTCGAACAACCCACACTTAACTCAATTTTTAACTTAATGATCAAATCGCCTGTTTTAGCCTTTTTTTCATAAGAGCACGACTTTGCAATTTACTTCTTTGTAATGAATGGTACCTAACAGAGTTGGCTATTTAAGTAAACTGAATTGGCTTTCTAGTTGAATTGGCTATCGACATCATAAGTTTAAGGTGCACATTAATGACACACCATGTTTGGTTTTGAATGGTTTTCTTCCTCTTTAATTAATTTTTCTTTAATATTATCTAATATTAATTTAAATATTAGAGCCTCTTAAAGGGACATGTTTCTATTTATCCTATGTTTGGTTACCAAGAAATAAGTGAAAAAAAAATTGAAAAAAAAATACAACTAAAAAACATGTTATATTTTAGGTCGTGCTGGGTTAGCTGGTCTTTATTAAGGTTTACCCAAATCTAGCCCAAACTGAAACACTAAATAAAAACCGAGCCCAAACCCTTGTAAACTTAGCCCAGCCTGCCCTACATCGGACTGGGTCATGCTGGCCACGAACCAGCCTGATCCAATGTACAACCCTAGCTCCAATCCCCCAAGGTGCATGCAGTTAGTATTTATTCCACTTCTGCATGAATGAGATTTGTTCTGGTCCTTGCGAGACCAAAACCGTCTCCCCCGCCACATAGGTCAACACGTGTCCCTTTTAATGCTTTTTAACTATGTTTAAGATTCACTTACCCTTAGGGTTTAACCATCTAACCTTGGTTTTTAGGAAATAAATAAATAAATATTAATTATAAGGTTTAAACTTGTTAACCCGAGTTCCAAGAGCAATTAAAGAGGCTTGGTGAGTGGGCCTGATAGTTTTGGTCTCAGGAGGGCTAGACCAAATCCTTTCTCACTTTTGCGTCTTGATTGCAATCTAGTTGTTTCACGAGAAAAATGTTTCGCCAGAACTCTTATACAGGGGCTCGTTGTTTGGATCGCTGGTAAAATTATTATTAGATTTCTCCTTCCTATTAGGCAATGTTCTTTTAATGGATCTGAGGTGCGAATTCATAATTTTTGAGAATTGTTAATTTTTATGTTGACTTATAATTTCTAGGGATTTTATTTTTCACCAGACTTCAAAAATCATAAAATGAAGATTTTCAAGTCTCACACGGTTGGACTTGAAATCTCATGACGCTAAGAATTGGTTATGTTTTTTTCTTTGGTAAACTCAATCATACCACAAGGCAATGACTGAAGGCAAATACAAGGAAATACTCACACCACCCCCTGCAAACCCACACACACCCAGCATGTAAACTCACACACACATAACACACACATGCAGCCCTTGTAAGTTTCACCCTAGAGCTTAAAAGGTGACTCAAATTACTAAGCTCAGAAGGCTCAACAAAGTGACTCAAATTACTAAGCTCGAAAGAACTTAAAAATTGACATAGGAGACTTGTCTAACGCTTAAAGTCTCCAGACTTGTAAAGTGCCGAATACACTAATTTTGGTTGCCAAGAAAATAAAAAAATTGAAAGAGAAAAATAATTTATACATCATTGTTTGGTTACCTACAAAGAGAAAGAAAAAAAAAAGGTCATGGAGTGAGTGTAATGGTGGTGATGGTATAGATAGGCAACATCGATTGGTAGTGGTGGCCGGTGGTGTTGTTGGAGGTGGTTGTGGTAGCGACAGTGGCAACAGCAATGACGGGGGCGACAATGGCGACAATGATGGTATTGGTAGTTGTGGGTGCAATTTATGCTGATGGCAGTGTGATAGTGGTGGTGGTGGTGACAATTACGACAACAACAGAGGTGGTGGCATTGGCGGTAAGGGTAGTTGCGGCTAGAAGTGGCGGTGGCAACAACAACCGTAAAAATAGTGGTGATAATTTGGATTTGGGAAAAGATATTTAGTTGGAGATTTTTTGAAAAAATTTTCTCCCAAAATTCAAGCTTTTTGTAAGGAAATAAAGTTTTTTGTAAAATATATTTTTCTTTCTTCTTTTTAAAAGAAAATCTCTTTGTAATTAATTGTTTGGTTGCCAAGAAAATAGGTGAAAACATAGAAAATAAAAGAAAATTCTAGGTTTCGACAAGCATCTCCAACGGTGTGTGCTATATTTGCTGTGCCAATTTTAAATTTGGCACAACTACAGTGTCAAAATGCCATATTTGGCACAGGCTGTTCCAATGGTTTGTGCCAAATTGAAATTGTGTCAATTCCATTTTTTTCAACCAAATCCTCTACGGCAAATCTGATTATCACCCTTGAGGCTTGAGGTCGCCATGTGTCCCTTTTGACACCCTTAACTCTGATTAAAATTCACCCAATCCTAAAAATATTTTTTTAATATTTCAAAATAGAATTAATATTTTAAAAAAAAAACCAAGGATTGGTGGGTGAACCCTAGGGGTGGGTGAATCTTAACTATTATTCATCCACCCCTATCAACTACAGTTCATCCACCTATTAACCATCCCAAATATGATCGTTGGAGGGTAAAATGTTTATATAAAAAAATAGCCGTTGACGGGTAAAAAGATAAATACCTAACAAAAGTGATTCGGTCCAATGCTGTGCCAAATTATGGCATTGACACTGCCATAATCAATCGTTGAAGACCATTTTTTGTATCCCAATGCTATAATATAGCATTGGAACACCATATAACACACCGTTGAAGATGCTCTAATACAAATCTTAGTTGAGTTTTTCCTAGCTAATTTTCTTTTTTCTTTACTTATTTTCTCAACAACCAAACATAAGGTTTCACTTTTCTTTTCTACCACCTTAGGGTCCGTCTGGCATCACTCCCATTGGGATAGAAATTCAAGAGTTTCTATTCCTATTCCCAAGGAATAGAGAATTATTCCTTGGGAGTGATGCCAAACAGGCCTTAGTTTCTTGGGAACACCCCCCACCCCCACACCACCACCTTTTTTTTTCTTTTTTGAACCCTACGGGTTATGGGGGTTAAAACAATGGTTTGATAGACAAATGGAGTTATGATTGATAGGGCTATAAATGGAGCGGATAGTGGTATATATGAATTCGTATCCGATTATATATTTGAATATCTGAATCCGAATAAATATCCGGCGGATAGTATGATATCTGTATCCGACTCAAATTAAAATATCTGAATTCGGATAGTATCCAGATTATTTGATTACTTTTTAAAATATTTTTAAAAATATAATTTAATATTAAAAAAATGTCAAAATATATACCGAATTCGTATCCAATTATACGGATAGTAATTTTACTATTCAAATTCGTTTCGCCGGATACCTATTCGGATAATTATCCGAATTTATTTCTTCATTTCTTGTTGCTTGTCAATGCAAAAACTTGTGTTTTTCAATTGAAAAATTACACAAATACTTATAGTATTAAGGTTTCTTTCCATTATTGACTTAGGATTCAAAACTAATGATATGATAAAGTGTAAGTCCGTCTAGTTGGATTCTAACAATTCATGAAAGAGATTCTCTTATTCCCACAATTCAATTAGATGCAAAATTTAGAATCCCTTTTTGTTGTAGAAAATATTTTTTTGTCCGAATCTTTTCATTTTAAGGAATTAGTTGGTCGGAATCGGATACGAATAGGATATTATCCTCCATTTACAGCCAATTGACAAATTGTAATGTTTCCTTCCCCAGTTCCCTCCGAGTTCGGATGGGCAACAGCGCACCGTCCGTGTCTTACGAAATGAGGGGCCCACCCTCTGTGATATGGGGTCCATCTTTAATTGAATGTGGGTCCACCGTCTGTGATGTGGGGTCCATCCTTTGTTGAATGTGGTGCCCATCTTCTTAAGACACAGACGAACAACACTCCTCTATCAATATCATCTACCGAAGACTTAACGGCTTTTTTTTTTCGAAAAAAATCTGCGTAGCTGCTTTATGCCCTCCCTAGTTTCTCATTTATCATCAAACCATCCAACATGCTTGGCCCTGTTAGAAACATGCACATCCATGAATCAACTCCTCCAAATTTTTGCCCAAATGATCCGAAATCACCTGTTCGAAGACCCATTTGGAGCCAGCAAGTTGATCGAATTTTGTGCGGTTTCCGAAGTGGGAAACCTTCATTTCGCCCGCAAGATGTTTGCTCAAATTCCCCACCCAAACACTTTCACTTGGAACACCATTATCAGAGGCTACGCCAATTCCCCCTTCCCGAAACCATCCCTTCATCTTTTCAACCAAATGCTTGATTCTGGCGCCACCCCCAATTCCTTCACCTTCCCCTTTGTAATCAAAGCCTGCGCTAATCTCTCCGCCTTCCAAGAAGGCCTGCAACTCCATTGCTTCATTTTGAAGTCTGGTTTTGATACCCACTTGTTCTCTCTCAACGGTTTGATTCACATGTATGCTACCTGTGGAAATATCAGCCTTGCTCGTCAACTATTTGATAATAGTACCCAGAAAGACTCGGTGTCTTGGAATTCAATGTTGTCTGGGTACTTAAATTGCGGGAAACTCAGACAGGCTCGTTGGTTGTTCGATGAGATGCCTGAAAGGGGTGTTGTATCATGGAATGTGATGATTAATGGGTATAGCAAGTGCGGTCAGATTGATGCTGCTAGAGAGCTTTTTGAAAGGATGCCTATTCGGAATGTAGAGTCTTGGAATACTTTGATTGCTGGGTATGCTAAGTGTGGTCTTATAGACAATTCTAGGGAACTCTTCGATCAGATGCCTGTGAGGAATGTTGTTTCTTGGAGTGCCATGATAACTTCCTACGCACAAGGAGACCGCCCAAATGAGGCTTTGGCTTTATTTGATGAAATGGGGAATTCTAAGGTGAGACCCAATTGGGCCACCATTGTGAGTGCACTCTCAGCTTGTGCACATCTCGGTGCCTTGGATCGAGGTAAACAAATTCATCTTTATATAGATCAGAGCAAAATGAAGGTTGATTCCATAATTGGGACGGCTCTTATTGACATGTATGCCAAGTGCGGGTGCATAGAACATGCAATTAGAATTTTTGACTCATTGGTATCGATGGATGTGTTCTCATGGACAGCCATGATTGGAGGGCTAGCAGTGAACGGTCATGGTGAGAAAGCCTTAGAGCTCTTTGGTCAAATGGAAGGAGCTGGGGTAAAGCCTAATGAAGTCACCTTTGTGGGTGTCCTCTGTGCCTGTAGCCATGGAGGCTTGGTGAAATTGGCAAGGAAGTATTTTGATTCGATGAGGACGATTTACAGTATCGAGCCTCAGATCGAGCACTATGGTTGTATGGTAGATACGCTCGGCCGTGCCGGCCATTTAGAAGAAGCAGTATCGTTTGTTGAAACAACCCCTGTGAAAGCCAATTCTGTGTTGTGGGGGACACTCCTCGGCGCTTGTTGGATCCACCGAGATGCCAAGATAGGGGAATATGTAGGTGATCGCCTGGTTGAGCTTGAACCCTATGATGGTGGTGTATATGTTCTTCTATCCAACATTTACGCCACTGTTGGAAGGTGGGATGATGCAAGGAAGGTGAGAATGCTAATGAAGTCAAAGGGACTGCAGAAGAGCCCTGGCTGTAGCTCTATTGAGGTCCATGGTGCAGTTCATGAATTCTACGTAGGAGATAAATCACACCCTAGGACAGAGGAGATCTATTTGATGTTAGATGATATAGCATCAAGATTGATACCTTTAGGGTACACACCAAATACATCTCCAGTGTTGTTTGATATAGAAGATGAGGAGAAGGAATATGCTGTTTCGCATCACAGTGAGAAATTAGCAATAGCCCTTGGGCTCATCAGCACCGAAGCAGGTGTTCCCATCAGAATTGTAAAGAACCTTCGGGTTTGTCATGATTGCCACACAATGGCGAAATTCATCTCTAAAGTTTTTGATCGAGAAATAATCGTGAGGGATAGGAATGTGTTTCATTACTTCAGAGATGGATATTGTTCTTGTCAGGACTACTGGTGACATCTGAACTTTGAGTTAAGCATTCTCCCTATTTATTTCTAGTTTGAATTATAGGCTGTACACAGAGAAGGTTTTCTCATTTGTGCACCAGGTGAAAGTTATATAGTACTTGGATATCTTGTCTATATTTTTCTTCTGTGTAAATTTATCTGCAACATATTCTCTTAGATTTAATCTACCTGTCCTACCATAAACATATTCTTTTTAGTCATACAAGATAAGTTCTAAAAGGATCTAGATTGGATGACTCAGTTTTGATCGATGCATAGGTATGCATGCATAATGAATGGCTGATATGGCAACTGGTGATGGACGAAATAATCAAGTATCTTATCCTCGATATTTGAAAAAAGCACTTCCCATTTCGAGAGAATGGAAATTCAAGGAAATAAAACTTATAACTGGAAGGATGTTATATAGAAATTTAATCAAATTTGCTTTTTGGGTCCTTGTTATATTTAGAGGATCTGTAGACCAATATCTACGCAAGAATAAGAGAAAGTTCTCAGAACTCAAATAGACCACAGCTTTAATGGTTACTGGGTTCTCTCACCTTTACAGTTTTGTCTTGTATTTCTCCAAAATGCACTTCCTGCAACTTTTTCAAAGCCTCTTTTGCATGGTCCTCTTCACAAGTTTAGTTGCAGCCAGGGATGATGGTAAGGGACTGAGATATGGCGTGAAAGCCACAATCGCACTTACCATCACCGTAGATCAGTCGGGCCATGGCAATTTCCTTAAAGTTCAAGAAGCCATCGATTCTATTCCTCCCAACAATAATAAGTGGATAGTATCCGCGTTGTAGCAGGCATTTACAAGTAAGTATCACTCTCTTCTTTTGTAACTTGAAATCTAATCAAGATTAGACCAACGCGGACTGTATATGCCTAGTGCTATGTATATCTAATGCATACAAATTTGATTAATGCTATCGAAGCTATATCTAATCCTTTGAATGGATTCTGGAAGGCGATGCACTAAAACCAGCGCTATGTCTTGTAGGTTGAGTTTCATGAGGTGAGATCAAGCATATGCTGCTGACAAGCAAACAATCAGGATGCCTTTTGTTCTTTCTTTCCCACGAATTTCCTGACCTCTATTCAGACCTTTAGATGGCGTTGAAATATATACTCTCTTACCCACCTAAAAAAAAAGAGATGAGTTTTTTATCTGCTTGATCTCTCAAGTTTTGATCTAGTGTACATTTGTATGTATGTAGTGAGAAGGTGCAAATCCCTTGGGATAAACCCTTTATTAACCTTGAAGGAGAGAGCAGCAAAACGACAGTGATTCAATGGGGTGATTACGGCAATGCCATTAATAGTTCTACCTTTTCCTTGTTTGCGGAAAACTTTGTCGCGACAAATATATGCTTCAAGGTTAGGAACTTAAATTGTATTAGTTATTTGATGGTTCCTTTTAGCTCTTTACTTTACAGTTTAAATATTAGTGATCTGCCATGACTGATAACTGGTATTTAATCTCAAACAGAATACACATGACCAGTTCTCTTCCTTTATAAAGGGGAAAAAATCACATGGGCACCCGCCGCTCTGATACAAGCAGATAAGGTTTCTTTCTATCAATGTGGTTTCATCAGCCTGCAAGACACATTGACAGATTCGCAAGGTCGCCATTATTTCGAGTCCTGCTATATCGAAGGTGCTATCGATTTCATATGGGGCAGCGGCCAATCTATATATGGGTGAATGAAATACTTAGAAAACTTGAAATTCTTTCACAAATACTAGTACGATATTGCTGTTACTATGGATAATTATGCAATAAATTTTTATGTGTAGCAATGTTCACTCAATGTCACTGCGGGGCTTCTCAGTGGTACAACGGGATATATAACGGCTCAGGGCAGAAACAGCTTGGCAGATAACAGTGGTTTTGTGTTTGCCTTCTGTAATGTGTATGGGATGGGCTCAGCGTATCTAGGAAGAGCATATGGAGAGTATTCAAGAGTATTGTTTTATAAGACAAGCTTTTCCAACATCATTGTTTCGGAGGGATGGTGGGCATGGGACTACGCTGGTCGTGAGTAAGATTTTGGTGCTTATTAGTCATGGTAGTGATAATTTACAGTTCAAAAGCAATGTTTTCGTGAAAAGGCTTCGGAATAGGCTGAGTTACTAGGAGTAGGCAAGATTATGGCTCGGTCACCATGAGACCAAGTCCCCTCTAATTTGGTTTCAACTTGATAATTAACTTGACCGATATCTATGTCTGAGGCTTCTCTTTATGCATACTATTCTCGTTGAATATAATATTTTCTAGATTTTGGTGGTGTATCCACCTACCTCTAATGATTTTTTATCCCAAAACGGTAACCGAAATAATTCAAATCATATCCAATAAAAGTACATTTTCTAGATTTTGAATCTATTTTATATCAATTTTTTTTATCACTGTGAACATAAACGATCTATCTAAATATCTTTTAAGTGTGATAGTTTACCTCATTTCTAGTTCATGCTTCCTTTGACAAGCCTTCACCCAAAAGAAATTGAGGATCCCTGCTTTAGAAAATATGTTGTAGTGTCAACACTATATATATATATATGATCCCTCACGTTTCATATATTTCCTTATTTTTCTTAATAATCACTAGTTATATTATGATTGATCCAGTCTGATCATTTCTTTATCTTCTTTAACTTTAGAAACTGTTTAAATTCACAGGGGCAATATTGCATACTCGGAGGTGGATTGCACTGGGCCAGGATCGGACAAGTCCAAGCGTGTGAAGTGGGAACAGAACCTTAACCCTATGGAGGTGCAATTGTTCATAAAAACTGCAAAGTTCATTGATCAGGGAAGGTGGCTTGAGAAACAGCCTCAGCATTAATTTTTCTTGATTTATGGTTAACACGTATATAGATATTGTGTTCTTCCTGTAATTTATACCATCAACCATTACATGCTATATATTTCACTTCCTGTAGTTTTTCTTGTGCATGTTAATGTAATGAGAGAGAGACCACTATTTTCATTTAATTTGTATAGTGAACTGAAATTTATTACAAAGTTGCTTCATGAAGAGCAGGCAACCACACATGAGAGATGTCCATGTAATATAAACAGCAGAGACAGACCAAATTGCTCAATTTCTTCACCCCTCCAAATTCTCTAAACCTTTTATGATAGTAGAAGCGGCATTGTAGAGTTCTTCATAAGTTTCCACTTCATTGACAACCGATGGTGGAAGCTCGATGAACAAATTGTCATTCCTCCCAATCTTGGCACCACATGAAGCACAATACATGCCTGCAGTGTGCACGGCTAGTCCGGATATTTCATAATTGCCTATTCTCAAACCAAGGGTGGCTGCATAGAGGCTAGACTCCGCGCAAGAAAACCATTCACTGCAGTCTGATAAGACTTCCTTCGAGGCGGCGTCTGTGATATTAGAAGCTAACATCGTCATGTTGCCTTTCAAAACATTAGCATGATAGATCATGCAACCGACTGCTATGCTTGCGAGTCCAACTACATCAGAGTTTGTGCTCCGATGATTGGATTTGGATTTGAGACACTCCATGCATGTCACTGGTGCCCGGGTGGCCTGGCACTGTGTTTTAATGGAATTATAGTCTGCCCTCACAAAAATATTGTGATGGTGAGTGAAGGATGAACAACAAAGAGTGAGAACAGTAAGAATAACAGCAACGGAAACCCTAAAGGAGGCCATCTTTGCTTTAGTAATGAGCATGCTTTGTGCTTCTAATACTTATATATATTACTAAGCCAACCGTTGAAGATGTTGATGTATATCAGACTAACTTCCCAAATACGCTTGAAGAGAAGCACCAGTTCAAATTTCATGGGCCTGGAAAGAAAGTGGGTTTTTATTGCAATGATTTAGTGCTATAACTGAATGAGGGCCCGGCAACATTTCTCTTTTACTTTTTCCTTGTTAAAACCCCATTAAAACGACCTAGCACTATGTAGTTTTGTTGGTTACACTCTCAACAAGCTAGGTTTCTTTATTAATCCAGGCCGTTCAATTAATGGCCCCACTTGAAAGGCTTGCTGAACTTAGAACAACTGAATATATGATCATAGGGCCTAGGAGAATGCTATGACCACTTTCATTCTCATTCCTTCTTTGTTTTTTTTTTTTTTTTTTTCAATAAGAACAAAAAATTTCTCTCATTCTCACTTTCTAGTAGAAGAACACGTATCTTCATTTTTTCCCACTACTTTACAACCTGTTTAAACTTCAGGAAGAATACAAATTTAAACCTCCTCTATAACCGGCTATAACAATAGTGGGGAAGAATGAGGACATGTGTTCCTTCACTAGAAAAAAAGTGAAGGTGAGGGAAATTGGGGTAGCATTGCCCTAAAAATATAGCATTTTTTTTGTGTGGCCCACCACTTTTTTTCGTGGTGTCATGAGAGGGAAAATGAACCTAAGCATTATCCATGATCATGATCATGATCATGATTATGATCTTAACCGTCTAAACAAACTGTTTTCCTTTGGAAGGCTGAAAAGGATAACTGCATATGTGTGATGCAAAGGATGTAAGCATACTCTCACAATCTCAACTGGCAATCTTTTTAATAAACGTGGGGCCCACAAGTTGGTTGACACAAAGTCTATTGTTTTATTATATAAAAAAGAGTCAAATCATCTCAAGTGATAACCGGATTTGGCAAATCCGGTTACACCCCTAGAGGTCACCACGTGTCTCCTTTGACACCCTAACCCCTAGAGGTCACCACGTGTCTCCTTTGACACCCCTTAACCGTGGGTAAGGTTCACCCATCCCTAGGGTTCACCAACCCATTTTTAGTTTTTTTTTTAAAAATATTCATTCTTTTTTTAAAATTAAAAAACTGTTTTTAATATTTAAAAAACTCTAAAAACTGTTTTTTAATTTTAAAAAAATAATTAATATTTAAAATAAAAAATAAACAAAAATGGATGGATGAACCTTAGGGGTGGGTGAACCTTACCCATGGTTAAGGGGTGTCAAAGGAGACACGTAGTTACCTCTAGGGGTGATAACCGGATTTGCCAAATCCGGTTATCACCGTAGAGGATTTGACTCCAAAAAGGAGCCAAATCATCTCCGGTGAGTTCCTTTTGTGTGTGCAATTCAGCAAAAAAAAAAAACTCGTCACATTGTATACCCACTAATAAATAGGGAATAAAAATATAAGTTGTAAAAGACAAATTCATTTTGAGTATTTTTACCAATGGAACTATATCCTCTGTGTTGCTCCCTGTAGGCATGGTGTTTAAAGGCTAATATCACTTATAAGGTTGTCTATAATTGTTAAATCCGCACAATGCAAATGATCTTAGCCTTCAAAAACTCCTGGTCGCAGGAGCAACACAAAGGATATGGTTCTTTTTACCAATATACCCATTTTTTGTTAATAAAATATAAAATTTATACCATCAAATGATCGACAACTACATCAAAGGGGAGGACATGAAGCTTAACCACAAAACCTACAAGGAATGAGGCACTAAAAATCTACTTAAATTGAAAAGGTATCCTAACCTCATCTCTTTGGCCTTTGGCCTTTCTTGAGAAGTGTTAATTGTTAAAGTTGTGTCAGTTGTTTTATTCTTCTTACTTCTCTTTAAAGTTACTAGTTGAAAACCGTCTTTTATTTCATAATCTTCAATAAGAATATCATTACGGACTTGTTTTGACTCACTTAATATATTCTTGGTTTTTTTTGTTAGCCGAGCTGGACAAAAAATTCTTAATATAGTTCCACTCATTAATTAACATTTGCAAAAGTCCCAAATCCTACTCCTTTGCTCACTTCTTTACCTAGAGCTGGTTTGATAGTAGAGCCCAATAATTTTGGTGTTTGCAAATTATTGATGGTAAAAGAAAAATGAGTAACATTATCTGTGTATCCTCCGATCCAATAGAGTTTATCTTGTATATGGTGCTCAATGTACACAAGATCTGTGTGCCGAGTTGCACATGACACCAAATGGACTCATTATGGAGGTGCCAACTAAATGCCCACCTCCAGTATACTGATCACATTTTCGAACAAAATGCAGTGCTAGTTTAACAATCAGGGATTCGTGGTTAATTTCATTTTGGTCATCAGAAACAGACTTTTCAGTTGACCTTGTAATGGGCTTGGTAGCCAGACTACTTGCATGGGCTTGGACCACACATTGAGCTCCCATTAATAATCGTGCTTCGTCCCCTTCTTATGCTTGAGCATCTGACCCGTATCCACAAGCTCTTAGGCCGTGCCGGACATGGACCGCCATTTTACGGTTGACAGGGGTTATTTGACCTCAACATAAAATCCGGGCCCGAATTGGGGTTTGCTGGCTTTCTGGGCTGGAACCCACGTTTGGGGGCAGGGCAGACCTTGAGCTATCCATTTCAGATCATTAGCCCAGGCTGTTATCAACTAATTATGCTATTTAGCTAGGTATAGTTATTTCAATTGCTAATTTGGCAATTTATTTTCCAAGCCGTTCTTGTTGTTGGTTAGAGCTCATTTCCGGATCCGGTTTTGCATACGAGTTTAATCGGGCCATGAAGCTCAGTTGCACACACAACTCATTCAAACAGTGTGTAAGAGAAAAAAAAGATTTATATTTCATCTTGTATATATCTAATTTATACAGTGAAACTGAAATTTATTATGTATGTTGCTTATCATGGAGAGCAACTCCTGATCTGATGAAGAGTATAACAAGCTAGCGTGAAATCGAAAACCAGCACAAACAAGTGACTCGATCGGGTGAAATTATTAGAGGCGATCGATAATTCTCATAGCAGCCTGTGAGAGTTCTTGATAAACAATCATCTCATATAGCACCTCCTGTGGCATGTTGATATCCGAGCTCCCTTTTGCTATCTCAGAACCGCATGCAACACGATACATAAGGGCTGTGTGCACGGACCGATCTGCACTGTCATATTCGCGGTTCTTCAGTCCAAGAGTTGCGGCATAAAGTCCTTGCTTCGCATAAGAAAACCAATCGGTACAGTCTACATAGACTTGTTTGGAGGCCGGTACCTGCTCTTTTGAAGCTAGAGATGACATGTTGCCTTGCAGAATACTAGCATGATTGCTCAGGCAATCAACAACAATAGTGACAATCCCTACAATGTCGGCCGCCTCACCCCGATGATCAGATTTGAGACACTGGATGCATGTCTCCGGTACCTCCGCATTGTGGCATTCTCGACGAATCAATTCGTCATCTGCCCTTACATAAGTATAGGGTTGGTGAGAGAATGGCGAAGGAGTGAGACTAAGAACAATAAGAACAACCCCCACAATAGATACATAAATATAGGCCATTTTTTTGTGATGCAAACAGCTCTACTTGTGTAGTTTTCTTAATCTTTTCTGTGCTATTTATTATTCCCAATTGCAAACCGTGGGAATCAGACGGTTTCAAGACAATGATATTTAGCAGAATAACTACCCACTCTAACAATCCGTGGCCTCAAATACACTTTATCATAAATAAAAATCCAGCTGAATGAACCAATTACCAATTTAGGAAAAGCCCATGAAGGGCTAGCTCCAGAGTCTAATGCTCATGCCTTAATCATCAAGGACTGAAAAATAATGAAAATGAGAGAATTGGGTTAGTAATTTAGGTGGTTATGATCATCTGACCTGGGTTTGATTTAGCATAGAAGATTGCAATGGTGGGTGGGACAATGAAATTTTATAGTTTTAAGGTACAAATGATTTTTGCAGCTGTACTAATTTGCAATCCCTGTAATATCTCTTATCCCTTCTCTATAAAACTAATCTAATTATTTCCAAGACATTTAAATGTTCCTTAATGAGAAGATATCTTAGGAGAATTATTTTTCATCAATTTTCTTCTCGTGCTACGTTTAAATTTTCCTTCCCTTTGGGCGATTGTAATCTTACAGTCTATAATTTTATGTATGGAAAATAATATTGAAGCCCCTACAAATTTTGCTTATAAATCAAAGGCTTTCCATCCATAAATGGCCTTCTTAGTTTTATTCATCATATGCAGATGCGTAACGAAGATTTAGTGTTAGTGTACTAAGTTATACTAATTTTTCTTATACCATATTCGATTTTTTGGGCTATTGTAAAACCCAAGATTCCCGGCATAATGTTCCAATCGATAAATAATGCATAGGTGCATTGCCATTAATTAATAGCATAACAAGAAGGATGATACATTTTTGTATTTGCGATTGATAATGAAATTTACTGATCTCAAAATAGCTAGTGATTAGAGTGCCGCGGCAACGAGTCTTTGCTCTTAATAGAGCAGCAGATTACATGGCCTCTTCTAGTAATCTTGATGATGAAATATTTTTGTACCCTCATCAATTTCCCCTACATCTTGTAACCAAATATATGCATGCATGAGGACCCAACTTTCTCGCCAAAGAAGAGAAAATTGGAATTCAATTAATAAATGAAACAGCAAGGTAGTTGACTTTATACACTTGTCAGTATTTTTGTTTTCACCATAGAAAGAAAAATTTCACATAGACCTACCAAAAAAGGTTCTTCTCATTATTTTGTTTCCATCTATGGATATAAAATCTCTATAAAATTTGAGATTTGATGGCAATTTCTGCAAAACCTTCCAAGCTTCCAGATCTAATTATATTAATCTAGCAGAAGTAATCCACAATGTGGTTTCTTCGGCTATTTCTGTTAATTTCCTTGTCGATCTTCATCTGCTCCGATGTTAGTAGAGCTCTGGATTGTTCTGCTGGTACATCTAAAGTTGCCTATACCATTATTGTGGATCAGTCAGGCCATGGAAATTTTACGACGGTTCAAGGTGCCATCGATTCTGTTCCTTCTCACAATGCTCAATGGATTCAGATCCAGATTAATCCTGGAATCTACAAGTAATATCTTATAACTTAATTGAGCTTTGTACTAACTATTGATTTGTCTTTGTCAGCTTACCATAGACATATATGTATATAATTACGCGTGTGTATGTATGTAGAGAGCAAGTTACAATCCTAAAAGACAAACCATGCATCTTCCTCAAAGGATATAGCGCCCAAACGACTAAAATTGTGTGGGATGCCCATGAACAAACAGATACGAGCGCTACTTTCACCTCATATCCTGATAATATTGTCGCAAAAAGAATTACCTTCTGGGTAAAAGACTTTAGATCTTTACTTATCCATGTGGTGCTTGATTCACTTAAAGTGTAGAAAAATTAACTCAAGTATACACAGTGCCTTATTAACCAGTATGAACTTGTGAGTGTTTGATAACAGAACTCATATAACCGGAAAATGGAAGGTGACAACAGTACGCAGGCACTGGCAGCTCGAATTTATGGGGATAAATCTTCTTTCTATGGTTGTGGCTTCATTGGATTGCAAGATACACTTTGGGACGTTAAAGGTCGTCATTACTTCGAATTGTGCTATATCGAAGGGGCAGTGGATTTCATTTTTGGCAGTGGCCAGTCCATTTATAAGGTAGACAAAGTATATATCAGAAAATCTCCCAAGAAGACAGAATGCCCAATTTATACATATAGACTAAAGTTGCGAGTTACTTTATTTCATAGTTGTTAACCTCTCTATTTTTCCTATGCAGAAAAGTAGTATAAATGTTACTGCTAGCGCCACAGGTTATATAACCGCACAGAGCAGAGGCTCACTGGACGATCCGAGTGGTTTCGTGTTTGTTGGAGGTTCACTTTACGGGACTGGTCAAGTCTATCTTGGGAGAGCATATGGGCCTTATTCTAGAGTAATTTTTGATGGAATAAAATTATACAATGTCGTGCACCCTCAAGGATGGGATGCTTGGGGCTTCGTTGGACACGAGTAAGATCCTTATTTTGCTTGGTATCATTCTAATATTGTTGGAATTAAACTAACATGCTTCCTCTTAAAATTATTTAATTCGAGTAGTCCTAGAAAACATATTTCCAGCGTGCATAATCAAAGAGAGATCGAGAGTAGAAAGAAATAGGAGTCAAATCCTCTAGGGTGATAACCGGATTTGGCAAATCCGGTTATAGAGGTTGCCACATGTCTCCTTTGACACCCCTTAACTGTGGGTAAGATTCATCCACCCCTAGGGTTCAGCCACCCATCCTTGGTTTTTTAAAAAATATTAATTCTTTTTTTAAAATTAAAAAACTATTTTCAGAGTTTTTTTAATATTAAAAACAGTTTTTTAATTTTAAAAAAGAATTAATATTAAAAAAAAAAACGAAGGATGGGTGGGTGAACCTTACCCATGGTTAAGGGGTGTCATAGGAGACACGTGGCGACCTCTAGGAGTGATAACCGGATTTGCCAAATCCGGTTATCACCGTAGATGACTTGGCTCCAAAGAAATAATGAATCCACCAATTCACTGAAATATCCTTATTCCTTTATAGATTTGAAAATAGCGCAAATGTATAAGTACAACCTTTTGGAGAGTCTTCTCTTTTCTCCTTTTTCTGATCTCAATAGGGCTTCAATTGACTTGAGAGAAAAGAGACTTTCTTTCCTCTTTCTTTAAATACCCTTGGAACCCTATCCATCATAAAATCAAAGGGTGGAAAGGAATCATACCAACGATTTAATGGTTGTCAACCTCTACCACATCTGTTAGGTTTAAGAACACTGGAGTCCCAATTTGATATGTTTTCTTAGTGGGACCCAATAACCCTTATATTCTCTAATGACAACAACACAATCGATTGCATGGGACTACATGGGATTTTATTGAATTTCAAACTCTATTGCATGTTAGGATATTATTAATCTTGAGTTATGAGTTTGAGAGATTGCCGTGAAAATATTATAATTAACTTTTTTTTGGTAACAAGGGTGTCCGGGCCTCTTAGAGGACCCCCCACTAATCCTCTGGGAATGTGCAAATCCCTCCATCCACACAGACACCAGGCATGTAGGGATAAATCCTTGAGGGTGGCCAATAAGGAAAAGGAAATCGTACTCAAAACCTTTACTTCTGGAGGGGTGGTCCTGACCAGCACACCAACCCCTAGTTGGTTTTGTAATTGCCTTCAGTTGATCATATGTTCTTATCTATGTTTGGTTGTATTATAACATTACAAGCCTTTGTTTTTTGTGCTATAAATATAGGGACAATTTCACGTATGCGGAAGCCAATTGCCGCGGACCAGGAGCAGACACTTCCAGGCGCGTTAATTGGGAAAAGAAACTCAAGCGAATGGAGATAGCTAAGTTTAGAAATATGTCTTTCATCGACAAGGAAGGATGGCTTACCAAACAACCCTGAGAAACATTTTCTTTTCCTTTTGCTCTCATGTTTCTGTTGTTGTTGTCGTCTTTCTGCGAAGGTAGGGAAGGGCTGAATTAAGATAAATATCTATATATTAATGTTGAATCTATATGTCTTGGGTGTGCCTTTTGTATCCCTTATTTTGAATTGACGTGAAATTGTCTATGGGTTATTATCCGACTCCTTGGAGTCAGTTACATCCCACAGGTCAACACGTGTTCCTTTTCATACCCCTTAACCGTGGTTTAGATTCACTAAACCTTAGGGTTCAATCCTAACCTTGGTTTTTAGAAAGAAAAAAAAAAGCTCGAATTACCCCTCCTTATATAATGAGAATGTAAGAGCTAATATTTTTAAAATATATTGTCCAAAAACCAAGGTTAGATAGTTGAACCTTAAGAGTGACTCTTAATGACAATTAAGGGATATTAAAAGGGATACGTGTTGACCTGTAGGGAATAAGGAGTTCGGTTATAATCATGAAGAACTAGTAAGAAACTGTGCGAGGCACAGAAATATGAAAAGGAAAAAAAACGTGTATAAATTTTAGAGAGACCATTTGATATTTTTTATCCGAAAAATATTGAATCAATATGCTAATGATGCTTACCGATTATAAATAAATAAATGATTAAAATGCTAAGTTTGATGATTATAAAGCCTTAATCCTCAAGCTTAGGAACCACAAAGGCTCTTCCAATGACTGCATTGAGTGGAACCACTCAATGGTATCTTCATATTTCAACTAAAATAAAGTAAATATCTTAAGTCACAACCTATAAAAATTACTAAGAAAGAACTCATTATTTTTCAAAATAAATTGAGAAGCTATGTGCATAGTAGCCTGAAAAAAAACACCTGAGAGATAAAAGAAGAGGAGATCGAAAAACAAAATACAGGTTTTGAGCAATACCTGCACATCCACTCATATATTACAATAAAGCTACAAAAAAAAAATCTGTATTTAAATTCAGGAGAGAAAAAAAAAAAAAAGTATACAGTAGGATTCAATTGGTCACCAATGAATCACCGTGATTCTGGCTCTCATTATGCTCGCGTTGATAACCACTTCCAAAAAATGATGCTTCATTAGAATTCTCATCGTCCCGTCTAATTCCACAGAAGCATGAGAATATCCTAGCCTTTTTTTTTTTCGTTGGTTGAAATCCTAATCACTTAACCCCATTCACACAATTCTAGCTTCTTTCTTAGATGGTTTCTTCTCGAGGTCTATGAGTCTATCAGATTCTTAGAGAAAATATTTTAGGTTGATTGATTTAACCTTTAAAGGTGTTGTTACTTTTTTGATAATATACTTACCAAACACACACACCACACTCACACACAGGTGTTGTTACTTATTACCATTAAAGGTGAGAGAGAGAGAGAGAGAGAGGGATGGAACGTTACAATTCAAGAAGCACACCCCACCCACTGGCTATAACAGTTGTAAGAAACAATTAATGAAAGTTTGAAAGGATTTGCCATTCAATTAAAGAGTCAGCTAGTTTGGATCGCCACCTGATTATGAAAGTGTTAAAAAGAGTTTTTTTCCCTGCGATAATTTGAGCCTTGGTCAAGCTTTCCACCAACTTGAGCATATATAATAATAATAATAACAAATTACGAGCCGTGGTAAACCTTTCCACCAACTTGAGCATATACCTTTACTATTACAATGCGAGAGACAGGCGTAACCTGATTTTTTCAAAATTCTAAAACTACCTTTGTATAAAACAAAACTTTGATTTAATATTTTACTTTAATTTCCAAACTATCCTTTGCTCATCTATATATTTATTTAAAGAATAGAATCACCGCCAATCGCGATTGAACTCGGAGAGAGTTCAATCGCACATGCGGGTTAACACGTGTCCCTTTTAACTTCTATTAACTGTGGTTAATTCCTTTCCCTCACTCTCCCGTGCATTGCACGTGCTACCCACTAGTAAGAATAATAACAAATCACCCCAGAAAATGAATTTGTTGGGCCCCCTTATCACAAAATCAGAATTGTAAACGCCCTAAATTTACCGCCTTTCCTCCCCTCTCAACTCTAAGTGTCGAGATAAGGTCCGAGAGTAGAGGAATAACGCTAAATTTATTTTAAGAGTCGCCACCTACTTAGGGGAAGTAGGATCCCGAGATAATCCAAAATAAGGGGGTCTACGGTCCGGAGTAGTCTAGGTAAGAGATCCCTTTAGGTCCTGAGGAAGGGATTAGGCACCCCAGGACCTCCATCCAATGATGGTAACCTACTCATTAGGTCCAAACTAAACATTTAAAATCACTTAAAATTTCCTAAATAATTATTTATTTTGCTAATCAAACACAAATCAATATGGGGTAAAAAATTTTATTTTTGGTTGGGGTCGAACCCTGGTTTGGGCTGCCTACTTATCCGGTTAGTCGGAATCAGACCCTCATAGTAGTTCGGGGTCTGTGACTGTTTTTATACTCATTTCGGAGTATGGTCACTTCCAACTCGTGTTTGAGTTGGGGAGGGAAAGTGGAATTGAGATTTATGAATCTCATTCCGAGAGATGGTTGCGTAGCTAGGTGCTCGTGGGGGAGCTCTAGGGGGCATTCACTTATTAAGGTAAATTTCTTTTAGATTATTTTTTGGATGTTTTTGTTTTTTTTTTTTTGATTTTTTTTTTTTGTATTTTTTTAATTTTGGCAAGTTTAACTAGTCAAAAACTAACCTAAGTGCCCGAGGTAGGCAAAAGAAAAATAAGGTCTAACTGACTTAATTAATTTAAAGGCAAAGAGCAAGGCGGATCGAGCGGCCTTAAACCAAAAGAGGTTATGGTTTAAATACGGACCCTGCTCTAGGTCCCAAGGGGAGATAGACCAATACCTTTAATTTTTTTGATCTTTTTTTTTTATATCTAACTAACGGGGGTAGGCCAATTATTTAAGGTTATAGAACTACCTAAATGCCCCATGTAGGCAAAAAAGAAAATAAGGTACGGCCTATTTCTATAAATTGCACACATATACATGAAATAATACATACATACATGACAAAATAAATGGGACCCGAAGAGAAAGTTAATGGGCCAAGGCCCATTGACCGCTAATGGTCAATTGGCTTTGGTCCACTATCTTTCTAAGACTCGAGAGGTAAGCCCAAAAATTCTAGAAAAATAATTTTAGGCTTCTCAAGAGATTCAAATCTCTAAATTAAATTCCACCATGCAAAAAAAAAACAGACACTAAGTGAATAAATAAGTAAATAGGGAAAGCGCATACCTGCGTGCGGTTGTTTTGAAGAAGGGAAATCAATCTCGGCTGCCTGGCTGCTACTCCGTTGATCAAAATACAGAATGGGGAATCCAACAAAGGATTTACAAATTAAAAACAAAAAATAAAAATAATCGGATTGCTGTTGAAGCCATGGCTGGAACAAACGAACTGTTGCTGTTGGACCCGAAGTGATGCCGCCGGAGAAGCCGAAGTGATGCCGCCGGAGAAGATGACCGGAATCCGAAAAATCCAGGACAATAGCAGAGACAAAAAAATTAAAAAATAAAAAATAAAATAAAATACACAAATAATAAAACGAAATAAAATACTAAAATACAAATGGGGGTGATTACAGGCGCCGGGATCTGTAGATTCAGATCGGGAGACCTTGATCTGTAGACTGGATCTGGATGAACGAGGGATGGGAGGGAAATCAGGAAGAACAAAGGAAAAAATGGTTACCTGAGAAACGAGGGTATCTACTGAACGGAGATGGGTGAGAGGTTGAAAGTGAAGAAGCTTGCCGGAGAGGATGATCGGAGAAGACGATCGAAGCCTGATTTCTATGAACCTGTAACAAAACAAATCGGAAAAGAAGACAAAGGAAAAACAAAACAAAACAATGAATAAACATTCAAGAGAAATTCGGTTTCTAGATCTAGATCTGGATCTAGATCTAGATCTAAAATTTGAACGGGAAATAATGTTGATCTAAAGCTCACCGATTCTCAAGGATGGAGATGCTGGCGCCGGTAATGGAGTTCACCAGGTGAGACGACCGAAGCCGAGAGAAGAGAAAGGATCGCAGTGAGATCCGAGATCGAAATCTGATATATGTGAGTTGGGACTCGCCGAAGAAAATCTGAAAATTGCCGGAGGAGGAAGATCGATGGACTGGTGTTTGCTTAGATCTGTTGCCGAGATGGTCGATAAGGATGAGGCTACCGGAGGTGCTGCAGTAGTAAAGCGCCGGCAAGGATAGTTGAAGGAGATCGGGTAAGGATGCGAGTGAGTGATCTGGCTGCTGCCGCTGGAAAGGAGAAATTGATGAAAGGGGAGAACTCCCCTCACTGCCGAAAACCAAAAGGGAGAAAAGGAAAAATGAGGTCATCTGACCTCATAACTGAGTATTTATAGATGGAATTAGGGTTTGAGAATATGGGCTTTAATTTTGAATGGCATTTTGGATCTTGTTTGGGCCACAACCTCTAAGCTTCCAACCCTTAGAGGATTTAGCTTAGGTGAACTTGGGCTTGGGGTTTTGACTTGGATGGTTGTGGGCTCTGCCATTGGGTCGTGGATCATGTGGAATTTGAACATAGGGTTCCTCTCTTCTCTCTCTCTCTCGGAGACCGAGATAAAAATAATACACAATAAATAAATAAATAAATCCAATTAAAGAAATAAATAAATAAAAATAATCAATAAAATTAAATTTGGAAAAAGGATTTTGGGGGTGTAAAAATGGGGTGTTCACAAGAATTTGTTCACTTACTTTGGAAAATTTTAAAAATCCAAAAAAAAAAACAAAAGGACCAAAATTAGACCTTAGCCATTCCGCAGCTCATATCTAACCATGGTTAATATCCTTAACCATGGTCAGCTCGAACCTCGCCACTCCAATGCAAACTAGCCACCCCGGTGCACACCCCAACCTCCTCGGTTAACCAATCCTAGCCCCCGGGCCAACCCTAAGCCACTCCGGTGCACACACACACCCCCTAATCCTGGTACGGGTTAAAGTACCGCCTGAACTACACTCGATCTGATCCCACCCCAGCGGGTATGTAGGCAACCCAACCCGGCCGGTTTGACCCTATCCTAGGATTTTCTCTTTCTTGGGTTAGCATAATCTAAATACTTAAGTATTTTTATTAATTTTAATTGATTTGGCTTAAGCCAAGGGAGTACGTGACCGTCTTAGTCAGAGTCTCGGGGTGCCTAACACCTTCCCCGAGACTTAATCGAACCACTTACCTAGACTCTATTTAATCACTCGAGTCCTATTTCCCTCAAATAAATAGGTGGCGACTCGTAGTCAACCCATGAGACCCTAAAAGGATTTTTTAGCGTCGCGCCTCAACAGGTCTCAGCCTGAAAGGAAAGACGGTAAAATTGCGCAATAATAAGATTTATATTTCATCTTATATTTCTAATCTATTGAGTGAAACTGAAACTTTATGTATGTTGCTTATCATGGAGAGCAACTCCTGATGAAAGAGACCTTTTCCATGCAAATCACAAGCATAACGTGAAATTGAAAACCAGCACAAACAAGTGACTCGGGTGATTTTATTAGAGGCGATCGATAATTCTCATAGCAGCCTGTGAGAGTTCTACATAAACAGTCATTTCATATAGTACCTCCTCTGGCATGTAGATATCCGAGCTCCCTTTCGCTATCTCAGAACCGCATGCAACGTGATACATAAGGGCCGTGTGCACAGACCGGTCTGCACTATCATATTCACGGTTCTTCAGTCCAAGAGTTGCGGCATAGAGGCCTTGGAAAACCACTTGGTACAGTCTAGATAGACTTGTCTCTTTTGAAGCTAAAGATGACATGTTGCCTTGCAGAATACTAGCATGATTGCTCAGACAATCAACAACAACAGTGACAATCCCTACAGTGTCGGCCGCCTCACCCCGAGGATCAAATTTGAGACACTGGGTGCATGTCTCCGGTACCTCCGTGTGTTGGCACTCTCGACGAATATCAATTCGTCATCTGCCCTTACATAAGTATAGGGTTGGTGAGAGAAGAGTGAAGGAGTGAGACTAAGAACAATAAGAACAACCCCCACAATAGATACATAAGAATAGGCCATTTCTGTGTGATACAAAGAGCTCTTGCTGTGTAGTCTTCTTAATCTTTTATGTGCTAGATATAATTTTGAATTTCAAACAGTGGTATTCAGACGGTTTCAAGACAATGACAATTAGCAGAATAACTTCCTACTCTTAACAATCGGTGGCCCCAAATACACTTTATCATAAATAAAAATCCAACTGAATGAACCAATTACCAATTTAGGAAAAGTTCATGAAGAGCTAGCTTCGGAGTCGAATCCTCAATGCTCATGCCTTCATCAAGGACTGAAAAATGATGGAATTGGGTTAGTAATTTAGATGGTTATGATCATCTGACCAGGGTTTGATTTAGCATAGAAGATTCCAATGGTGGGTGGCACTCGTTGAATGGTGGATTCCCAGCCCTATGCATGTACATATCGTTGTTTGAGGATTTCTTGCTTATTTTGGAAACTCCATTATGAAATTTTAGAGTTTCAAGGTACAAAGGATTTTTGCAGCTGTACTAATTTTCAATCCCTGTAATATCTCTATCCATTCTCTAGAAAACCAATCTTACCTTCCAAGACGTCTAAATGTTCCTTAATGAGAAGACATCTTAGGAGGAGTATTTTTAATCAATTTTCTTTTCGAGCAGCAATAAAAATCTCCTTCCCTTCGATTATATTCTTATAGTCTATAGTTTTATGAATGTAAAATAATATTGAATCCCCAACAAAAATTGCTTATTTATCAAGGACTTTTCCATCCAATTGGCCTTCTTAGTTTTATTCGTCAGACGCAGATGCGCAACGAAGATTTAATGTTAGTGTGCTAAGTTATACTAATTTTTCTCATACCATGTTTGATTTTCGGGCATTGTCAAACCCAAGGTTCCCGACATAATGTTCCAATCAATAAATAATTCATAGGTAGATCGCCTTAATTAATGGCATAACAAGAAGGATGATACATTTTTGTATTTGCCTTTGATAATGAAACCTACTGATCTCAATTTACCTATTGATTAGAGTGCTGCGGCGACGAGTTTTGGCTCTTAATAGAGCAGCAGATTACATGGCCTCTTCTAGTAATCTTGATGATGAAATATTTTTGTATCCTCATCAATTTCCCCTACATCTTGTAACCAATATTTTTGTATCCTCATCAATTCCCCTACTTCCGTCACTAATTAATTCTATTCATGTAAGGTGACCGAATTCAAGCCATTAGAGACGGTAATCTTCCGTCTCTAATTATTATCGTCTCTAAAACCCAATAGTGATGGTTGTATCAGCAACGGAATAGTAACAGGCCAGTGTTCCATCTCTAATACTATTAGGGACAAATATAGCGTTATTAGGCGGAATTTTTCTGTCTCTAATCAATAGATTTGTTGTAGTGCTACTTTCCTTCCAAAGAAGAGAAAACTAGCATTCAATTAATAAATAAAACAACTAGGTAGATTTTGTGCTAACAACAAATCGAGGTAGATTTTGTACACCTGCCAGTATTTTTCTTTTCTCCAAAGAAAGAAAGACACATAGACCTACCAAAAAAGGTTTTTCTCATCATTTTGTTTCCATATATGGAATTAAACTCTCTATAAAATTTGAGATTTGATGGCAATTTCTTCTAATCCTTCCAAGCTTCCAGATCCAATTATATTAATCAAGCACTAATCCACAATGTGGTTTCTTCGGCTATTTCTGTTAGTTTCGTTGTCGATCTTCATCTGCTCTGATGTGAGTCGAGCTCAGGATTGTTCTGCAGGTACATCTAAAGTTGCCTATACCATCACTGTGGATCAGTCAGGCCGTGGAAATTTTACTACGGTTCAAGATGCCATCAATTCTGTTCCTTCTCACAATGCTCAATGGATTCAGATCCACATTAATCCTGGAATGTACAGGTAATATATTATAACTTAATTGAGCTTTATACTAACTATTGATTTGTCTTTGTCAGCTTACCATAGAGATATATGTATATTACGCGTGTATATGTATGTAGAGAGCAAGTTACAATCCTCAAAAACAAACCATGCATCCTCCTCGAAGGATATAGCTCCCGAACGACTAAGATTGTGTGGGATGCCCATGAACAAACAGATACGAGCGCTACTTTCACCTCATATCCCGATAATATTGTCGCAAAAGGCATTACCTTCTGGGTAAAGAACTTTAGATCTTTACTTATCCATGTGGTGCTTGATTCAAGTGTGGAGAATTTTACTCAAATGAACAAGGTGGCTTACTAACCAGTATGAACTTGTAAGTGTTTGATAACAGAACTCGTATAACCGGAAACTAGAAGATAACAACCGTACGCAGGCACTCGCAGCTCGAATTTATGGGGATAAATCTTCTTTCTATAGTTGTAGCTTCCTTGGATTGCAAGATACACTTTGGGACGTTAAAGGTCGTCATTACTTCAAATGGTGCTTTATCGAAGGGGCAGTGGATTTTATATTTGGCAGTGGCCAGTCCATTTACCGGGTACGTAGACAAAGTACATATCAAAAAATCTCCCAAGAAGATAGAATGCCCAGATTATATAGACTAAACTTGCGAGTTACTTTATTTCATAGTTGTTAATCTCTCTCCCTCTCTATTTTTTTCCTATGCAGGGATGTAGTATTAAAGTTACTGCTGACACCACAGGTTATGTAACTGCACAGAAAAGAGACTCACCGGACGATCCGAGTGGTTTCGTGTTTATAGGAGGTTCTATTTTCGGGAGTACTGGTGAAGTCTATCTTGGGAGAGCATATGGGCCTTATTCTAGAGTAATTATTGATGGAACAACATTATACAATGTCGTGCACCCTGAAGGATGGAATGCTTGGGATTTCGTTGGCCGAGAGTAAGATCATTTGGCTTGATATCACTCTATTTTTGGTATTAAACTAACATGCTTCTTCTAAACAAAATTATTTAATTTCATCTAGTCAATGGAATTTTATTCCAGCATGCATAATCAAAGAGAGATCGAGAGTGGAAAGAAATAATGAACTCACGCTTATTTGCTGCAATTTCCGTATTTCCTTCTAGATCTGACAATAGTGCGAATGTATACATACAACCTTTTGGGGAGTCTTATCATTTCTCTTCTAGTATGATCTCGATGGGGGCTTCAATTGACTTAAGAGAATAGATGGATTTTCCATTTCTTTAAATACCCTTAGAACTCTACTCATCATAAGATCCAATGGTTGAGAGGAACCACATCTGTTAGGTTTAAGAACAAATATGAATCTCAATTCAATCACGTTTCCTTATTGAGACCTAGTAACCCTAATATTCTCGATAGCTACACAATCTTAGTTTTTGAAAACAGGAGGATTTCGTGGAACCTCATGGGGTTTTATTTAAGAGAATAACTATCAACCAGAGCAACCTAAAAATTGCCTCGGGAAGTGGTATTTATGGAAAAAATTAACTATTTCAAAATACCATTCTTTGTGTTCATAATTACCAAACTAACATTTTCCAAGGTAATTTTTTGGTTGCTTTGGTTGACTGATCAACCAAGCTCTTGTTCATAGTTAATCTCTTTATTTAATTAAAAAAATTCTTACATCTATTGCATGTGAGAATATTATTAATCTTGAGTTTAGAGTTTGAGAGTAATTGCCTTAAAAATAATGTATTAGCTTTTTTTTTTTGGTAACGAGGGTGTCCGAACCTCTTAGAGGACCCCACTAATCCCCCGGGCAGTTGCAAATCCCTCCATCCACACGCACCGAGTAAGTAGGGATAAATTCCTAAGGGTGGCCAACAAGGGGAAGGGAATCGTATTCAGAACCTCCACTTCTTGAGGGGTGGTCTTGGCCAGGACACCAACCCCTTGTTGGTTTTGTAATTAGCTTCAGTTGATCATATGTTCTTATCTATGTTTGATTGCATTATAACATTACAAACCTTTGTTCTTTGTGCTATAAATATAGAAGCAATTTTACTTATGCGGAAGCTAATTGCCGCGGACCAGGAGCAGACACTTCCAAGCGTGTTAGTTGGGAAAAGAAACTCACACCAGTGGAGATAGCTAAGTTTAGGAATGTATCTTTCATCGACAAGGAAGGATGGCTTACCAGACAACCTTAAGAGGAGAAATATACACACATTTGTCCACATTTTCTTTTTCTTTTGCTCTCATGTTTATGTTGTTGTCTTTCTGCGAAATTAGGGAAGGGCTGAACAAATAATAGACTCCTGTGATTTTATTAGAGGCGATCAATAATTCTCGTAGCAGCCTCTGAGAGTTCTTCATAAACAGTCATTTCATATAGCACACCTCCTATGGCATGGAGATATTTGGGCTCCCATTCCCTATATTAGAACCGCATGTAATACGATACATATAGGCCGTGTGCACGGACTGATCTGCACAGTCATGTCCAAGGGTTGTGGCATAAAGGCACTACAAGAAATCTACCGGTCAGTGACGGAAATATTTCCGTCACTAATACATCACTTATATAGATGGAAATACAAGCTGTTACTAATTCTCCGTTTCCAATGCAAAAATCGTCAATTTATTATTTTTAAAAAAAATAAACTTATAGCAATGGACAATTTCCGTGTAGAGCCCCGGACTTTTTCACATTTAATGCATGACACTTTCGTTGCCATTTTGCCTTTAAAGAGGTATAATTAATAAATAAGGAAGAAATTGGAAATTCCGAAATGTCAGAAATGTTCGTTTTCGAAGTACGAACCCAACGCAAATTGAATCGTCAAAATCGGACGAACGAGTCAAAAGTTATGGCCAAAACAGTTTGGACCTGCAGACCACCGATCGCTCGGTCCATGGAGCGATCGATCGGTCCAAAACCGATCGCTTAGAGGCTATCGATTGGTCAATATTTTTGTATGGGGAAATTTTCCAGAGAGTGAAATTTTAACCGATTGCTCGGTTATGAAACCGATCGATCGGTAGGCAACCGATCGATCGGTCATTAACACCGATCGCTCGGTACTCGCGTTTTTGCAGAAATTTCAGTAAGGGTATTATGGTCTTTTGGTCGGTTTACTCTTACCTTAAGAGTCTTGCCCGAGCCTTTAGAGCTTCATTTCGACACTTAGAGAGATTGGGAGATAAGAAGAGAGGAGATGGTGATTCCTAAACCTAGGGTTTTCATTTTGGAGAGAAATCAAGGGGTTTATGAACCCACACTCAACTCAAGCCCATTTTCTTCAAGATCAAGGCACAAACTCGTGAGGAGCAACTCCTCAAGCTAGGGCAGCAACTCACGGTTGTTTTTGGAAGGGGATTTCTTCCTCACTTGATCAAGGTCGGTACTTCCTACTACCCTCCTAGTTATAGCTTCCATTTTTCCTTTGTTTCTCCTTGTTTTCCTTCACTTATATATGTGTTATGAGATTGGTGGTATGAATGGTGAATGGAGATGGATGTTGACGAATGGATGCCGTGTGGATGATGTGATGAACGAATGGGAAAGGGCATTGTACTAATAATGAACATACAAGTGTGATGTGAGCATAACCCACCTAGAAAAGCATGATCTAGGTTTAAGTGAATAATGAACACACCCCATGTTTGATGAAATGCCAAGGTGAACAAAATAAATGATAAATTAAGGGAACCCATGCTTAATTGCTCTTGAAATTTGTTAGGGTTCATGATAGTGTGTTTCTTACATTTCTTAAAATGTGTAGATTATTACTCACTTAAATTGTTATATGCTATGCTTTGTGAATTACCCCAAATTGCCATATTTAATTCCAAATGCAAGTATGCACACGATCTCACGAGCACGCATGAAATGACGTGATTTACCGATGTTTTAAGTATGGGACGTAGAGGTGGGGCATATCCTAAGATATGTTTCACTTCGCTTTTGACAAGGGCAAGACAATCATGCATTGCATAGGGAAAGGTCTCTCATCCCCTCGCATGACACGCATAGCATAGCATGGCATGACACGCATAGCATAGCATCACATGACACGCATGGATGCTAGTTGCGACGGGCTATGAACGACAACTAGGCATTCACATTCCGCATGGATGCTAATTGCGACGGGCTATGAACGGCAACCAGGTATACCCATCTGCATATAGGGTACTAGTTGCGACGGACTATGAACGGCAACTAGGCATATCATTCAGTGTACAGGGTACTAGTTGCGACGGGCTATGAACGGCAACTAAGCATGTGAACATGTTTAAATTATGAACAAGCAAGCATGATGCTCGCATGACACGCATGACATGACATGGCACGCATGATGCAAGCATGACAAGCATGACACGGTTAACAAGTTCCCAATCACGCAAAGGGTATTTCAAGTCAAGTCAAGTGCACGATGTTTTCAAGGGTTTTATCAGTTTTTCTGAATGCAAGCATGAATATAAATTGCTTTACTTCCTTGTATGATATAAATTGTTCATGTTCTATATATGCAATTTGTTTCCTACTTTATGTATGCTATCTGTATACTATGACTGTTGGTTAGTATTTAGTACCCGCTGAGTATTCCATGCTCAGCCGTACTTCTTATGTCGGCAGGTTCTGAGGGAGCTGCTGCTCCATTTGATGTTTGTGCTCCTGGTTCATGGTTGGAGGAGGAGTACGTCGAGGAGCCTTTGGAGGAACCTCCCGTAGAGGGTTATCAGTAGGTGGTGTTAGATTCTGAGTGGATTAGCTGTGGGTGAGCATGAGTGATTATATCAATGTATTTTGGCGGGCATGTCCGCACTTTCTTTGTTTTGATTTCTTTGTATTAAAACTTGGACCATGTGTATATACTTAGAGGTTTGTTAGACTTCCGCTGTGTCTTATAGTTATGCTTCCGCTGTTATCCTCTATTGTATATTCTCTGTGGGTGTTTTGCAAGTGGTTTGTCAAGCAAGTCGTGTAAGTCATGATTTGTCGTCCAAGATTCACTCTAACTCCTAGGGTGGGTTTTGGGTCGCGACATTCCGTCATAGGAAAACCATTCAGTAGACATAACCTTGTTTGGAGGCCGGTACCTGCACTTTTGAAGCTAAATATGACTTGTTGCTTACAGAATACTAGAATGATTGCTCAGGCAATCAACAACAATAGTAACAATCCCTACAATGTCGGCCACCTCACCCCGAGGATCAGATTCGAGACACTGAATGGATGTCTCTGGTACCCCTTGCGTTGTGGCAGTTTCGAAGAATCAATTCGTCATCCGCCCTACAAGAGGCCATTTTAATTTGTGTAATGCAAAGAACTCTTGTTGTGCAGTCCTCTTAATCTATTTTTCGAAATTGCAACCAGTGGGAATTAGACGGTTTCAAGACGGTGACATTTAGCAGAATAACTTCCCACTCTAACAATTAGTTCCCCCAAATTCACTTTATCATAAATAAAAATCCAACTGAATGCACCAACTATCAATTTATACATGAAAAGCCCATGAAGGGTTTAATCATCAAGGACTGAATAATTATGGAAATGAGGGATTTGATTTAGTAATTTAGCTAGATGGCTATGTTCATCTAACCAGGGTTTGATTTAGCATATATAGAAAATTCCAATGTTGGGATTCATTGAATGGTGGATTGCCAGCCCTATGCATGTACATATTGTTGTTTTCGGATTATCTTAATTGGAAACTCCATTATGAAATTTTAGAGTTTCAAGGTACAAAGGATTTTTGCAGCTGTACTAGTTTGCAATCCCTTTAATATCTCTTTACGACTTTACCTATCCCTTCTCTAGAAAAGCAATCTTATTATTTCCAAGACTTTTAAATGTTCCTTAATGGGAATATATCTTAGGAGAAGTATTTATCATCAATTGTTTTTCGTGCAAAAATTGGGATGCCCATGAAAAACAAATAAGTGCGTTTTCTGTTGCCCCCTTTGTGTCTGAAAAAATGAAGGCCCTACTCATGGTTGATGTGGGGGCCACCCTTATTGAATCTAGGACCCATTTTTTTCAGACACAAGGGAGGGCTATAGCGCAACAGCAAGCAATGTTGCCCATCCCAACTCCTACTTTCACCTCATATAATATTGTCGCCAAACGCATTAACTTCTGGGTAAAGGACTTTAGATCTTTACTTATCTGTGTGGTACTTGATTCAGTTAAAAGTGTGGAAAATTTTATTCAAAGTGAACAAGGTGGCTTACTAACTAGTATGAACTTTTGAGTGTTTGATAACAGAACTCATATAACCGGCAAATCATAGTAGATAACAATCGTACCCAGACAGTTGCAGCTAGAATTTATGGGGATAAATCTTCTTTTCATGGTTGTGGTTTCATCGGATTGCAAGATACACTTTGGGACGTAAAAGGTGGGCAGTGGATTTCATTTTTGGCAATGGCTAGTCCATTTATGAGGTAGACAAAGTATATATCAGAAAATCGCCCAAGAAGAGCGAATGCTGACTTTATATAGACTATCGTTGCGATCGAGTTGATTAATTTATTTCATAGTTAATCTCTCCCTCTCTATTTTTCCTATGCAGGGATGTATGATAAGTGTTAGTGTCGGCGCCGCAGGTTATATAACTGCACAGGGCAGAAGCTCATTGGACGATCCGATTGGTTTTGTGCTTATAGGAGGTTCTATTTTCGGGAGTGGTCAAGTCTAGCTATCTTGGGAGAGCATATGCGCCTTATTCTAGAGTAATTCTTGATGGAACAACAGTATCCAAGGTTGTGCACCCTGAAGGATGGAATGCTTGGGATTTCGTTGGCCATGAGTAATATCTCTTTGCTTGATATATATCAGTGTATTGTGAGGATATTACTAACCTTGACTTCTGAGTTTGAGAGTAATTGCATTGAAAATATTGTAATTAGCTTCACTTGATCATATTTTCTTAGCTATATTTGGTTGTATAATAACACTACAAGCTTTTGATCTTTGTGCTATGTAGAGGCAATTTTACTTATGTGGAAGCTAATTGCCGCAGACTAGGGGCAGATACTTCCAGGAGCTTTAGTTGGGAGCTAGCTATGTTTACGAGTAGATCTTTCATCGACAAGGAAGGATGGTTTCTCAGACAAGCCTGAGAGGGAGAAATATAAAAATTTGTCCAAATTTTCATTTCTTTTTTGCTCTCATGTTTCTGTTGTTTTCTTTCTGTTAAGTTAGGGATGGGCTGAAAAAAAATATGTACATTTTAGTATTGAAACTATATGTTTTGGGTGTACCTTTTGTATCCCTTATTTTGAGTTTTGCTAATGAGATGTAATAAAAACTCAATTACTGGAATGTTTAGTTGTCTAATATTCTGTGTATAATTGTATTAGATTAGGCAATCTCTTACTTATGGTAAGATATTGCCTATTCTAATACAATTGTACACAGAACATTAGACAACTAAACATTCTAATAATCAGACTTTGTGGGTATATTTAGGGTTGTTATTTTGATTCTTACTCCAAATTCTACTATCGGATTGTGATGGGAAGTTGAAATACAAAAGAAAAAAATAACTCCTACAGAATAGTAAAAGACAAATGATTTGAAATTTTCTTATCTTTTACGGTTCCTCGGCAACGAAAACAAAAGGTAAGAAACCTTTTCTGGGTCCTAGCCAAAGATCCTGAATTACCAGTCCCATGCAGTGGCGTACGTACGTACATATCATTTTCCAAGAAAATTTCGTAATGGAAAATATTTTAAAAAAATTTAATACTAGGAAAGAAAAATAAAAGCCATTACCCTATGTTTGGTTGCCAAAAAAATAATTGAAAATATAGAAAAGAAAAGAAAATTAGACAAAACACAACTAAGAATTGTATTAGAAATCTGAAATTTTCTTTTTTTTTCCATGTTTTTACCTATTTTCTTGGCAACCAAACATAGCATAGAGTTTGGAGACATCCAAAGAAGAGTCTTTTTGTAACCGGTAACCCTAAAAAATATCCTTCTATGCAATCCCTTTTAGAAAATGAATCTTACTTCCCTTGAATAAGAATGATTTCTTTTTAAAAAAATGATTTTCTAATAGGAAAATAAGGAAGCTTTTCTTTTCCTCCAAAGTTGATTTTAGGTATTGGTGAGTTTCTTTGTCTTTCTTTCAGAACTTACCAAACATATTTCATCAACACACAGCATATAAAGGTTCTTATTATAATTTTAAACAGCTTGATAGAATCCCGTATATGGAAACAAAACCTATATAAAATTTGAGTTATTTAGCAATTTCTATTAAACACTCCAAGCTTCTTGATCTTATTATATCAGTCTAGCTAGAGCTAGCTAGCATTAACCTACAATGGGGTTTCGTCCGCCATTTTTAATCGTTTCCTTGTCACTCATCATCTGCTTCGGTGTGAGTATAGCTGTGGATTGTAGCTTACACGATTCAGGTGATTCTAGAGTTGCTTATACTGTCTCCGTCACGCAGACTGGCGAAGGAAATTTTCAGACAATTCAAGCCGCCATCGATTCCATTCCGTCCGGCAATGCTCAATGGGTTCGGATCCATGTTTCTCGTGGCATCTACACGTAGGTTCCCTTTGTTTTGATCTAAAATAAGGGAAAACATGGCATATTTGTTTGCACTTAAAATCTTTCAATAAGGTAGCTTTTACGAAAAATTCATACTTTTGACAATTGTTTAATTAGAGAGTTACTCAAATAAAATATATCTTTACATATTTTTATTCGATTGACAAAAACACTCATCTTTACTTGTAATTTTTAAATTTTTATTTAATTCAAACACAAGTAAATAAAATAAAGCCCATTGTCAAAGGTGCAATTAAAAAACAGAAAATAAGTAGAAAATTCATCTCCTGCTGTTAAAGCTTTTACACCGAATATCATTAACCTGCAAATAAACAAAGGTTCGAACCATTTGGGAATTGAGACTATGCTCTATTGATTTTTCAGCTCGTGATGGAACCGTTTAACATATAATTACACATATGTATGTATGCAGAGAGAAGGTTACTATTCCATTGGACAAACCATGCATCCTCCTGGAAGGAGACGGCAGGAGATGGACTGCAATTACATGGGACGACCATGATCAAACAAATTCAAGTGCTACATTCACTTCGTATCCTGATAATTTTGTGGCGAGAGACATTACCTTTATGGTGAAGGAAATTTGATCTTTACTTAGTCATATTGTGGCACAAAAAATATTTCACTGTGAACAAGGTAGCTTGACTAACTAGTATGAACTTGTGATTGTTTCTTAACAGAACACCTATAATCATAAGGCTATTATTATAAATGACAACAGCCGCACTCCAGCGGTCTCAGCTAGAATATATGGAGATAAATCTTCTTTCCACAACTGCGCTTTTATCGGATTGCAAGATACATTGTGGGATGCAACAGGCCGTCATTACTTCAATTCGTGCTATATTGAAGGCGCTGTGGATTTCATCTTTGGCAGTGGCCAATCCATTTATGAGGTAAGAAACAACATGTATATTGAAAAAACCTCGCAAGAAGATTGGAATGTGAGTTTTTAATTACCATATTTCTATTGCATATTTGTTAATATATTACCCTATCTCTATTTTATTTTTGCAGAATTGTGAGATAAATGTTACTGCCGCTCTTCTAGAACCATATGTTCGAGGTTATATAACAGCACAGGGCAGAAATTCAGAGGACGATCCGAGTGGTTTTGTGTTTAGACTAGGTATCATACATGGGAGTGGTCAAGCCTATCTTGGGAGAGCTTATGGGGCTTATTCTAGAGTAATTTTTTACGGGACAACTTTGTCTGGGGTTGTGGCCTCTGAAGGATGGGATGCTTGGCACTATTCTGGCCACGAGTAAGATCACTTATTCACTTTGCTTAGTATTAATGTAGAACTCTGAGTATTAGGGTACCAATATTTTTATTTAAAGGCATATTAGTGTAAGGATAATGCTAGCAACACTTTTTTTAAGGCTCATGATCCTCTCGAGTTCAACTCGAGAGATCTCTCGAGTTGGAACCCCTAGAAGTCGCCACGTGTCTCCTTTGACACCCCTTAACCATGGGTAAGGTTCACCCACCCCTAGGGTTCACTCACCCATCCTTGGTTTTTCTTTTTTAATTAATTATTATTTTTTAAATTAAAAAAATATTTTTAATATTAAAAAACTCTAAAAACAGTTTTTTTAATTTAAAAAATAATAATTAATAAAAAAAAAAAATTAAGGATGGGTGAGTGAACCCTAGGGGTGGGTGAACCTTACCCATGGTTAAGGGGTGTCAAAGGAGACACGTGGCGACCTCTAGGGTTCCAACTCGAGAGATTCTCTCGAGAGGATCCTGAGCCTTTTTTTAATACCACTCTCTCGTTTTTGAGTGGACGCTTCAAAAGTCTTTCTCTCGAAAGGCCTATGTGTTATTAGGCCCGGCCCTCGCTTATATGGGCCAGGGCCAGGGCTATGCCTATGTGTTATTAGGCCCGGCCCTCGCTTATATGGGTGAGGCCCCAACTCATCCCCAGCCCTCGAAAGGCCTAAAGTAGCCAGGCCAAGTCCTATTCTTAAGGAAACATGGTCAGGCCAGGCCTGCCTCTCAGGACTTGAGAGACAAAAACATTTATTTTTGACGGCCTCTGAGGGCTGGGCCAGGCCGGAATCCATCATTGGAGGGCCAGTTTGACCGAATAAGTACTTATGTATAATTAGTATGGAACTACTTATTTATGAGTACTTTTTAGAGCTCTTAACTATTGCTTATTAATTTTTACCAAACAAACTTATTTATAAATAAGTATTTTTTTGATAAATAAGTACACCCTATTAGTGTATTCACTTCAGTTTATTGTATTTTAGCAGCTATGTTGGTCCTATATATACATTTTTTTTGGTAACATGATAAGCCTTTGTTCCTTCTTGTATATATAGAGGTAATGTTCTGTATGCGGAGGCCAGTTGCAATGGAGCAGGGGCGAACATTTCCCAGCGCGTTGAATGGGAAAAGCAACTCAACTTATCAGAGCTGACTGAATTGACCAGCCTATCCTTCATCGACCAAGATGGATGGCTTGCCAAACAACCCTGAGCCTCTGGGGCTAAGTTAATTTGTTGATATTTTATTTTTGGGGTTTTTGCTCTCTTGCACTTTTCTATTGAATTTCTGGGTCTGTATTTGTATATCCCTTGCTTGAGTTTTGCTATTGAAACTCAGGTATTGGGTAGCCACTGTTTTAGACTCTTACCGGCTTAATTTAGACTTGTTTGGGTGCATGTAATGCTATCCTGGTTTAGTTAAAGATTTTATACTACTGTTAATTGGCTGCATAAGAATAGGCATTGATGTATACACTGTCCAAAACCACACCTATTCGAACTTATCAATCTCTCATAAAAAAAAAAAAATTAATAAGAAAACCACGTTGCAGAATGAGAAGATGGTCATCCATTGAAATCCCTGCCTTATCACTGCTGTCAAACACGCTCGGGATCTAGTTTCGGGAAGAAAGAAAAACAGGCTAAGACCATTTCGAGTTCTTACCCGAACAAAAAAAAAATCATTTCGAGTAATGTTATTCCTACTCCACTTCAAGAAGAATCTAGCTAGTCAACCATACCGTGTCGAACTGATAGGACATTAAAGCATCCAAATATGTCCTCATAATATCGCGTGTCAAGCACATACCGTGTCTTTGCATGACACGCGAAAAATACTTGCATGTAATAAAAGCTATCTATCAAGTACATACGCTTATTTCTTTACAAAAAAAAAAGAAAAGGGTAGATTGCACTCACCTACCTAAGGTTTGGTCAAATTGCAAAGACCTCCCCTCTAGTTTCTAAAATAGCACTAACCTCCCTGTCAAGTTAATCAAGTTAACACTATTAACGATAGATGTGGTTTTACTATTTTACCCCATGTGAGTTTAAACCATTCTTTTAACATAAAAAACTCTCCTCAAAACAAGAAAACACACCTCAAATTCTCAAGCTCTCATCAACGCTTCACCTTACCATGGCCAACTTCCGTCCAACCTCCTTTAACGCCGGCCATTGTCAATGTTGGCCACCGTCAATGCCGGCATCCGTCCACACCCGGCATCCGCGGTAAGTTCTCTCTTCTTCTTCTCTTAACATTTTTCTTATTTATGCTAGGGTTTGTTGATTGTCTTTTGGTAATCATCCTTTGGACAATCAATCTCAACCAAGTTCAATGAAATTTGTAGATTATTTTTGGAATGATTAGGATTATGGCGAACATAGGCAACGAATATTAACATTCTGTTCTTCTGTACATCAACAATGAATTTTTGCAAATTTATCCCATAATAAGGATTTTTAGGCATGTATGCTCAATGTACTTGAGGATTACGAGTGACTCGGCAATGGGTTTCCCATCGTGCACGAGCACTGGGACCTTCTTGTGAATGGGGTTATATATGAGAAGCATGGGACTCTTGTTTCTTAGATCTTCTTCAATGAGTTCATACTCTACTCCTTTAAGCATCAGAGCCCATTCAACCCTATAATAGAAAAGACTTAACACCGAGAGAACCCCCAATCACCTTAACTTCTGCCATTCAAAGAAATTCAATAGTGAAACGATAGGAAACACAATGCCATTTCCTTGCAACAAGTAGGATTGAACAAAAAAAAACTGTATTCTATAAGTATTTATGCATGCATGTACTTGTATTGTATGATTTGATTCATTTTCTTTGGTTTCAAATCTTGAAGGTTTTGTCTGCCCTGTATGGTTTTACATCTCAATTACTAGATCTTATTGCCTTATGGCTAATCAATCAAAAGGATTCTCATGTCACACCTACCTTTCCTTGCAACAAGTAGGATGAAACCAAAAAAAAAAACTGAATTCTGTAAGTATTTATGCATGCATGTACTTGTTTGATTCTATATATATATATTAAGAGCACAGGCTAATATCACTTCTCCTTTTCCTTCACCAATATTCTTAGAAAATTTTTCTCTTTCCAATCGGAAGATATGATGATGGGTAGTGTTTGCATTTTTCAACTCTTTAAAAGTAGCCATGAGTTTCAATGATTGTATTGGAAGACTTAGAATTCAAGTGTCATTCTTAAATATGTTCTTGATTTTAAAGCAGAATACATCCTTAACAAAGGCACAAATACAAGGGTAATAGCATCCTTGTTATAATGCATTTTACATTGATTCAAAAGAAATTGTCTTTTCTTATTTTGGAATTTTTTTCAGGTCTCAATGGATTCAATTTATTTGCACAATTTGGTTATCCACTATATGGACAAAGTTTTTATAATCACAAGAGTAGACTCAGATAGATATTGTTACATAGACATATTCACTGATGTTTGTGAAGCGGCATTGGGTAATCAACCTTCTAATATGGGCATGGTATTCATCATGCATTGTGTCATACCTGAGTCTGGTGATTTAAAGGATGTTACCTCTACTGATGATGTGTTACAAATGTTTGAGATATATCGAAGAATAAATGATATACATCTCTTTCTTGGGGCTTCAGAGATTGATAGTGGTGACGTTGGTGATAATGTGATATTTGATGAAGGGTGTGATTTTAGTGTTGATGATAAGAGGAGAGTTGGTAGTGATAATGAGAATATTATTAGTGCTTGTGAGATGGTTGCATCTACTTTGGGGGTAGAGGACAAGAGAAAACTATGATGTGTTTTCTGATTACCAATCCAATAATGATTTGATTTTATTTCTAATTCAGATTCTGATGATGAGTGTGATGATATTAATAGGTTTATATATGGAAAGTAATTTGAAGTGCAAGAGGGTATAAAGGTTTCATTGGAGGTAGGCATGTTGTTTGACAATGTGACAGAGTTTAGAGAGGCTTTGAGAGACTATATTATTCAAGAAGGCTTTGAAATTGTTAGAGATAAGAATGAGAAAGTAAGGGTAACTGCACATTGTTCAAGTGAGGGATGTCTATGGCGCATTCATTCATCTCCTTTGCCAGATGGGGGAACTTATAAGATCAAGACATTTCAGTCAGACCACACATGTGTGAGAGCTACCAAGAATACTAATGCTACCTCGGTGTGGATTGCTAAGAAGCTTGCAAAGAGATTGTGTGCTACTCCTACTATGAAGATAGATGGATCTGAAATTCATGAGACGTATGGGATTAAAACAAGCAAATGGTAACTGTATAGAGCACAGGTGAAAGCAATGGATGAAATTGAGGGCAATCATGGCAAGTCATGTAATAAAATGTCTGTGTATGCTGAAGTGGTTCGAGAGACAAACTCTGGTAGCTTGGTGAAGATTGAATGTGATCGGCTCAACCTCAATGTAAATCTCACATTCAAGAGAATTTTCATTTACTTTGAAGCCATGAAAAATGGGTTTTTAGAAGGATGTAGACCTTTTATAGGATTGGATGGTGCCATTTAAAGGACCTATATGGTGGGGTGTTGTTGGCAGTCATTGCACTTGATGGGAATAATGGATTATTTTCCGTGACTTTTGCTATTGTGGAGGGTGAAACCAAGGAAAATTGGAATTTTTTTCTCCATTATCTACACACTATCATTGGGACAATTACACATCAAAGGCATATGTGTTTCATGACTGACTAACAAAACGTATGCGATGTTTATAGTTTTATAATTATTATGTTAATTTGTTTTCAATGCAAGGTATAGTTGGGTGATGTAAATATTTTTTATAGCATGTTGTGGAAGCCATTAATGAAATCATCCCAGAAGCTACACATCGAGTGTGTTGTAGGCATCTATACAACAATTTCAAAAAAAAAGTTCCAGGGTTGAAATTGAGGAATTACTTTTGGGTTGCTGCTCGAGCATATAATAATAGGGTCTTTAATTTTGCTATGGATAAAATGAAAAGAAAAAGAAAAGAAGCTTACGAATGGTTGATGGAAAAACCTATGCATTCATGGTCTAGGCATGCATTTGAGCCCAAAGTGAGGATTGATCACGTAACAAATAACATGACTGAGTCCTTCAATCAGTGGGTTGGTGATCTTAGGGGCAAACCAATCCTTACTTTGGTTGATTCTATAAGGGTCAAGTTAATGGGTAGGATTCAATGTAGGTATGAAAAAACATGTTCTTGGGAGAGCTTAGTGACCCCTAAGATAAAACGCCAAATGGATGTCATCAAACAAGACTAAGGACGTGTGTAATTGTATTTGCCGGAGGTGAGGAGTATGAGGTGACTGAAGGTCCTACTAGATTTGTGGTGAATTTTGATGCTAAATCATGTAGTTGTCGAGCTTGGGAAATATCTGGACTGCCTTGTAAGCATTCAACTGCATGTATTGCACGTAAAAGGGTCAATATTGAAGATTATTGTGATGGGTACTACTCCAAGGAGACATATTTAAAGGCACATGGTGGTATCGTACACCCATTACCTGATGCAAGCACGTGGCTAGTAGGAAATCACGATCAAGTAGAACCTCCACCCCTTCGTTGCTTGCCTGGTCGACCTAAGAAAAATAAGAGAAGAGAACTAGATGAGCCTACCCAAGGGAGCCAATCTCGCAGATCAAGCACTATTAAGTGTTGCATTTGTAAACCGTTTGGACACAACAAACGTACATGTCAGTAAGGTCCTGTGAAAAGTTTACGCTCGTCAAATGCAAGACACCAAATAAGAAGTCATTACCTAATTTGTTAAGTTTCAAGTATTGCTTATATTTTAATTCTTGCTTATATTTCTCATGTTTAACTTGTGTAATATAAGAGGAGAGGCCTCATGTATAGGACCACGCGTATTCTATGAGCATGTCCTAATGGTGGACCTTAACAGGTATAGGGTCATACGTGTTCTAAGTAACATTGTTGGACATATATTTTTGTAAGTAAGTGCAAGATGATGTTTGTACCCTTTCTAATATGATAGATTATCTGTGTTTGTAATTGTTTTTAGTACTTCTGAAGGGAGGGCTAACGTAGAGCAATAGTATCTGATTTTTGGACATAATACATATAGCATATTACAGATGGATAGGTAACCATATATTTTTTGTTGCCAGTATGGCTCTACTTTTTGGATGTTACAGCTGGGTGACCCCATTATTTTTTTGTTTGTGGGTCTCTAGCTCTATACTTTGGATGTCTTTTGGACATGTCTACTTTTGATATTTTTATATATTTTTTTAACATATTTACTAATTAATTATATTAAATGTTAATGGTGTTTGTGTCAACATTATCTTTTGGACTGGCCACATCGAAACTTCTATCACAATATGTGCTTAATAAAACATGTATGCCTACAGGTTACCGTTCTCTCCGTTGTAAATAATACTCAGTATTTTGGGATGATTAGATGCATTGATTGATATATGTGGGGTAATGTCATTCAAACACCTAGATTCCTGGATAAAGATGGTGCATTTCAATGAAGAGAAATCTCATAGAGCCCAGGCCACACTTGCTGTCCAGGCTCTACTTGCTGCGCATGGTGTTTGGCAACCTATTAGGGTGAACATTGTGCCCAAAATATGACGCTAAAACACTATTCACCACAAATAAATCCTGAACCATCCAAGAAAACTATTCCACAGATTTGGTAACTACAACCTCTACTATCCAGAATATGAAACTTGGATCAATATATGAAAATAATTCTACTCAAGAATCAAGAATTACTTCAAACTAAATGGCAATAAACTTGAGGTCAATATATGAAACTTGCAAACCATATCATACTTACACATAACTGAAGCCATTTAGGTCGTGTGTAAATTGCATTTACACTTGCAAGACTTAAAAATGGCACACACTGGCACTTTTAGGGGTAATTTAGGTATTTTAAAATATTTAGAGCATGAAATCATCAAAGTTCATTCACCTTACTAACGGTATAGTAAGAAAAGGGGGAGTTTGCTACTTATAATTAAAACACAGGGGAGGGTAGTGCTATTTTAGAAACTAGAGGGGAGGTCTCTACGATTTGACCAAACCTCAGGGGAGGTGAGTGCAATTTACTCTAAAAAAAACCCCTAAAAATCCTATTTTTCATAATACTAGTTAGCTTGGCACATGCACGGCCTTACTGGAAAGAAAAGAAAAGAAATATAAAATATATATAGCTAACAGCCAAAAAACACATGTTTTACAAAGAAAAGAACTAATGGATAAACATGACATCAGCAACAAAAATGGGTCAAGTACTAAGCCGAAGCAAATACATTGACATGAAGTCTTGTGCGAACGCATGATATTGGAGCATATGAGGATGATCACCGATAAAGCAAGAATTGCGTATGGCCACCTGTAATAAGATGAATTGTCATTAAACAATGAAAGCTTTGGTGTTCTCAAATGAAAAGACAGACTTTACCAAAATGAGACAAAAGTATGGATAAATGACGAATATAGCTGTCCATAAAGCAATATCCAAAACCAATCAAGGTAACCGATGAAATGGAAAAATTATTTCAAAGATAATCACAAGGACATTGAAAAATGGTTAGTATTTGAAAGGATAAAGAAAATGCACCTTACCAAGAAATTCAAAGGCGTATAGCCAAGAGTAAACCAGCATGGATTGAATGAATACTTATGATCAATTGCCATAGAAGGGAAAAGAACATTGTTTAGATAAAAAGGAAAAAAGAAAGCTCTTGTAAACCTGTTTAAGAGAACTGAGAACTCAGTTTTAGAGAGACTAAGAAATAAACAAGGTTGGTTTTATTGAACAAGTTCAGAAGACTATATTTCAAGAAGACCATGGCAGCTAGAATCCCAGCAATCATAAAGATCAGCAAAAGGAAAGAAGACTACCAATATCAAATATAATATATCCAAACAGAAAAAATGGAAGAAGGACTAACACTTAAAATAACAGATTTTATGGAATTTTAATTTTATAAATATTCATTTAATTTTGGGCAAGACAATAAGGTAAAAGGGGAACCATTAACACTTCATTTCCTACAAGTACTGAAACTCAACCGTGAAGAACACTAAAACTATCTCAAATATAGATCATATAACTCAGACGCACACGAAACTTCTCCAGAATTAGCTTTCATATGCTAGAACTGTTGGTTAATTGTATGCTTTTAATATTGTAGAAAGATTTAATTAGTAGAAACACAATAAATGTGAAGCACATTTGCAATCTACCAATACGCCCATACATACACAAATGCATTAGTACGACTTTCTATCATAAATGATTCATGACTTATGGGTTGTGAGGGTGCCAAAATCATATATATGTACAGCAATAAGACATGCTAAGTAAGAAAATTATTGTGCATAAGATATTTTAATTCCAGAATCTCCAAGTCTTAACTGTAGTAGCAAGTGTGCAGATGTAAGATTAAGTCTGAGGATATCTCCATACATTAACCTCTAACTCATTTTTCTTATACTTAATTACCTAACAATACAAAATGCAACTGAGGATATCTCCATCATATAATTTTCCGAATGAAAAGAATGATGTCTTACTAAATGTGCATTGTACCATTTCTAACGTGGAACATTTTTTTGCTAATGCGGCATGCCAAAGGCCCCATTATAGATTTTATTTTTTTATTTACCTACTTTTTTTTTGGAACCGATACCCCATCTTTGAATTCTCACCAGCCATTATCGAATGAATGAAAAAGGACCATGTTTTTATTAATGTGCCCTTGTAATAGAAAACCATTCACATATCCATAAAACCATACAATATATATATATATATATATATATTGTAGAAAATTGGCAAGAATTGGAGATTCCATAAAGGGGCGATTGATCGCCCACCAAGGGAGATCGATCGCCCGGAGCGCCGTTTTGCGGATTTTTTCAAAAAATTGCGGGTTTTAAGTCTTTTATGCTTTGGGAAACTCCTAATTCAAGTGGGAGACTTTCTATTTGTCTAGGTCTCTTGTTTAGGCCTATAAATAGGGGATTATGGGTCTAGGGTTATGGTCGATGGTTATCATGGTTCAAAATATCGGTATCGGTCACCGTATCGATAAGTCCAAAATAAAATACGTATCGGCGTATCAGTTGGATACGGCGGAAAAATTCAGGATACGCTAAAAAAAACTTGGATACGCAAGGAAAAACTTGGATACCTTGCATAAAACCTATTTTAATACAAATATAAGCTAAAAACAAACTAAATAAAGACCTCTAACTACATTTATAATCATACATATGAGGGTTAACAAATTTATAAGTTAAAAAAGGCGTGCGCACTAATAAATATGTATGAAAATACAAACCATAGTTACTTAACCAAGTGATAAAAGCTCACTTGCATTCATAAATCAAAATATGAAAATATATAGACCCTTATATTCACAAATCAAATTACATACATAATAGAGGCTCAATACCATATTGAGCTTCGTACCGGCGTATACTCTTATCATTGTGGGATCAGGAATTGAGTAGAGTGATACATTATAAGTGGTCCAGACAAGATGACACCACTGTGTCCAAGTCATCATCATGCGGTACATGCCCGGATACATTTGTACAGATGCCTGCTGCTGAGTCGTGATTTGTCTATAACTATCAGTCGAAGACTAGGCTGAGCATCATAACCAGTGGCTCCTGAAAAGTAGGATTGGGTTGGGGCATCATAACCAGTGGCTCCTGATAAATAGGGTTGGGCAGGAGGCATCATAACCAGGGGGATAACCTTATTTACATATTATATCTAAAGTAAATGAAAGGAAAATCAAGTTAAAATCATTTATTAAATATATATTATGTAAATAAGTTGTGTGTATCGGGTTTGTATTGTGGATTCTAGTGTAAATGGAAAGAGAAAAAAAAATTAACTAAAAAATCCCCGTATCGAGTGTATCGGCCCGATACAGTGGAGTTTTTTTTCTAGCGTACCAGTGTATCGGGTAGCTCCAAATAGGATACGTATTGGCCCGTATCGGTCGATACGTATCGATATTTTAAACCATGATGGTTATGAGAACAAGGTGAATATTTTAGGGCTCCCGGGGAGAGCGGGGTTTGCTCTCGGGGAAAGTCCTCGTAGTTCTCATGGGGAGTGAGAGATAATATAGAAAGGGTTTAAGCATTCTAGGGCAGTAGGGCTTGGGAAAAGGTTGAAGGGATGATAGATAGGGATTGTTCTTAGGGTTCATTAAGAAGGTGACTTGAGTGGGGTGTACAAGGGGCTCTAGGCTTGGGTTGGGATTTAATCTGAGAGGAGAATAAATATTGTACTGGGTTTCTCTGAATAAAGTAGAAGCAATCGAATCTTGACCTGGGGATGTAGGCAGGTTATTGCCGAACCACGTATATCTTGTGTTTTTCCTTGGTGTGTTGTTTGTATGCTTGTTTGTTTATTGTTTATCCGTCGGTGTTATTCTATTATTTCCCCAACATATATATATATATACACAACTGTTAGTCCATCCTTAAGCACCCGTAACAAATAAAACATGCTAACTATTCACATATCTTCTATTATTGTTTTTCGAATATTTCTAAGCTTCAAACATTAGAGAACAAATCACCAGCAATTGTAGCAAAGTATAGCCTTTCACATAATTATGAAGACAAGATTACAAGCACTGTCGAATTCCAGTAAGAACACGACTTGCAGGTAACGCTTTGGACCTAGTAATTTGGTCAATAATTTTTATGATCTCATGAAAAGAAGGAATACAATACAGATATGTTGAAGTCCAGGGATGAAAAAAAAATGTCAGTACATTCACAAACAGCAATATGACATTAGATCTTGAAAACTCATTCACTTTTTCAAGCTTTGTCAAATGAACAAATAAAGTGAACCCTATAGTATCTAGCAATTTAACAAAAGTGAATGGTAAAAGACTGCAAACTTGAAAGAGGTAGGCTTTAGTTATGGCTTTGGATTGTCTCGGGCGAAGCCAGAAAGCTTATCTCGGGGTTCCATAGAGCATATAACGCGTGGCACGGTTTTGGGCGCCAAACCGAAAATGGGAGACGGAAGTTTATTTGGCGTTAATCGTTTAACAAAATAATATTTCATTATTTTCTCAGGAACAGCTCACGACCAGAACGCTCAGTTTGAACTGAGTTGCATTTGGGGTTTTTCGAGATTGGCTTTGCCCTTGCATTTGGGGTTTTTGTTGTTTGGCTTTGGATTGTTACAGACCCTTTCTTCTTCACCTCACCTCCGGCAACCAAGGTTTTTTGCGAGTCTGCCCTTTCAACTTATCACTGAATCCATTGGGGATTCTACGAGTGGAGCGTGTGAAGTTCTCTCTCCGGCAACCAAGGTTTCGGCATTTGAGGATTTTGGGTTTTTTTGGTCACAGCACAGACACTATATTCACCTCACGGGAGGGCTCTTCCTCTCTCTCTCTCAAGACCAAAACCAGATCGAGGAACCAACAAGGGGAAAAGAAAAAAAACCAGATTGAGGCATTTCAGTTCGTGACTGCCGGACTGGCGACCACCTGAGCCTTGGATTTTTTTGGGTTTTGAGATTTCCGGCGACCACCATCTCTATCTTGCCGGTGACAACGAAGGTATCATTCTTCTCCCAGTAATCCTTCATTCTTTTCTATTTGGGGTTTGATTTTTTTTTTCCCCCCCTTTGGTCCACCAGATTATTTGGGGGTTTTGATTTAGGGAAAAACCAGAGGCTTCAAATGAGTAAAATTCCTAGTATTGCGCACCATCAACTGAACTTTGTTGAAATCCCCATTTTTTCCGAAATCCCCAACTTGGTTTTCAATTATATATATATGAGCCCTTCACTTGTTAAATGCTTCTGATGCAATGTCATCTAGGTTTAATGATAATTTCTCAGATTTGTTAGGGAATCTTCTCATTCCTTATTTCTAGTCGTCTTGTAAAAAACTTTTATTTTCAGTGAAATTTTAGTTACAGGTCAAAAAAACCTTCTTCCTTCCCAGATTACTAAAATAGGATCAGAAATGATAACAGTGAGGGGTTCTTTGCTAATGTGCAAAACTAGTGAAAATTTGACAAAAGTAGGCGTTAAATCTAGGTTAACACCAAGAACCCAACAGCAAAAACATATCAAGAGGATAAAAATATCAATGTGGACTTATGTAAATGAAGAAATGTCCGATGAGCTAAGGTAGATATGATGGACAAGAAGTATGAGATTGCTCACCACAACTGTCTCTGGGGCGTCTTCTTCCTTGCACATCACCCATGGGACTCCTGTACCCAATTCTCGGGTGGCGATATTTGCTGCCCAAGTCATGTATGCATGTCTAGCTACTCCAAAGAGATTGCTCACCACCACTGTCTCTGGGGCTTCTTCTTCCTTTCACATCACCCATGGGACTCCTGTACCCAATTCTCGGGTGGCGATATTTGCTGCCCAAGTCATGTATGCATGTCTAGCTGCTGCAAATGCCTTACCTCCTGGTCCATACTCATTCTCAATCTGCATATACAAAATGTAATTGAGTCAACATTGTAAACTAGTTTAATGTATATGCAGATTGATGACTTATTATTAATATATTAAATATAATTAAGATCCATTGCAAGTACCTAAGTCCTTTGCTTACTTTGATATCTTCTGAGCATCTCAATGGTGAAACATACTTGGTATGATCTTTCAACTGTGGGGGAAGCCTAACTATATAATGGCTAGGGGGTTCAATTTGTGATCCTTAATATGATTGTGATTGCCATAGTTCAGTTTTTCTGAATACATGCTTGCGATTTATTTGTTTCATATATGTATGGGTCCATTCTACATGTCAGAATATTCTGAATATGATTGTGGTTGTCATAGTTCAGTTTTTCTGAATTAGTTACACCTAGAGAAATGTTGTCAACAATCTGTTTCATGGAGTGCTCACAAATTAGTCTTCAGGACCTCAGGTTTAGTAGTTAAGTGGAGTAAGAGATTATAATCTGTTTCATTTGTTATCCCCTTAACTTTTTGGGAATTAGAGAATAATTATGCTAAATTTAGAGATTTTTTCTTTATAAATTTACACCAAATATAGCAGATCAAGATAAGTTTCTCTCTTCAAATGCTTTCCATCTGATTTAGCCGTCATTAATATTTTGTTTCATTTAAACCGTGTTATTTGAATTTGGATTACAGAGTTGAAAATAAATGGGTAATCTACTATATCTAATATGATCTTAACAAAGTCTCAAGTTCAGGGAAGAGCACAATACGCATTTCAGAGAGGCCGAATTAGTAACAGGGCTAAAGGCATTTATTTCAAGTGGGGTGGTGGGGTGGTTCACGCTGTAATACATTGATATGGATCATAATATATTGGGTAATCCTTGTGAAAAAGATAATAGTGAATTACAAGTATCACGCAGGTTATCATTTGAGACAACAGATGATGACTGTAACTATGCTAGTGGATCTGGGTACAACACAAAAGGTTCGACAAATAAAGATGGTACACTAAATCCAGAAATTGGAATGGAATTTGAGTCAGAGGATCAGGCATATGATTTCTACAATGAATATGGAAGAAGGGCTGACTTTAGTATTCAAAAGGATTAGAAAAATAAAGATAAAGCTGGTGTCGTGAGACGTAGAAAATTTTGTTGTTCACGAGAAGGTCTTAAGAAAGAAGATAAACAAGCAACCATTGAGAACCAGTGAGATCCTACTAGATGTGATTGTAAGGCTCACATTGTAATTGCTCTGCAGCCAAATGAACATTATAAGATAATTCAGAGTCAATAAGAGCACAATCATCATTGTACACCAATGAAGTATTACATGTGTAGGTCACGGAGGAGAGTAGCCAAGGTTCAAGCTGTTGAAGCGAATATGGCAAGTAGTGTTGATATAAACTCAAAGAAGATATATGACCTTATAACCGCAGAAGTGGGAGGGCCCGAAAATATTTGTTTTTTGCCCATTAAAAATTATATTCGTTCCAGACGGATGAGGTCAATGGAAATGGAAGATGCAGGAGCAATATTACAGTATTTTCAACTGATGGTTGTAGAAGATCCAGGGTTTGTATATTCCTTACAACTTGATGCTGAAGATCAAATAACAAACTTTTTTTGGGGCTGACTCTAGAATAGTGAATGACTACAATGCATTTGGTGATGTGCTTGTTTTTTATACAACTTATAGGACAAATAATCAGGACGGCCATTTGCACAATTTGTAGGAGTTAATCATCATAGGCAATCAATTTTATTTGGAGCGGTATTAATGTATGATGAAACAACTGCATCTTTCGAGTGAGTGTTTAGGGCTTTTTTGGCTGCAATGTCTGATAAACAACTGAAAACCTTTCTTACGGATCAAAACAAGGCAATGGCCAATGCAATCTATTCAGTTTTACCAGATACTCATCATCGCATCTGTGTGTGGCATATGTACCAGAATGCAAGAAAGCATCTTAGTCATGCATTTAGTAGTTCCTTCCATTTTAATTATGAGTGGAATTGAATTAGGGGCTGCTAGCTTCATTCATGGTGTTCATAGGTTCCTTCCACACAGATTTTGAGGGGAGACGGTTTAAAGGAAACAAAATATTAATGACAGCTAAATCAGATGGAAAGCATTTGAAGAGACAAACTTATCTTGATCTGCTATATTTAGTGTAAATTTATAAAGAAAAAATCTCTAAATTTAGCATAATTATTCTCTAATTCCGAAAAAGTTAAGGAGATAACAAATGAAATAGGTTATATTCTCTTACTCCATTTAACAACTAAACCTGAGGTCCTGAAGACTAATTTGTGAGCACTCCATGAACACTATCCATGAACAGATTGTTGACAACATTTCTCTAGATGTAACTAATTCAGAAAAACTGAACTATGACAACCACAATCATATTCAGAATATACTGATATGTAGAATGAACCCATACATATATGAATAGAATGAACCCATACATATATGAAACAAATAAATTGCAAGTATGTATTCAGAAAAACTGAACTATGGCAACCACAATCATATTAAGGATCACAAATTGAACCCCCTAGCCATTATATAGTTAGGCTTCCCCCACAGTTGAAAGATCATATCAAGTATGTTTCACCATCGGGATGCTCAGAAGATATCAGAGTAAGCAAAGGAATTAGGTACTTGCAATGGATCTTAATTATATTTAATACATTAATTAATACATTAATAATAAGTCATCAATCTGCATATACATTAAACTAGTTTACAATGTTGACTCAATTACATTCTGTATATGCAGATTGAGAATGAATATGGACCAGAAGTTAAGGCATTTGGAGCAGCTGGACATGCATACATGACCTGGGCAGCAAATATCGCCACCCAAGAATTGGGTACAGGAGTCCCATGGGTGATGTGCAAGGAAGATGACGCCCCAGAGACAGTGGTGGTGAGCAATCTCATACTTCTTGTCCATCAAATCTACCTTAGCTCATCGAACATTTCTTCATTTACATAAGTCCACATTGATATTTATATCCTCTTGATATGTTCTTGTTGTTGGGTTCTTGGTGTTACCCCTACTTTTGTCGAATTTTCACTAGTTTTGCACATTAGCAAAGAACCCTCACTGTTATCATTTTTGATCCTATTTCAGTAATCTAGGAAGGAATAAGGTTTTTTTGACCTGTAACTAAAATTTAATTGAAAATAAAAGATTTTTACAAGACGACTAGAAATAAGGAATGAGAAGATTCCCTAACAAAGCTGAGAAATTATCATTAAACCTAGATGACATTGCATCAGAAGCATTTAACAAGTGAAGGGCTCATACATATATAACTGAAAACCAAGTTGGGGATTTCGGAAAAAATGGGGATTTCAACAAAGTTCAGTTGATGGTGCGCAATACTAGGAATTTTACTCATTTGAAGCCTCTAGTTTTTCCCCAAATCAAAACCCCCAAATAATCTGGTGGACCAAAGGGGGAAAAAAAAAACCAAATTAAACCCCAAATAGAAAAGAATGAAGGATTACTGGGAGGAGAAGAATGATACCTTTGTTGTCGCCGGCAATATAGAGATGGTGGTCGCCGGAAATCTCAAAACCCAAAAAAAATCCGAGGCTCAGGTGGTCACCAGTCCGGCAGTCACGAACTGAAATGCCTCGATCTGGATTTTTTTTCGTTTCCCTTTGTTGGTTCCTCGATCTAGTTTTGGTCTTGAGAGAGAGAGGAAGAGCCCTCCCGTGAGGTGAAGATAGTGTCTGTGCTGTGACCAAAAAAACCCAAAATCCTCAAATGCCGAAACCTTGGTTGCCGGAGAGAGAACATCACACGCTCCATTCGTAGAACCCCCATTGGAATCAGTGATAAATTGAAAGGGCAGACTCGCAAAAAACCGTGGTTGCCGGAGGTGAGGTGAAGAAGAAAGGGTCTGTAACAATCCAAAGCCAAACAGCAAAAACCCCAATTGCAAGGGCAAAGCCAATCTCGAAAAACCCCAAATGCAACTCAGTTCAAACTGAGCATTCTGGCCATGAGCTGTTCCCGAGAAAATAATAAAATATTATTTTGTTAAAAGATTAACAAACGTTAACGCCAGATAAACTTCCGTCTCCCATTTTCGGTTTGGCGCCCAAAACCGTGCCACACGTTATACGCTCTATGGAACCCCGAGATAAGCTTTCTGGCTTCGCCAGAGACAATCCAAAGCCGTTGTTATAGCTGCATGGAGCACTTTAAGCACAAAAGCACATATATTGCTTAGGTGAAGGTAGTGTACCAAGATGCGCATCTATAACTTTTAGATGCACAGTCTAGAAATTCCAACAAATTATATAGTTCTACTAAAAAAAGAAATACTTAAATTAGTATTATTACCACCATTTGCACCATGGCATGCCTGAGCTTTCTTTTGGTAACACTATGGGAGATTGACAGGCTGACAGTTCCACAAAGATATGCAAACTATTCCATGTAATGATTATGGGGTACATTCTTGAGTTATGTTTATTCAGTCATTCTAGTCTGGATGATGAGAGTGGTGTTGCATGAGGATGAGTGAAAACTAAGGCAAACACTAACATCTTTTTTTTACTACCATGAATCTGTCAAAAACATGGTTGTGATTATTACCAGCAGGGTATTCTCATTCTTTTGTGTGATCATCATATAGAGATGTAACCATTTGGTCAGTAATGAAGCATTGTTAGCTCACATTCACGGATCTCCCACATGTTTTACTATGTTTAACTTTCCCTGAATCCCTTGGTTGTTTCAGATTTCATAGTAGAGATATTAGGTTCTTTCAAAGTGACATGGGATCAAATCAGTGTACACTGTGGTGTATCCATCACTTTGGAGGATCTGGTATCTTTATTATGAGTCAAATTGAATTGTAGAAAGTTGAAACAAAAGGTAGAGTTCCATCTTCATAGAGTGGTTTCTCTCGATCTGGGCCAAGAAAGTTGAAACAAAGAAATGAATTTTGTCTGGAGAAATTACTAAATTAGAAAAACCCAGGGGAAAAAAAGTGGAGGTGGTGCTTTTGAGGAGATGTGCACATCACTATATTGTATTATTGTGTTACCTGAGCATACCATCTAACAAAGTATAGTGAAACAAAATTCCCCAACTTAACTATCTCAAATACCTTGCAATGATGACTCCTATAGGAAACAAAACTCCCCAAATTACAGCACTCAGTACTCGATGAATCTGACAGCAAAGATCATCAAGTAATTTGTTAAGATCACTTAACAATTTCTCTGTAAACTAAATGTTCTCTAATTTCTCTTTACAAAAACAAAATATACCTTAAATTACTTCAGGAACTAAATATACCTAAACCTATTATAAGTTGTAAGAATTAGACCTTTTGGAGAGAGATGATCTCTATTGCTTTGATAGCAAATAATATAAAGAAAAAAAAAACCATGAGATTAATGAAATAAGAAAGAAGCTTACTAAATGGGGTTGGATAAGACTATTAATTAATGCAAAGTATCAGAGCGCATCTCAAAGAAGCAAATAATCCACTATTCTATTGAGAATCACACCCAACAAATGTAAATATTTCTTCAATTTTTTGACTAGACAATAGAGTAAAAGCGGAGCCAATAACACTTCATTTTTCTATGCATGCAAAACTAAAAGAGAAAACAGCCTAGTCACCAATGCATTCCAACAAACAAGAGAATTAATGATTCCTCAAGATAGTAACAGTGTGAAACCATGTTGAGCAACATTTCCTACAAGTAATTTAGTTTGACACTTTTCATTAACAAGAAATCTGTATTCACAACCAATAAATATTAAAGGGTATTCCTCAATTCAAAAGAGTGCTCCAAGAATTGAGCATCTAAATGCTACAATGCTATCTATAAGAGATGCACAGAAAGAAAGATACTCACAAAACCACACTAGAATAACCTTTTGTTTTAACTCTAAAACAGACAGAAAACTATAAAAATACAGGGAATAAAGGGAAAAGGAAACACAAAATCTCTATGGAGAATGAAAGAATTTTAAAACCATGATTCAACTTTAAAATTTTGAATTTTGCTTTTGAAAGCTGCTTTTCAATTTTGATGAGCAGAAGAACTGGCAGCAAAAACTCCAAAACACTTGGGGGCTCAAATCCATTCAGTAATTCAAAAAAAAAAAAATTCAGCAAAGGTGACAAGCAAAGAGTCTATACATTATCAGTACCAAATTTCACTTTGAAATAACCAAATGTTAAAAGGCATAAAAAATCAATTAAGTCCCCCCAAAAAGTAAACTATGTTACTATTAACAAATCAAACTAATAAAACAAAGTTAAACCACTCACCAAAATAATGTGAGAGAACATAAGTGGGAATTAAACTTGCAGAAAAACAATGGAGAAACTGATATTATAATGCGGTGATGCAGAGTCCGAAGTTGCAACAAACAAGGGATTCAGGTAAAACCCCCCAAAAATAGTCTAATAGCAAAAAACTTGAGGCATCAATACAAAATATTTCAGTGGTAAGTATGCGATAGCCGGCCCGGGTCGATCTCCTCCCCGCATCAGTATTTTTCAACTAATGAGAAGCCGAGATCTTTAGAGTCGCCACCAATCAAAAATCCGAGTGTGATTGGTCACTCATAATGAAAACCCTCGATTCAAGAACCGAGATTGGGTTCGGGGATTCTCTTATGAGTTTGGGAAGGTGTTAAGCACCCCACCTCATCCGTCGAACGACGGTTACCTCTTAATTTTCTTCATTAATTTAATTTAAAATTATTTTTCATTTTTTATTATTTCGAGATTGAAAACTCACCCCTTCTCGACCGAGTTAGGGTGATTTTCTCTCTACTTGCTTTTCTTTTATTTCGAGATTGGAAAGTCACCCCTCCTTGACCGAGTTAGGGTGATTTTCTCTCTACTTGCACGGCAAAATCTCTTTTCCCTAAATCAGCAAACGGTCACGCTCTCTCCTCGACCGAGTTAAGAGGGGCTCCGCCTACGTTTGGGTGGAAAAGGGACAAAAAAACTACTAATAATAAAAAAACTGAAATAAAGAAATCGAAGATCTAGTCTTCCAGCCCTTTCCTTCACTCGAATTTCCTCTTCCCCACGACCGTGTAGAGGGAAATCACCGAGCTACTAAGAGAAAGTGAGGAAAGAAAAGACTTGGATGGGTAGAAGTAGAAGATGAGGGATGTAGTATACCTTTTCCCTTTTATTTGGCTTTCCAAGCATTCAAGAACATCCTTCCACGATGATAAGATCTGGACTCCAATAAACTAGGCCCCCTTCTCCCTAAAGTAGATGTTGAAGAAAGTCTAAGGGGAGCCTAAATCGACGAACTTGAAGAAACCCTTTGAACACCCTAAAGCTTCGAAAGAAATCTGGATTTTCTGGACTCAGGGAATTCTAAGCTTGCTCTCTCAGTCTAAGGATCTCCAAAGGCTAAGGATTCCCCCAAGTTTTCTAAGGTTTCAAAAGATCTTCCAAGGTTCAAAGTTGAGGAATGGGTTGGAGTGAGGCTCCTTTTATAAGGTGAAAAATAGAGCTTTCACGCTTTCTGGCCGAGGTCGGATTTAAGGTTTTCGCCATCACGCCTTTCAAAAAGCCGCGGTACCAAAATTTGACAAAAATAGGTGGTGCGCCCCTTTTAAAAGGCGCGGGGCTTTTTCTAAGCTTAACAGGCCCTGTCCCCTGGGTATTGGCTGGTCTAGGCTCGGGTTGGACTGGACTCGAGTTGGGTTTTGAATAGGGGTATGCTTGGAGTTGTTTCGGGAGCCCGGATCTCGTCATTGAAGTTCACCTTTCGATACTTGGAGTTAAAAAGGCATTGGGGCGTTCAAAATTGGGTGTCTACCGTAAGTTAAAATTTTCATGATGTACCAATCAAAAAATATATAAAAAAATTACTATGATGTGTTAATACTTAATAATTTAATACTCCAATAACTTATAATTGAATGGAAATCCTTTACTACTACCACATTCTTTGTAGCTCCAATCATTTTTAGGAGACACCGATTGCATAGTTGCCTCATTCCTTGTATTAGTTATGGGTACATGCTATTAATCATAGGAGGATTTATACTACTGCACCTATGTTTATATTTTATCTGAAATTTAATCAAATTGAACACCACATCCTGTAGAATAAAGGAACAAAATAACAAAAAAAATATAAACAAATAACCACCTGAGTCCTTCACGAAGAATGTTTTTTTTTTTTGCAGAATCATAAGTTACAAGATGTTCAATGTCAACAAAATTTGTAGTAATTTCTAACTTATAGAGCTAGGTTGTTTGTTTGTTATTGTCTGGATCAGTGCTGCCATGTGGATGGTTAGAACCACATAAATTAACATGTTATAAAAAGTAAAATTTCAAAGCTTGGCAAGTGTCATTTCTTTCAAAAAGTAAACGTGCAAATTTGACTTGATCTGGTGAAATAAGTCAGAGAAGCTAGGTTGCTTTACCTGATGATCCCGGAAGTAGAACTCCAGAATTAGTCTTGGAGACCAATGCATCTGCAGTTTAATTATTGCTAAGTAAAACGACAAAACAAAATTTTAACTCTAGAGCAAAATAATTGCATCAAATGAAATAATGAAAAATCACAACTGCCCACCATGGTTTGAGTGGGTTAGCCAGGGAATCATCTTAGTATTTGCAAATCCTTCCGAATATCTGTCCTCCCCACCATGAGTTGAGGATGTTGCATCTTGTCCTGCAACAGTAGGAACTGAAAAAAGCCCTTTCTTCTATTTCTCCGTTAGCACACTATGGTTCTGTAAAAAAAAAAAAAAGTAAAGGAGAAAGCTTCAAAACCAAAAAAAAAAACTGATTGCTGGGATTCAATAAGCATTGAGCGAGATTAAAGCCATGGATTAAAAGATGGATCAGAAACCCAAACTTGAAGGAACAAAGCTACAAGATTAACAAGTTAATGCATCATCAAATGTCAAACGTATTAAAAATATGCAAAATGACCACATATAAAATGAACAAGTAACCGGAAAAGCTAAAAATAAACCAAAGATGCTAGAACATAAAGAAAAATAAGATCTTACTCAGTTTTGCATTGTAACAACCTTAGCCCACCCTTCCCGGATCCTTCTCCAAACCTCTCAACCAAGGGAAGATGAGATGGACGGCAGATGCATTAAATGTGCCTTGACGTACGTGGCTCAAACTCATGGAGAGGAAAGCAGGAGGGACAGAAGACAGAGGCGCGTGCTAGCTAACCCTTCTGTCCATCTTCCTTTCTTGTGTAGGTCAAGAAATAGCGGAGAGAGAGAGAGAGAGAGAGCGGTGCTCCTTCCATGAGCAGGTCAGGAATGGGACGTAAGAGGAAGGGAAGGGATTAGACTACTCATTGGGCACATAATTAGGGTTAGTACTTAGTACATGATTAAGTATTATTAGGGGGGTAGCCTACCAAAAAAAAAGTATTAGGGGGTAACATAGGGGGTATAGAAGGAATTGTTTAAAAGAAGTCTAAAATGAGGGCAACATAAGCCCTTTTTTTTTTTATATATATAAATGGTTAAAAATAGATATGATAGTTGGTAACCAACCACACACAAAAACTGGTCGTTGACCATCTAAAATTGAGGTGTCTTTCTAACGAACTTTCTCGCGCTAACGCAATAACATTCATTTTTACCTTCCAAAGGACCAACTCTCTCAAAAGGCCCTTCCCGTGGCCTACCAGATCCTTCTCTCCAAAAGGCCCTTCCCATTAACCCTCCCACCCAATTCACGTATTCCACCAAGATGTCGTCGTCGTCTTCTTCCTTCATCATTCCAGCGATTCATGTGTTCTCCGCACTCGTTTTCCTTCTTTCAGCCTCTGTATTAGATGTTGCTAATGGTTTGTCTGCAGAAACAGTTATAAACTCTCCCCTCATAACACAGAAGATCGGTACTAATCGTACCATAAAGGTCGATCTCGATGGGAAAGCAGATTTCACCTCGGTTCAAGCCGCCATTGATTAGGTGGATCATCATCCATGTTAGGAAAGGAGTTTAAAGGTGATTACTTGTATTACTAACACTTCATTATTAGTGTATAATATCATGGACCTAAGGCCTATCATCCTAATCAAGAACTACCCGTAACACTTCTATATGAATCTTTGAATTGATGTACCATTTCTTGAGCTGGGTACCATATTTAGAAATCAAAGAAACAAGAGCTCCTAGCAATTTCGTAAATGTGATATGTATTTTTCATCTCAATGCAGAGAAAAGGTTCATATACCAGAGAACAAGCTGTATGTATTCTTGAGAGGAAATGGGAAGGGTAGAACTTCCATTGTATGGTCCCAAAGTTCCCCCAACAACGTCGAGTATGCCACCGTCCAGGTCGAAGCCCCTCACTTCATTGCCTTCGGTATCAGCTTCAAGGTTGGTCTTGTCTCTGCGTGTTATCCTGACCCACAATTAGAAGAGTCCCAACTAGGAGATTTTTTTTTTTTTTTTGGAGCTAAACTAGGAGACTTCCTATGGTAGAAAATGGTGTGATCTATGTACTTTTTATTTTTGTTACAGAATGATGGACCTCGCAAAATCAATCGGTAGCAGTGTTCGTGGGTGCAGACATGGCAGCATTCTACCATTGTGGATTCTACAGTGCCCATAACACCCTATTTGATTATAAAGGGAGGCATTATTACGACAACTGCTACATCTAGGGCTTGATCGATTTCATCTTTGGCCGTGGCAGATCGGTATTTCATGTGAATGATATACACGACATCAAGAAAATTTTGGTATTTGTCTCATTGTATACTTTGCTTCTTTTGATGTTTCACCATTTGATCCTCCCTTCCTTTTTCGTCTGGGTGTAGAGCCGTGAGATCTTTGTGGTTGCTGATTGTCGTGTACAAATTCATGGCTCCATCACAGCTCAGAACAGGCAAAGTGGTGATGAAAACAGTGGATTTGTGTTCATAAAGGGGAAGGTCTACGGAATCGGTGATGTGTACTTGGGTAGAGCTAGAGGAGCCTATTCTAGGGTTATTTTTGCAAAGACCTACATCTCCAAGACGATCGATCTAGAGGGCTGGACGAACTGGAGCTACAATGGCAGCACAGAGTATGAACACCTAACCCACCATTTTAAATTGAAAACCAGGGCCCCTAATGCATTTGTTCACCATTTGAACTTTCAATAATACTGATAGAAAGATTGTAACAATTTGATTTAGGGACTTTTCTCTACTCATTTCCAAAACAGTATGATAGCTCAGATGGTTCAGTTGGAAAAACTAGCTGATCTTTGGTAATGAAGGTCTCGCAATATCGATATCGGATAGTTTGGTGACCTTTTTCTGATTCTAGATCTAATTGATGATCTTAAGCAATCAGAGAGATTGGTGTAATGGCCTAGGAATTTGATCATTTGTTTATCTTTACAGAAATTTTCGTTTTTCTAATTCGAGAAATATTACGAATTAAAACAGGAACCTATTCCATGCTGAGTATCACTGCCATGGACCCGGAGCAATGGCCGAAAAACGTGCACCTTTGTCGCGAAAACTTACAGATCTCGACGGAAAATTTCCGTCACTGATGCTCGTTTTTATGATCTCATGAAAAGATGGAATACATACAGATATGTTGAAGTCCAGGGATGAAAAAAAATGCCAGTACATTCACAAACAGTAATATGACATTAGATCTTGAAAACTCATTCCTTTTTTCAAGCTTTGTCAAATGAACAAATATAGTGAACCCTATAGTATCTAGCTACTTAACAAAAGTGAATGGTAAAAGACTGCAGACTTGAAAGAGGTAGGCTTTAGTTATAGGTGCATGGAGCAGTTTAAGCACAAAGGCCCATAAATTGCCTAGGTGAAGGTAGTGTACCATCTGCGCATCCATAACTTTTAGATGCACAGTCTAGAAATTTCAACAAATTCTATAGTTCTACTAAAAAAAGAAAAAAGAAATTATTAAATTAGTATTATTACCACCCTTTGCACCTTGGCATGCCTGAGCTTTCTTTTGGTAACACTATGGGAGATCTACAGGCTGACAGCTCCACACAGATATGCATACTATTCCATGTAATAATTATGAGGTACATTCTTGAGTTATGTTTATTCAGTCATACTAGTTTGGATGATGAGAGTGGTGTTGCATGAGGGATGAGTGAAAACTAAGGCAAACACTGAGATCTTTTTTTGACTCCCATGAATCTGTCAAAAACATGGTTTTGATTATTACCAGCAGGGTATTCTCATTCTTTTGTGTGATCATCATATAGAGCTGTAACCATTTGGTCGGTAATGAAGCATTGTTAGTTCACATTCACGGATCTCCCACATGTTTTACTATGTTCAAACTTTCCCTGAATCCCTTGGTGGTCTCAGATTTCGTAGTAGAGATATTAGGTTCTTTCAAAGTGACATGGGATCAAATCAGTGTACACTGTGGTGTATCCATCACTTTGGAGGATCTGGTATCTTTATTATGAGTCAAATTGAATTGTGGAAAATTATGGATTTTTATTTCTCGTGAGATAATTGATATTAAAAATAATGGATTGCTCCAAAAACTGGCCCCAATTCAACACCACACAACATCAATTCAACAACCCAAAATATGAAATAAATAATAGATCGACTCACTTGAATAAAGAATAGAGAGAGACAAAGAGATCAATAATTGACCAATATATACTTCAAAACTCAGATATCCTACTGGGAAAAAAATGCAGAAATCAAACTTAAAGCTACAGGCTAACGAACTCACCGATCTCAAATCACATAAATTGAAATTGTAAGCCCAGATCGACAACTCAATGCTTCTAATCACAGCTACAAATGAAGAACAATTCAAATTAAATAGGGAAAATGAGGAATAGTGTGGAAGAATACTTTAATTTCGGGTTTTCTGGCAAAACTTTAAAGTCCATTTCTACCTTTTTTCCTTTCTTCCCAGATGGATCCTTCCAAGCATAGATGAGCCCCTTCTATGCACCCCAAAATAGAACCCAAAATAGTTGATCATTTAGATGCACCATGAAACAAAAAGCAGAGTTCCATCTTCATAGAGTGGTTTCTCTCAATCTGGGCCAAGAAAGATAAAACAAAGAAATGAATTTTGTTGGGAGAAATTACTAAATAAGAAAAACCCAGGGGGAAAAAAGAGGAGGCGGAGCTTTTGAGGAGATGTGCTAAGAAAAGATGGTGTGATAAATTATTTTTTATTGCGAAATGGGATAATTCTAAGAACCCAACAACACATCACTATATTTAGTATATTGTACTATTGTGTTATCTGAGCATACCATCTAACAATAAGTATAGTGAAACAAAATTCCCCAATTTAATGTTCTGAAATACCTTGCAATGATGACTCCTATAGGAAACAAAACTCCCCAAATTACATAAGTTGTAAGAATTAATGTTTTCTAATTTCTGGTTACAAAAACAAAATATACCTTACTTCAGGAACTAAATAAACCTAAATCCTAAAACCTATTATAAGCATAGTTACTAAGTCAGAGAAGCTAGGTTGCTTTACCTGATGATCCCGGAAGTAGAACTCCAGAATTAGTCTTGGAGACCAATGCATCTGCAGTTTAATTATTGCTAAGTAAAACGACAAAACAAAATTTTAACTCTAGAGCAAAATAATGGCATCAAGTGTCATTTCTTTCAGTGTTATTTTAGACAATTTGACCAAACCTCAGGGGAGGTGAGTGTAATTTACCCAAATCAAAATTAATGTGTTAATGGAATTATTAGGATCTTTTGATTGTGATTGTTTGTTATTTTTTACTCTTGCCAATTCATTTATCGATTGGTATAAGATATTGACTGGATGACTTAGGTTGGGGGATAAGATGGGTTCTGTTAATTGGGGTTCAAACAGGAGAACAGTTAAAAAAAGTATTAAAAGGGCTTCAGTGGTTTCAGCTTAATAGTAACTACAGAATCCTTGTTATCTTGTTAGAAGAAGGTTTTTTGGAATCTGCACAGACTATTCATGTCTTTCATGCTCATACATCCCTGAATTTGGGAATATCCTCATGGCAAAGCTACGCATCCTAGAAAGAGAACTGGACTCATTGGCCGAGTTCCAAGCCTAGAGAGATATCAAACATTCATTTAATTTCTCTTTTTAGCAAGATTAACAAGCAAAGGAAGAAGAAGACAGTCAAGGAAACTATAGAAATCCCGTATATTCATTATAACAAGCAACAGCAGAAACCATATAAACCCTTAAAAGGGTTTTAAAAGATCATAAGATTTCTTCCAAAATAAATAAGAAAATTTTCATAAATATGTTCAGCGATAGATATTACCTTAAACGGAGACATAAATTGAAGAAGACAGTTTGAGGGTGAAACAGAGTGGTCTTCAACTATAGGCGCTGGTTACCCAAGGATTGGTCCTCGACGAGAGTTTGGTTAATCTTCAAATCAGTCGCAGAGAGCATTTAGTCGGAGAGAGCCTTCGATTCAAAGCAAATGAAGGTAAAATAAAGGGGTCCTTCACCTCTAGGAACTGATGCTCGCCGGAATCCGAAATCTCGTCGGCGCCAGTTACCGGAATCGTCCGAATAAAGGTTGCGGCTTCTTGTCTTCAACTTTTGGTTACACACAGATTTGGGAGAATATGGTGATTTGGGAAAGTTGGTTTTTTTTTTTTTTTTTTAGGAAACGCGTTGATGTCTCGTTATAAAGCGGGTTATAACTGGAGAGGATCATGAGCCTAAGAATAGATATGATAGATAGTAACCAACCAACCACGCACAAGAACCGGTCATTGACCCTCTAAAATTAAGGTGTCTTTATAACGAACTTTCGCAATAACGTTCATTGTTACCTTCCAAAGGATCAACTCTCTCAAAAGGCCCATCCCGTGGCCTACCAGCCTTCTCTCAAAAGGCCCTCCTTCCCTTTAACCCTCCCACCCAATTCACGTATTCCACCAAGATGCCGTCGCCGTCGTCGTCGTCTTCTTCCTTCACCATTCCAGCTATTCATGTGTTCTTCGCACTCGTTTTCCTTCTTTCATCCTCTGTATTAGATGTTGCTAATGGTTTGTCTGCAGAAACAGTTATAGACTCTCCCCTCATAACACAGAAGATCGGTACTAATCGTACCATAAAGGTCGATCTCGACGGGAAAGGAGATTTCACCTCGGTTCAAGCCGCCATCGATTCTGTTCCAGAAGGGAATTCTAGGTGGATCATCATCCATGTTAGGAAAGGAGTTTACAGGTGATTACTTGTATTACTAACACTTCATTATTATTGTATAATATCATGCACCTTATAAGGCCTATCATCCTAATCAGGAACTACCCATAACACTTCTATCTGAACCTTCGAATGGATGTACCATTTCTTGAGCTGGGTACCATATTTAGAAATCAAAGAAACAAGAGCTCCTAGCAATTTTGTAAATGTGATATGTATTTTTCATCTCAATGCAGAGAAAAGGTTCATATACCAGAGAACAAGCCGTATGTATTCTTGAGAGGAAATGGGAAGGGTAGAACCTCCATTGTATGGTCCCAAAGTTCCCCCAACAACGTCGAGTCAGCCACCGTCAAGGTCGAAGCCCCTCACTTCATTGCCTTCGGTATCAGCTTCAAGGTTGGTCGTGTCTCTGCGTGTTATCATTGTTATCCTGACCCACATTTACATGAGTCCCAACTATGAGATTTTTTTTTTTTTTTTACAGAACGATGCACCCACAGGGCTCGCCCAGACCTCGCAAAATCAATCAGTAGCAGTGTTCGTGGGTGCGGACATGGCCGCATTCTACCATTGTGGATTCTACAGTGCCCATAACACCCTCTTTGATTATAAAGGAAGGCATTATTACGACAATTGCTACATCCAGGGCTCGATCGATTTCATCTTCGGCCGTGGCAGATCGGTATTTCATGTGAGTGCTATACATGACATTAAGAAAATTTTGGTATTTGTCTCATTGTATACTTTACTTCTTTTGACGTTTCACCATTTGATCCTCCCTTCCTTTTCCGTCTGGGTGTAGAGCTGTGAGATCTTTGTGGTTGCTGATTGTCGTGTACAAATTCATGGCTCCATCACAGCTCAGAACAGGCAAAGTGGTGATGAAAACAGTGGGTTTGTGTTCATAAAGGGGAAGGTCTACGGAATCGGTGATGTGTACTTGGGTAGAGCTAGAGGAGCCTATTCTAGGGTTATTTTTGCAAAGACCTACATCTCCAAGACGATCGATCTAGAGGGCTGGACGAACTGGAGCTACGATGGCAGCACAGAGTAAGAACACCTAACCCACCATTTTAAATTGAAAACCAGAGCCCCTAATGCATTTGTTCACCATTTGACCTTTTAATAATAGCTCAGATGGTTCAGTTGGAAAAACTGGCTGATCTTTGGTAATGAAGATCTCGTAATATCGATATCGGATATTTTGGTGACCTTTTTCCGATTCTAGATCTAATTGATGATCTTAAGCAATCCGAGAGATTGGTGTAATGGCCTAGGAATTTGATCGTTTGTTTATCTTTACAGAAATTTTTGTTTTTCTAATTCGAGAAATATTACGAATTAAAACAGGAACCTATTCCATGCTGAGTATCATTGCCATGGACCTGGAGCAGTGGCCGAAAAACGTGCACCTTGGTCGCTACAACTTACTGAAAAAGAAGCTACTCCATTCATGGATATAGATTTCATCGATGGCAAGGAATGGCTACCTGTTTACCTATAGATGATTCTCTCCACTCTTTCTATTTTTACCTTTTGGTGTGTTTGAATTTCTAAGATGATTCCCAATCCTTTGTTCTAGTATTTTTTTTCAACTGCACTGTAACTGGATGTGTATCGTATATTGTTTGATAAGTAAAGAAGATATTTGATTTTTAAGTGTTTTAATATCACTGTAAATAACTTCCTTAGCTATAGTATCACATTGACTTGGGTAAAGCTCTAGCTATATCCTAAGCTAATTAGCTGAAATAAGAGGCAGCTACGCATCAAAACATTAGAAGTGCAACTCGGTGAGCTCAGCCCAAACCGATCAATGGATGGACTTTGGCTGATCATACCCCACAAGAAATCTACCACCTAGTGACGGAAAATTCCCATTGCTAATGCTCGTTTTTCCGTCACTAATACTATTAGAGGCGAAAAATATTTGTCGCTAACCCGTTACAAATGCGATCGTGGCTAAAGGTTATTAGTGACAGAAATATCTTTCCACCTCTAATTAGCGACAGAAAATTTCCATCACTAATGTTAGTTATTTGAAGTTCGAGTTTGGTGACGGAAAGGACTTTAGTGACGGAAATAGTTTCGTCACTAATATATTTTTAGTGACAGAAACATATCTGTTTCTAATAGTCTATAACTGATGGAAATGTTTCTGCCTCTAAATATATATTAGTGATTGAACTATTTATGTCACTAGTGAAGAATAAGTGACGTATAGTCTTCCGTCACTAATAACCTTTACTCATTAGAGACGGATAAGTTTCCGTTTCTACTGCCTTTTTTTTTAACAAACTTGCACCTGTGTACATCCATTCCATTTCATATAAATTCTATTCAAATGAGATTCATTCCTTAAATCTTAATAATGCACATTCATGATATTTCCTACACCTGTAAACTTGTACATCCACATTCAGAATATTTCCTACACGCACCTGTAAACATATACATCCACATTCAAGACATTCATCTCATTCACATTCCAGAACTCATTCCACAACACCCACACCCATTCACATTCAATAACACACCTATTTCACCCACCACCCATTCATATTCAAAAATCTAGTCAATCCACTCACATGGATTCAAATTCATATCATTTGCTGACACCCAACCTCCATAACATAATCAAGAAACATGTGAAAGATAATGACATACACACACACATATAGTAATAAGAAGAACTTAACCGATTAAGTAGTAAGGTTTTATGTCGTACTACGGGACAAAGTAATAAGAAATAAACATATAGTAATAAGAAAGTGTATGAGTATCATGCAAATCAAGTCATAGTCATAATGCGGTAAAGGTAAGAAGTCATAGATCAGGAGGCAGTGTAGAATCGGGATCCAGAACAGGTGTCGATCCAGAGGGAATATGTGAGCTAGCTTACATATGGGACATCCAGTCATCAAACACCTTCAGCCGGGAGTTCAAAGCACTCATCTCAGCCCGCATGCCATCTGCATTAGCCACCAAAGTCTGGTTCAGCTCAGTCAACTCTTCTGCCCTCCTCCTCCACTAGTCAACATTTGGAACATAGAATTGGGCGGGTTTAATACCCAATCCATATGTACGAACCCGCCCATGCGTGTCCCGACCCATGACCTGGGTGAACACCTCATTCTGGGCGGTGCTACTAGTAGTCCCCTCCAGACACTACCTAACCAGCTCCTCCATCTGTGTCTACACACACAAAAGACTGTTATTAGCAAAATAGGAATAATAACGAAAATTGAAATTTCTTAACAATCAGTTAATGCGATGATAAGAGGATACCCAAAACTCCGCTGATGCCTGGTCAACAAATGTCTCATTTCAGCGAATATGTGTTATATGGAACACCTGTATCCGGTCAAGCTCCTGTCCTTCCAGATCCTGTGCTTGCTATTCTCGTGAACAAAAAAGAAGAATTTTTTTAATTAGAACCCATTATAGATAATAGATGAAATGAAAAAAATATAGGCACTGATATAACACTATTACTACTTAATTAAGCATATCTCATCCGCCTTATACTGGGCGAAACTCCGCATCCCTACCATATGGGAGATACGCAGCTGCACTCTATTTTCCCTGTTCTGTTGGCTCATAGCCAAATGCGGGATATAGACATCAAATATTAATATGAGGTTTGTAAGTAGACGTCAAAGAGATTTAAACATCACTTCGAGTTGTATTAGTCAATGCAAAATCTAAAAATTAAACTATGGACCCCCTGTTCATTAACAACACTTAACTGATCTATTGTAACCCAACTTTTGTCCATGGTGGATACCACACGCTTCAGCAATCACTGATAATAGAAGACAATACTAAGCTACCCGAAGTTGGAATGCATGGTTCATGCGTAATGTTTGACATTAAAAAAAAAAAAAAAAAAACTGCTAATGGTTAGGGTTTTCTTATCTCATTTCAGGAATACATACTCCTCAAGGATTAGTCGCTCGAGTGCATTATTTCAGACTTGAGGAAATTTATGCAACACCTCCCCATGGCTCTCCGAGTACACAACTTAGTGCAATGATCTCACCTTATCAAAATGTGTACTCAGAGAACAATAGGGATGAGTCTTATCAGGCACCATTTAAAAGCAATTTCAAATTCCTAATTATAACTTCTAGCTAGTAGGTAGTCTAGATTTCAAACTCGTTTACTTTCTTTTAAGCTAAAACAAAACTGCCTCTGCAAAACATTAGACCAACTTTTCAAAGTTCAGATAGTTTTTAATTTTTAAATTAGTTTCAATTACAGAAATCCATCAAAATAAAAACAAATTTCTATTTTGATTTAAATCTGCGTCACCTCACTATCTTATTTTTAAAAAATCCTAACACTTGATTTGAATCCACTTTCAATATCACAAAAAAGAGCAAAAATCAAATCCAAACAACCTACAAATCCCTAGTTTAAGAGAGATTCAGAAACAAGAGCAAAAATCAACTCTAATAAACCCATATACTTAGTTTAAGAGAGATTCAATCCATAAAATCAAAACCCTAGAAAACTGAAAGAGAGAGAGAGAGAGAGGTCAGGAGACTTACCAGCCGACGGGAGGTGGTTGGAGCCGAGAACAAGAGATTTGGGGGGAAATATGATTTTTGCGGGTTAGGTATTATGTAATCTTCATATAAGATTATTAGTAACAAAATTATTTCCGTCTCTAATACTATTTCAGGTGTAGTGACGGAACTATTTTCATGTTTAATGATCTTTCACCAATAAAGACGGAAACTTTCCGTCACTAAAAAACAATTCCGTCTCTATAAACATTAGAGACAGAAAGAATTCCGTAACTAATACTTGTTTTATTAGAAAAATAAAAAATAAGTCAGAATACTTATTAGAGACGGAATATTGGGGACAAATATATTTCTATCTCTAATATTGCGGTATTAGAGACGGAATTAATTCCATCACTAAATTTCTGTCACTAAACGGTAGATTTCTTCTAGTGATATCAGATTTTTTTGTTATGGTTCCATTAAACGGGGTTTTTCCCAGATTGACCCTCTAGTATGGGGTTCTTCCCCAAATAACCAGGTTTTGAAAACCCTTCTTTAAATGCCCTGATCATCTATTTTCCATAATTCAGTATTTATGAAAAGTCTTAAATACTCCTCCATTGATTTTGAAAGAAAAAGAAGAAGAAGAAGAGGGATTTAGGTTCGTGGATGAGAGATCTTCGTTCCCACCCCATTTCCGGCGAGAGTTCTTCGTTCCCACCCCATTTTCGGCGAGAGTTCTTCATTCCAAGAAGAAGAAGAAGAAGAAAAAGAAGAAGATACGTACGTGGATGAGATGAATGAAGCTCACCCACTCCCCTCATCTTCCAAATACCCCTCCATTACCATTTATACTGATTTTGAAAGAAGAATAATAAAAAAAGAAGAAGAAAATATGAAAAAATCGCAAAAATCTGAGTTTCTCGAAGTTTTTTGCGTACAGGGGCAATACAGTGCATCGACCTCGTGCATTTTATGCATCGACCCCATGCAAAATGCATCGACCGCGTACAAAATGCACTAAGTCGATACAATGCATCGGCCTCGTGCATTTTATGTATCGACCGCGTACAAAATGCACTAGGTTGATGCAATACATCGACCTCGTGCATTTTATGCATCGACCCCATGCAAAATGCATTGACCGCATACAATATACATTAGGTCGATACAATGCATCGACCCCGTGCAAAATGCATCGACCGCATACAAAATGCACTAGGTCGATATAATGCATCGACCACATACAAAATGCACTAGGTTGATGCAATGCATCGACCTCGTGTATTTTATGCATCGACCCCGTGCAAAATGCATCAACCGCGTACAAAATGCACTAGGTAGATACAATGCATCGACCTCGTGCATTTTATGCATCAACCTCCTGGAAAATGCATCGACCGCGTACAAAATGCATTAGGTTGATGCAATGCATCGACCTCGTGCATTTTATGCATCAATCCCGTGCAAAATGCACCGACCGCGTACAAAATGCACTAGGTCGATATAGTGCATCGACCTCGTGCAATTTATGCATCGACCCTATGCAAAATGCATCGACCGTCGTCTTCAAGCTTGGAAACATAACTGTAAATCATAGAAAATGAAAAAAAAATACATGTAAACACATATATAACATGAAATTTAAGGTTTTGAACCATAAATACAATGATTATAAACATTTTTCCATGAATTATTCATACATGCAATGATTTTTTTGAATTCATTTTTTTTAAAACACAAGAAACCCGAAAATGAGGGTTGTTATTCAGTTAATGATGTTTTTTCATGAAAAGAACATGGAAAGAACGCTCTTGGAACAAAGATCTCTCGCCGAAAATGGGGTAGGAACGAAGTTCTCTCGTCGGAAATAGGGTGGGGATGAAGAACTCGTCGGAAATGAGGTAGGGATACCCAAGTCTTTTTTTCAAATGATTTGGATAAAATGGGAAAAATTCACATGTGCGAATAGATGCACATGTGTGTGGGGGCATTTAGAGAATGATTTTTAAAACCTGGTTATTTGGGGGAGAACCCCATACTAAAAGGGCAATCTGGGAAAAACCCGTTCATAAAAATTCCAAGACAGAATTGAGGTTAGTGGGGCTTACATCGAGTCCTCAGAGTAGCTCTACCCAACCCAGCTCAACCCCATAATTACATATTTATTGTTGTCTACCTAAAAGCAGAGTTGTCAGAACCGGATCGGATCGGCCGATCGAACCAGTGGAACAGGGAACCGGCCCCCTCGTCAGTTCCCAAAACTGGAACTCTTTAAGAATCGGTCAAAACCGGCTAGAACCGGTCGGAAATGGAAAAAATTAAAGAAAACTGGGAAATTTTTTCGTTTTTTTTGCAAAAAGTATACGGTCAAACCGGGAACCGGCCACTCTACCGGTTTAATGCCCGTTCCGGTTACGAAAATAGTACCTAAAAGAGTTTGCAAGCATTTAAGTTAAAAAATAAAGAGGAATGCTAGCCCTACTCTCAGTCAACCCATACTTTCACCATTAACCAACCACCTGTCTATTTTTTTTGGTGAAAAAGTGCTTTAATCACTGCAAAGTGGACAAGTGATTTGCTGTGGGTGAGAGTATGGGTTGACTGAGAGTAGGGCTGCACTCCTCAAAAATAAATAGGACTGTCTTTGTGGTATCGGCCATAAGATGGTCTCAGAAACATTTCCCAAATAAATAACTTGATTATACTAACACAATCCAATATAGACCCAACACGCGTCAACCCAAGTTGACCCTAGGGTTTAGAAATGAGCCCTTGGGCTGGGCAAGAGCTTGGCACCTTGAGTTGAAAATCGGATTGAATTTTCCTATGGGCAGCCAATCTTCTTTATGTGGAATGAGATTGGCTTGACTCGCAGTGTGACCTAAGCTGTCCGAGTTACACCCTTGCTCTTATATGTGTTCCAAAAGGAATGACAAGAGTAAACTTGTTAACAATGGCATCTCGAAGATTAGATTATAAAAGATATATCATGCTGACGCAAAATATTATATGAACACTTTAACAGTTTACACAAAGGGAAATGCTCGGAGACTGTGTAGGGCGGAGATTGTCCCAACCAGCAGCAGCACATGCCTTGTCCTTACATGGTCTGAGAAGCATTTTCCTTTCATAAATATTATATCACTCTTTTCAAAAAAAATAAAAACAAAAAACAAAAATATTGCGTATGACGATAGGCCTCAAATTGTCTCTCGCGAAGCCACTGATAGGCGACATGTGGTGATAAGAAGGAGAGAAATCATTTTATTTTCTCTCATGATTTTGACTTCTCCCACTTGATGTCTCTATTCCATTTTCTCACATACTTATCACCACATGTCACATTGTGTACAGAGAAGTCAAAATCATGGAATCCATGATTTTGATTTCTCTCTCACTTGTCCAATGATTTGTGGTTGCATGAGATAAGGTCTTTTTGGCTTCGTCAGAGATAATCCAAGACTCATTTTTTGTGACGAGTCACATTCTATTGGGTCGACTTGGGCTACAAATACCAATGTTGCCAACTTTTGCTCGGAGTGCTAGCAATAATTACTTGAAAATTAGAGAGTTTTTTTTATAAAAACCCCCAACTTTTCAGCTATTTGTAAATACCTCCTTATATTTTGTAATTTTGTATTATAGTCCACTAACTTTTACAAATCCACCATTCATTCCAAACTTAAGTTAATAGATGTTAAAATTTTCATGAAATTACATTTTTAACCTTTTTAGGGAAGTGCTTGGAACCTACCAACTCTGGTTAAGATTCACTAAGGATTCATATATTTAAACTTCATTTTTAGAAAAAAAATATTTCCTTCAGGTTGATTATGCTTAACCACCGTTAAAGGGGTTCTACAAGTTGTCACATGTCCTTACTAACACCCACTAACTGTGGTTATGATTCACTCACCCCTTGGATTAACCTTTGTTCTTAGAAGAAAAAATATTAACCTTAAATTAATTATGTTTAACCACAGTTAACAAAGGCTCTATACATTGCCACATGTTCCCTTTAACATCCACTAGAAGTGGATGATATTCACTCACTCCTAGGGTTCATGCATCTAATCATGAATTTTAGAAAAGAAATTACCTTAGGTTAATTATGCTTAACCACAGTTAAATGGGCTTGACAAGTCACCACATATCCTTTTTAACACCCACTAACTGTGACTATGATTCACTCACCCCTTGGATTAACCATTTTTTTTAGAAGAAAAAATATTAACCTTAGATTGATTATGCTTAACCACAGTTAATAGAGGCTCTACACATTGCCACGTGTCCCCTTTAACACCCAGTGGTTAATATTCACTCACTCCTAGGGTTCATGCATCTAATCATGATTTTAGAAAAGAAATACTTAAAGGGGCTTTACAAGTCGCCACATGTCCTTTTTAACACCCACTGGTTATGATTCACTCACCCTTTGGATTCATGTATCAAACCTTTGTTTTTAGAAGAAAAAATATTAACCTTAAATTGATTATGCTTAACCACAGTTAACAGAGGCTCTACACACTACCGCGTGTCCCTTTTAACACCCACTAGCAGTGGTTAATATTCACTCACTCATAGGGTTCATGCATCTAATCATTGATTTCAAAAAAGAAATAACCTTAGGTTGATTATGCTTAATCACAGTTAAAAGAAACTTTACAAGCTATCATGTGTCCCTTTTAACACTCACTAACTGTAGTTAAGATTTACTCATCCTTAGGATTAATTCATCTATCCTTGATTTTAGATTTTTTTAACAAGATATTAACCTGAGATCGATTAAGTTTAACCCCAATTAAAGGAGATAAATGAGACACATGATAAAGTATACCATCCAATCCATTAAAAAGATGTTAAAAAGGTTATTTCATAAAATATTTAACATCCGTTAACTATCTTTTGGATGGAATGGTGGATTTGAAAAGTTTTAAAAGTTAGTGGACTATAATATAAAATCACAAAACTTAAGGGGACATTTACAAATGAAATGTTAGGAGGTTTTCATAAAAAAAAATAGACCCAAAATTAAATCGCTCAATGAGGAATGTGGTACCAGCTTTTGCCAATTCTTTTACTATCCGAGGAATGAAACTTGGCGACAATGTAATTTTTGTCTCATGTCACAAAACTTAAGGGGACATTTACAAATGAAATTGTACTTCTCTCGTATATGTAATTTTTGTCTCATGTAAAAAGATTAAATTACTCTTAACTTTAGTGAATGTAATAATGCAAAGCTTTAAAAACGATAAAGCTTATAAGACTCCATAGGGCCAAGACCACGAGACCATGAGCATGAGATTTCAGATGAGCCCCACCTGAAATCTGAGCACAGTCTCGGTGGTCTCAGCCCTAAAGGGGTCCCAGTAGCAAAGTCCTAAAAAAAAATATCTTAGTGAAGATTACTAGGTTCACCCCTCCAATATTATTAATTAAATTTTATAAAGGTTATAAGAAAAAAGGACAAAAAGTTTGGGTAAATTCCTGAAAATAATGAACTAACCCAAATATCTTATATTTGAGTGAGAGAAAAAATAACCAATGTGATATAGTTCAATCATTTTATTCTAGTTTGACTCAAATCATGAGCCATGTAGTACCTTTCTTTTTTTTCTTTTTTTTTTGTTGTAAACTCAAATCAAATCATGAACCTAGGGTAACTTTTACGGAATTAGTTGACTCGTGACTATGTTAAGTTGAACTAACCATTAATTACTTGAAGATGAAGCGAAAAAAAAAAGTAAGTGCAATGCCTGTTTTTTCTTGCAAGTTCAGTTCCAGACTTCGTATACAATTTATTTATTAGTTTTTTCTGTGTTCATGTCATTTATATTAGATATGCATATTAGCAAAACCATCTTTGAGGTGAGAACACCGCCTCCACATGGCAAAATGAGAATCTATATATGTCGCAAAATGAAAATATCTTGAGCCCATGTTGACCCTACTCTCATGCATTTCCTTATATATCCCTGTTTACTTTCAAACAAAAAAAACTATTACGTGTCCATGTTGGAATTTCTACGATACGTCTAGCTAGCACGCCTCAAATATGTTTGCATGAGAATAAAAGAAGAAGAAAGCAAGTTAGAGCTCTTTATTCCATTAATAACCCAAAAGTAGTTTATAGTAATATTAATATTTAATACTGCCCATTTCACGTACATGCCTACATGGTGATGGTATTACAACCATACGCTCAGTTAACACTTATGGAATTAAAATCCACCACCAACTCCTCCACCTTTCCCACCTCCAAAGCCACCCCCTGCACCACCTCCGGACCCGCCACCACCTCCAAATCCGCCACCTGCACCACCACCACCCCCACTTCCTCCTCCAATGCCACCTCCAAATCCTCCACCACCACCTTTGCCACCTCCAAAACCACCACCAGCACCTCCACCACCGCCGATTCCTCCTCCAACACCGCCGCCAGATCCCCCTCCAATTCCTCCACCACCACCTTTGCCACCTCCGATGCCACCACCACCGCCAATTCCTCCTCCAGCACCACCACCTTTACCGCCTCCAAAGCCACCTCCGACGCCACCCCCAGCACCACCACCTCCACCGCTGCCACCACCAACTCCTCCTCCAGCACCGCCACCTTTCCCACCACCAAGTCCTCCGCCAGCACCGCCACCTGCACCACCCCCAATGCCACCACCAGAACCACCACCTACACCACCACCTTTCCCACCACCAAGTCCTCCTCCAGCACCGCCACCTGCACCACCCCCAATGCCACCACCAGAACCGCCGCCTACACCACCACCTTTCCCACCACCAAGTCCTCCTCCAGCACCGCCACCTGCACCACCCCCAATGCCACCACCAGAACCGCCACCTACACCACCACCTTTCCCACCACCAAATCCTCCACCGGCACCACCACCTTTCCCACCGCCAAATCCTCCACCGGCACCACCACCTCCACCTGCACCACCCCCAATGCCACCACCTTTCCCACCGCCAAATCCTCCACCGGCACCACCACCTCCACCTGCACCACCCCCAATGCCACCACCAGAACCACCGCCACCACCAAGTCCTCCTCCAGCACCGCCACCTGCACCACCCCCAATGCCACCACCTTTCCCACCGCCGAATCCTCCACCTACACCGCCGCCGCCACCACCCCCAATACCGCCGTCCACAAAGGTCTCTTTCTCAATTCGCCGCCCTTCTGCTATTCCCACTACCATTACCACTATCAGTAACATTACACCGCCCACTCCAACGTTCTTGACAAACTTCCCCATCTTTCTCTCAAAGGAACAAAGGAGAAATGAGAGGAAAAATGCTCGTTTGGTTAGATGACTAATGGGGATGTCTATATATAGCGTAAAATATAGAGGCAGTATTAATGCATGTAGTTGAGAAGGTACCTGTGTGTATCTAAGTATGTGAGTGTGTGAGAGAGAGAGAGTATGTTATCATGGCTTACCAAATTTTGCGTGGCCAAAAGCTGCAAAATTCAACTCGTTTTTGATCCGAGAGGCTCATTGCCGGTGCAGTACCCATTATTGCATTTTCCCAACTCTCAACCAACTTAATGATCCCCACTTGATGAGGTATGCATTTTAAACTCATGATACATAGTAACATACAATCATACGACCTCAACTCGGTAGAGAAGTTAACAAATGTACGCATTGGATAGACACCGACATGAACTTTCATGAATGTACGTATGCATGCATGTATGTAACTATGTAAGTAGTCATTGTCGATACTCAAGCACTAATAAATCAGATTATAACATCTTATCTTTGCATGTGATCAAGGTGGATAAAGGATTGGATGACTTGGGTCGATGGATGATTCGGTGGGCCAGATGTTGAATATGGACGGTGCATGGTAGGGCTCGTCGAAACGAAGAAGTTTAGGCCCATGGTTTCTCTACTAAATTACAGAGATACATGCAGTAATTGTATGCAATATCTTCTCTCCTTCGTTTGTTTTACCCCCATAAAAACAAAAGGTCCAACTTACCTTCTCTTACAGCTCTTCATGCTTTAACGTTTATGTATACCCAAAGTCTTCTCTAGAGGCAACTGGAGAAAAAATCGGAAGTTTGCGAATAGCGCTAGCAGTCCTCAAACTTGGAATGGCAATTAAATGCCTTAATTAATGTGAAAACCTACCACTCTCTTTCCTCATGGCTCGAAGTTCTCTCAAGTTGTAACCGGACTCCAAGTGGAGTCCGGTTATATCCCTGAGATCACCACGTGTCCCTATTGACACCCCTCATCTGCGGTTATGACTCACCCACCCTTAGGGTTCACCTATCTATCCTTAGTTTTTAGAAAAAAAAAATACTGAAATATTTTTAACCATAGGACTTATTGAATTTTAACCACGGTTACAAATAAAATTTAGTATTTTTTCCTAAAAACTAAGGATAGTTGGGTGATCTCGAGGGGTGAGTGAATCTTAACCAGGGTGTCAGTAGGGACTCCTACGACCTCAAGGGCAATAATTACAACCGGAGAGAATTTGAAGTCCATCCCCATTTATTCTTCTTCTCTGGATGCTTTAATTACTTGCTGGGAAGATAAAAAAGGGTAAAGTAAACGCTACTTATTTGAAAATTATGCTTAATTTTAGATTATTAAATTAAAAGTTAACGGAATATTTACATTTTTAAAAATTTAGAGGTAAAAACCTCTACTTTAAAAAGTTATTCCATAGCTACTTTTTAAAATAAAGGTTTTTACCCCTAAAATCTCTAAATTGTAAACACGCAATTAATCTTCAACTAAACAATCTAAAATTCAACTAAGTATAATTTTCATATAAGCACTTTGTTTTAGACCAGTGTTAACAAACGCCATGAGGGCCAATGTGGTTGTAGACCGACTCAAATCATTTATATGATAGTGGACCCTCTCAATTGTTGGATAAACACCAAGAAATCACACCAAGTTGAATAGATCAGAAAAACAATAGTAAGAAGAAATAAATAATATAATAGAAACCGTACGTGGGCTCGACAAGTTTGTGCTTTCGCCCACTAGGGGCAGTGCCACGAATTTTTCCTTGGGCAGAAGTTTATATATCAAGAATATTAATAGGGTTATCGGAAATGAGTCCGCCGCGTATCTCATGCCATGCTTCTTGTTTCTCCGAATTAGTTTGGTTTTGGATTTTTTTTTTTTTAGTAACGGATTCATTGTGATTATAAAATTTGTTCATATTGTATTTTAATAAAGGAAGCGATTAAAAACACTTCATATCATAGTGCCTACTATCGAATGTATAACCGTCGGATTTTAAGGAGTCCTCAAGATTTGTGCACAGGTGACGGAACCTTTACAAGCTTAGCCATCTAACCAGCTTGGCTAGGAATATGGCTCAAGCACAACTCCCTTTCCTAGTCGGCAACGGATTGGCAAATGCCGGAGATGCACTCTTTCCACGCCAGGTAGTAAGACATTTAATAATGGGAGTGGTAGCCTGCATTTCATGTTCCATTGGATGGTACACAAACTCACATGTCCTCTTTGAAATCAATTAACTGTGGTTAAGATTTTAAACATCCCTAGGATTAAATAATATAATCTTAGTTTTTAGAAATAATATTTTTAAACAATTAACCTTGCTTATAATTCACTTACTCATGTAGTTAAGTTTTTTTAAAATATTTTTTCTGATAACTAAAGTCATATTATTTAATCATAGGGATGTGTGAATCTTACCATGGTTAATGGATGTCAAGAAGGACATGTGATGAGTTTGAAAGGTGTGAGTATACCACCCAACAGAATGTGCAATGCATGATATCACTCTCCCCTTATTAACTGTGGTTAAGATTCACCAACCTTTAGAGTTCAACAATCTAACATTGGTTTTTTAGAAAAAAAATATTTTTTAAAAAATAACTCTAGTTAAAAATTTTGAACTCTTCAAGTTATTAGTTTTGTAATATTTTTTATTATTTTCTCAAGGGCTAGTAAATCTTAACTATAGTTAATATAGGTGTTGACTCGCGGGTATGATTGAACTCCCAATTGGAGTAGTTGACAAAAAGATGAGAGAATGATGGTTTTGTGGCAAACAAAAAGGAGATGGACTAATAAAGGCAAGTTGTGATTGAGCCATATTCTTGAGCCAAGCTGGTTGGATTGTTAAGCTTTTAAAGTTTCCATCACCTATGCACAAATCTTGAGGTCTCCTTAAAATCCAACGGTTATACACTTCGATAGTAAGCACTATGAGTGATTTTAATCACACAAATCTTGAGGTCTCCTTAAAATCCAACGGTTATACACTCGATAGTAAGCACTATCAGTGTTTTTAATCACTTCCGTTTCAATAAAGGTTTAGCAATAAAAGTTTAGTAATAAGAAAAACAAGAGTCCTCCCTTTTAATAGAGTCATTATCATTCTACTAATAAAAATATAAGGAGTATCTTAAACTTTACTTAGACATAAATATCCTTTAATTAAAAATATTAACCTATGGTATCTATTAAAAACATTAGTAGAACTTTAGTTTGTTTCTCCCTCCCGTATATCACTTCAAAGTTGTTGTACATGCAAATTTCAAGTATCTTTTGATTGTTGACATTTTGAACTTTATGGTCAGATTATCTTCATTATTGTATATAGTTTATTATTTTATGTGGGTGACTATTATTCCAATCCGAGTAAACCCGAATTGTTAATTACCTTTTCAATTTAGGGAAGAACCTCTGATTAAAAAGAAGAATAAAAAAAGAACAAATTATTTGAATAAAATATATTGATTTATTCAATTGAGTTGCCCAGATCTCAAGTAGGCATTACAATGTAGGCTTTATAGATACCTCATGGAGGTCTTTATATCAAGAAAATGGAAAAAGAAAGAGAGGTGCTCATATTAAGGGGTTCACTTGATATTCTCCATTGGTGGAAGATCCTTCTACTTCACTAATTGTTTATTGTGTACCCGTAAAAAAAGAAAAGTTTCGGCTTTTTGATTTTCGTTCATGTGCTTCTTCGTGCTATGTAATTCCTTTGTCTGTGAGAGTTTCTTGTGAGAAAATCATCTTTTATATCTTTTAGAGAGTCTTTTTGAACTCTGCTTTGACTTCCTATTTTTGGGGAGGTCAAAAGGGTTTCCCTCTCCTTAAAGAGAGACATTTGTCTTTAACAGCTGGTTTCCCTTATCTTAGGAAACCTGAGACGTTTTAGGAGTCTTTTTTTCATTAAAAGACTTCAAATTGATTTCCCTTTTGGGGGAACCTAGGAGGATAAGATCTCTCCCTTAAAAATGGAACAAAAAATTGTATCTTTAAAAAAAAGAGGAGATTACTCTCTTATTTTGAATAGGGTGTTATGTAGCACCCCTTCACTGGGAAACAAGAGGGGATCCTTATCTTGGGATCCCCAAAGCTAGCAAAGGATCCCCCTTTGTCAGGGATTCCCTTCCATGTGGCAGTCAAGTACTGATTACCACTTAAGGAAAGCAGTCTACAACTTGTTTGGTGCTGCGGACTGAGCTAAATACAGACTGATATAGTCAGTTCGCAGGTTGGGTAAGTGACTCAAAGGTGGTCCATGAGTTCCACCTAGGGTCTAGTCAGGTCCATGGACATATAGGGCCGTAGACCAAGTATCTTAAGGGTTGGCCTTTGGCCAGCCCGCAATGGTATCTCAGGGGGTCTGCCTGCGAGACTGACTTATGGAGTATGTTCGCCGATTGACTCATGGGGCCAATCCGCAAGGGCTTTAACTAAGTCTGTCTACGAGATCCATCTGCGGACACATGAGAGATAGGTTTGGGGTGGTGGTGTGGTGAACATACTCCACCTCCTCTGATTTGGTATGAAGCAAGCGCACTGAAGTTGGTGCACCTCAATCCAATCTGGTATCGTAATTTCACTACACACAATCATATAATTGAAAGAGATTCCATAAAAGCAAATACTTATTGACGGCTCCCACCTATCACATTATCTAATACCACTTAAAACACAGTTAATATATAAATCCTAAAACTTGAAAACTCTATTCTATTGTTTATTAGAGTTTTAAAAGTATAAAGAATATACTAAACTTTACTTAGACTTAAATACATTTTAATTAAAAGTATTAACCTATGGTATTAATTAAAAACATTAATAGAAGTTTAGTTTATTTCTCACATATATCACTCAAAAAGTAATATAAACAAAGTGGTTCCATATAAGCAAATACTTATTGGCGTGTCCCACCAATAACATTATCTGATACCACTTAAAACACGGTCAATATAGAAATCTAAAAACTTGAAAACTCTATTCCATTGTGGCCTTGGATTGTCTCTGCCAAAGCCAAAAAGGGCTCTGGGGGTTCCATACATTGTGCGACAGTTGATGTAAAAATGGGGAGAAGTCATTTCATTTTCTCTCCTTAATTTTGACTTCTCCCCATCTGATATCTCTCACCCTTATTCTCACACACTTATCACCACGTCTTATTATGGCCAGGATTTTGACTTCTCCACCACTTTTCGCCTATTCTATGGAACCCCGAGACAAGCCCTTTCTGGCCAGAGACAATCCTAGGCCTCCCATTGTTTATTAGAGTTCTAAATTGAAAAGAATTTTAAGTAAATAAAGTTTTATTAGGATCCTCATTCAAGACCTCGCATGTCGCTGGCAAGAGAGAATTTGAACTAATCTTTCAAAGCACCAAATATTTTAGAGACAACTCTATCTCAAACATGTAGAGAATTGAAGGGTGGCAGATGGATTTACTTTACACGTTTTCAGTTTGTGCCAACATGTTGGGAATAGTTCCATTGCAGGTTTTATACTGCAGTCGTGTTGAAGATTTATCCCGATTCTTCGTTCTCTTCCTTGTTTGGTATTACTCGCACAAGGTATGTTTTATTCTATTGCAGGGCCTTTATAATGAGGGTTTTCTCAGTAAATTGTTTTTTAATATATCTTTGGGTTCTTAGTCTCTCTCACGCTTCAATGGCAAGGCTGATGTTTTACACAACATATGAAGATGAAAGCTGATGCCTTTCCGGGTTAATGGGGTGATGGGTCGGGTCATAAACCCCAACTCTCATCTCCTACTACCTGTTTAATTTTATTCGTCTACATACTGTGTGGTCTACCAATAACCAAACAGTTTTTTGGGCTCTTTAGTTCAATTGTGGATACTTTTTCATGAAAAACTACCTATTGAACGAGAACAAAAACACACAAGATATACGTGGTCCACCCGGTATGGACTACATCCACGGAGAGATCACATTCTTCACTAAAATCAAAGCAAAGAGAATACAGTGATTCTTCATCCTCTCAAACAATCTTTTTCTCTCAAAGAAAAGTTTAGCTTAATTAACTTGTTTATGACCTCTTACAACCCTAATAGAAAGAACTCTGTAAATAGGGAAAAAATCGGAATAAAAAATTTGAAACAAAAAAGCGTCACCCGATCTATCGGCCTAGGAGTGGCCGATCGATCAGAGCCACCACCGATCAATCGGACCACTCTATAGTTGATCAATCGCTCCCATCAAACTTAGAATTTAAGACATAAATTTCAACACTCTCCACCTTGGCTTCAATTCTACTCTACCTCGAGTGAAGGATAATCGCATCTCCAAAGATGCCTTCACACCCTCCCTCAATAGTGTGGCCTTCCATCGATCTCATCGAATGTTGACCAATCTCAATCAATGTTTAAACTTAGAAATGGTAACCGGCTTTGTCATCATATCTGAATGATTTTGTACGCGTAGTTAGGTTTAGGCCTAAGTTTATATTTAGGTTATATTGAAATACATGCGTTAGAAGAAATCGCATCAAAATCGAGCTCTGATTAAGATTTGGTGGGCGTAGTTAGGTTTAGGCCTAAGTATATACTTGTAAAGTAGGATTCGGGTTATTTGGTGCCAAAGTTGTGCAAACGACCTCGGAAACCCTCGAAACAAATTCCAACACTTAGGTTATATTGAAATACACGCGTTAAAATAAACCACATAAAAAACCGAGTCCCAATTAGGATTTGGTGCAAGATTGTAGGTTTAAACCATAGTAGACTTGAAAAGTTGGAATTCGGCCTTCTTGGTGCCCAAATTGGGCACATGAACTTGGATTCCCTCGAAACCAATTCTCACATTTAGGTTGTTTCGAAATACACGCATTAGAAGAAACCGCATAAAAAAGCAAGCCCTGATTAAGATTTGATGCACGTAGTTAGGTTTAGGCCAATGAACTAGACTTTTGTATTAAAAACTCAATAAGTATGAAAAATCTGAGATTAGTTTTTTTATTTGCATATTAGTGATGAAATCCTTAAATTTTATCATTTCGATATTTTGATAATAAATTGCATTTTCTTCTTTTTGTAGCAGGGAGTCGGCAGCACACATCTGTCAGCTTTCGGAGCAACAAGAGCGACCCAGCAAGAGGGAGCTGCTAGGCAGTCTTAGGATATATTTTTTCTTTTACTTTTGATACATTTTTATGGGCATGTATATTTTGTAATTATTACATTTTAGACTTTTATTATGATATTTTTATGAACATGGATTTATATTTCGATGTTCAGAAATTGTGTGGATAATTTGAATTTATTTTATATTGCTCACATGTACAAATAATAAAAGTTAAAAAAATATTTTAATAAAAATTATTTTTTTAAAAAAAATTTCTGATCAGCAACAGCAGTTCCAAACCGCCGCTATAGGTAATAATAAAATTATATATATATTAACAACAGCGGATTTAAACCCCCGTTATATAATAAATATATCACATAAATATATCACTGCAGTTGTAAGCCGCCGTTATATATTTATTATATCATGGCGGTGTAGAACCGCCTTAATATATTTATTATATAATGACGGTGTTAACCCGCCGTTATATGCAGACTTAGAATGACGGAATTTTCCTTATTTAACCGTTGTTAAAGGGATAAATAATCGCCGTTAAAAGTTGTCTACAAAGGCGGTTATTAAAACCGCCGTTATAATAACGTCGTAAGAAACATCTGCAGCAAGCTATATAACGACGGTTTGTTGAACCTTATTTGTGTTTAACGGCGGTTTTATTAATTGTTGTGGCAGTTTTGAACCGCCACTAAAAACCTTGAATTTCGTAGTGGGATATGGACCAAAGAAGACCAACCTTAGGTTTACAAATGAAATCCCAAGGAACGTTGACTATTTTCCAAAAAAAATTTGGGTTCATTTGAACCTGAAACGTCAGCTTGAGCTTGGCGTGAACAAGCCCAGCTAAGCCAAGCCGACAAACGCTTAAGTGCAGCCTTAGAATGAGGGCGATAGATTGTCTGTACTCGGTACTGTCTTTTTTTTTTGGGTAAATGATCATGTAAAAGAGAGACAAAACAGAAACCAAAAAAAAAAAACACCATCCAAACTCTCAAATGAAGCCTCGAAATGCTTGGATTGAAAGGAAAATCCCTACGAAGACCCGCTACCTTGATTGGAGCCTCTGGGTACTGACTGATCGAAGACGACTATGAGCTGCTACATTTGCCTGTCGGTGTATGAACACTACTTGCACAGAGGGGAGTAGGTGTAGGAGAGAGGATATATCCTCAAAATTTGGACGAACCTCATGTACTGAGACATAGGAACAATCGTTTAGATGCATCAACCAAGATTTTAGAATCACTTTCTAATGTGCAAAGAGACCAGCTGTTTCTGACTGCCAATTCTAAGCTGACTTTTATGGCATATGCTTCAACCATAAGAGCTGAACTTGCATGGATCGCTTGGGAAACCCTGGTCAACACCACTGCACGGTGGTCCCGGACCACTATACCTATGCCTGCTACACTGTCTGCCGCATGGAAAGCGCCATCACAATTAATTTTCAAAATATTTTGGTCCGGTGAACTCCATCTGGAAGAAGTGATTGGGATCAGATTTGATGCAGAAGGGAACCCCTATAAGGGTCGAAGAGCTTTTGAAGAGGAGACCTCATCCGCCATACTTCTTGCCCACACCACAGTGCTTTGAGGAGTAACCTCCATGTTTGAGAATACCTTCTCATTGCGGGCATACCAATAGCCCAAATGGTTGTCACTAGAATCAAGCCCATTCTATAATTTTGTGAACTGAAGGTTGGGGTAGAAGCCCAATAGACCACCACTTACTAAAATCCCCCATGATGTGGGTGTCTCCCCTACAACGGAATGATAGGCCCAACCAAACAGCTCTCGCGAAAGTGCACAAAAGGAATGGTGTGTTATCGTTTTGATCTCCACTTGGCAAAGGGGACAAAGAGTATCGATTTGGACCGGATTCTGAAGTAGATTTTCAGCTACAGCCAAAGAATTCTGACGGGCCCACCAAATCAAATTAAGAAATTTTGGAGGGACAAGTTTCCAAGTTATCCTCCAAACCTTGCTAGCAACCAAGGGACTTGAGGGGCCCGGCCCGGTAGTGCCTCCCTGATCATTATTCACCATATGGTATGTTGATTTAACAGTGAAGAGCCCAGTTCTGTGATAGTGCCAAAATCTGATATCAGGAGCACCTTGAGTACTGAAGGGGATTATGAGAAAGCCCTGAACCTCAAGCTCCGAAAATCGTTCCCGAATAAAATGGGTGTGCCACGAGCCACTAGCCGGATCTATAAGGGAGCCCACCGCATCTAGTTCCTCTCCCACTCTACACACTGAGAAAGACTTGAATTTTGGAAGATCGGGAATCCACAAGTCAGACCATAATGGATGGAATTGCCATTTCCTATCTGTCATCGAAAACCTCTCTGAAGCACTTCTCTGCCTGCCAAAATACTTCGCCACCCCATGACGCCCGATACCCCAGTTGAGCCTTAAGGAACGAGCAGTGGGGAAAATATAGACCCTGAAGGACTTGAGCCAGGAGTGAGGTAGGATTTTTAAGGATGCCCCCATCCCTGCTTTGCTAAAAAGGTCTTATTAAATAACTTCAATTCTCGAAAACTCATGCCCCCCTCTCCTTTTGGCGCGATACAGCTTTTTTCCAACTGAGCCAATGGATCTTATGATCGTCTTGAATTTTGATGTAGGACAGAGAGCAATGTCATTTATTTTTGTGTTGTCGTTTGTGTGTTTCCTTTGTCGTTGAGTCCTTATTTCTATTTGGGTGTTTTGCTTTCACTTTGTTATATGGGTTTTGTCTTATCTGTAACAGACTAGTCATTGTACTGCTACTTAATAGCTATGATGTGGTGAAAAGAATCAGAGAATACTTCCCCCAAATTGAATATTGTTGCTACAGCTGATATTTTTCTTTTCTGGTATTTGGTTCGAGCAACCAAATCCTTTCTTCTGAGACCTGCTTCATCATTTTTGGTATCAGAGCCTAGGTTTTCCCTTGGTCACGAATGGCTAGAGATGGAGAAGGTCGCCCCGCCGGCGACGATGATCGTGGTGTGCAGGCCCTACGGATGGCGGTTGGTAACCTAGAGACACGTTTTGACGCTTTTGCAGTGGAGATTCGCCAAATTTTGCGAGGTGTCCCTGAGATGGAACGATCGGTCCCTAACCAGATCGATGGGCGAGATGTTGCTCGCAATCGTGTGGGAGTTGGTCGGGAACGTCATCGGCGCCAACAACTGGAATCTGATAGCGATGAGGAAGCTGTGAACTGGGTCTTTGGTGGTCCACAATTTCAGCGCAATCAGAGAGGTAACGAAGGTTATGATTTTCTTGATTGGATTCGTTCTGTGGAGAACTATTTTGATGGTATGGAGGTACCAGAAGAGAAACAGGTTAAGGTGGTCTCCTATAAGCTGAGGGGAGGCGCATCTTCCTGGTGGGAACAATTGCAAAACCATAGGCGTAGAGAAGGAAAACAACCTGTTCGTACTTGGGCCAGGATGAAACAATTGCTTCGGGCTCGATTTCTTCCCGAAGACTATGAACAGATGTTATTTCAGCAATACCAGCAGTGCCGACAGAATGGACGGAGTATTTCAGAATATGTTGAGGAGTTTTATCGGTTAAACTCTCGGGTCGAATTAAAGGAACCTGACAGTGTACTGGTAGCTCGATTTCTGGGTGGTTTGCAGGAGAGGTATCAAGCTCATCTCAACCTTCAACCTATTTGGAGTCTCAATCAAGCTGTGAATCTGGCCTTGAAGTTGGAAACTAGCTTCATGAAGCGTACTAAGTCTTTTCCAGCAGGAAGGTTTCAGCAAGAGGGTCATGTTGAAAGTCCTCGAATCCCTCCTCCGATTACTGGTTCTAGTGCTCAGGCTAGACAACAACCAGAGGTTACACAAATGGGGCAGAGGAATACCACAAAGCTTCCTTCATTCCAAAATAAGACTAATCCTTATGCGAAGCCAATGTCAGGGTGCTGTTATCGCTGCAATCAACCCGGACATCGCTCTAAAGAATGTCCTCAACGTATTCAGTAGACAAATCTAGTGGAGGAATTTACTGAGGCAGGGGCTAGTTACACAGTGGAGGAATGTAGAGATGAGGAAGACGAAACAGAGCTAGTTTCAGGAGATGAAGGAGATTTAGCAGTTTGCATTATCCAGCGAGTGCTACTCTCTCCTAGAGTTTCCTCCCCGACTCAAAGGAATGCCCTATTCCGTTCAAGGTGTACAGTGAACAAAAAAGTGTGCGACCTCATCATTGACAGCGGGAGCATGGAGAACATTGTGTCGAAATCCCTGGTGAAGGCTCTAAACTTGTCCACTGAACCTCACCCTAGTCCTTATCGAATCGGGTGGATCAAAAAGGGTTTGGAATCAAAGGTAACTGAAGCTTGCAAGCTGTCCTCCATTGGTAAGCATTATAAGGATGAGCTACTATGTGATGTTGTAGACATGGATGCATGTCATGTACTACTTGGACAACCATGGCAGTATGATCAGAAAGTAATCCATGATGGTGAGCCAAACACCTATTCTTTTCGCTGGCAAGGGAGGAAAATTGTATTGTTACCTTTACGCCATAAACCTGAAAAGAGCAGTGTTGAGCAGGGGTCAACTTCCAAACTATTCACCGTGACTGGATCCCAATTTGAGCAGGAGGTCAAGAAGGCTAAAACCATGTTGGTGGTGGTACTGCAAGAACAGGCTGAACAGGGTATAGAGATTCCAAATTGCATTCAAAAGCTGTTGGATGAATTTAAGGACGTCGTACCTGATGAGCTTCCCAACCATCTACCCCCTATGCGACACATACAACATTGCATCGACTTCATCCCTGGTACAAGCCTACCCAACCTGCCACATTACCAAATGAGTCCAAGAGAACATGACATCTTACAAGCTCAAGTAGATGCATTACTACAGAAGTAACTCATTCGTGTTAGCTTGAGTCCTTGTGCTGTACCTGCATTGTTAGTCCCAAAGAAGGATGGTTCGTGGAGGATGTGTGTGGATAGCCGGGCAATAAACAAAATCACAGTGAAATATCGTTTTCCCATTCCACGCTTGGAGGATATGTTGGATAAATTGGAAGGAGCTAAGGTCTTTTCCCGCATGGATTTACGGAGTGGTTACCATCAAATCAGAATCAGACCTGGGGACGAATGGAAGACGACCTTTAAAACGCAGGAGGGGCTGTATGAATGGATGGTGATGCCATTCGGACTTAGCAATGCACCTAGTACTTTCATGCGCCTCATGAATGAAGTCCTTAAACCATTTATTGGGCAATTTGCTGTGGTCTATTTTGATGATATCCTTGTGTACAGCAAGGATTTCGAGTCTCACTTACAACATCTGAGTTCAATTTTGCAAGCCTTGAGAGAGAACCAGCTGTATCTTAACTTGAAGAAGTGTGAATTTCTGAGTGACCAGCTGTTGTTTCTTGGTTTTGTCGTGGGATCTGATGGGATTCGAGTTGATGAAAGGAAAGTTCAAGCCATTCGTGAGTGGCCCACTCCCAAGTCAATCCATGATGTGCGTAGCTTTCATGGTTTAGCCACATTTTACCGACGTTTCATCAAGAATTTCAGTACTATCATGGCACCCCTCACCGAGTGTATGAAACAGGGAAAATTCAGATGGAATCAAGAGCAGCAAAACAGCTTCGATGACATCAAACAACGCTTAACTACTGCCCCGGTCTTAGCATTACCAAACTTCGACAAGGTATTTGAAGTAGAGACGGATGCATCTATGTTGGGCATCGGGGCCGTGCTTATTCAAGAAGGTCGACCGCTGGAGTTTTTCAGCGAGAAACTTAATGACGCAAGACAAAAGTGGACAACGTATGAACAGGAGTTATATGCTGTTGTAAGGGCATTTCAGCATTGGGAACACTATCTGATCCATAGCGAGTTTGTGCTCCATTGCGATCACCAAGCATTGAAGTATATCAATTCGCAGAAGACTCTTAGCAGGATGCATGCTCGTTGGGTGTTGTTCCTCCAGCGATTTACTTTCGTTTTCAAGCACCGTGCAGGGTTCCAAAACAGGGTGGCGGATGCTCTTAGCAGGCAAGGATATTTATTAACAACTTTGCAGGCAGAAGTGATTGGTTTTGACAACCTCAAGGAGTTGTACGCTGAAGACGAAGATTTTAGGGTGATATGGGAGTAATGCTTGAACCGTGAACCCTTGGGTGACTACCATATCCACCAAGGATTTCTCTTTCACGGGAATAGACTTTGCATTCCTCGCACCTCCTTAAGAGAACTTATAGTTCGAGAAGCTCATGCTAGTGGCTTGGCAGCATATACGGGCAGGGACAAGACCATTCTAGTCATTGAAGAGCGATTCTTTTGGCCTCATCTCAAGAGGGAAGTTGGACGCTTTGTGGAACGTTGTGGTGTGTGTCAGGCTGCCAAGGGAAAGGCCCAGAATACCGGCTTGTATACTCCTCTTCCAGTTCCTGCAAACATATGGGAAGATTTGTCGATGGATTTTGTGCTCGACCTTCCAAAAACCCAAAGGCACGTGGACTCTGTGTTTGTAGTTGTTGACAGGTTCTCTAAAATGGCTCATTTCATCCCATGTAAACGGACAGCTGATGCAAGTAACGTGGCAAATATATTCTTTAGAGAGGTAGTTAAACTTCATGGCATTCCACACACCATTACCTCTGACCGGGATGTCAAGTTCGTCAGTCATTTTTGGAAAGTTTTGTGGAAGCGTTTTGATACTTCTCTTCAGTTTAGTAGTGCCTATCATCCACAGACTGATGGTCAAACAGAGGTGGTTAACAGGACCATGGGCACAATGATTCGTTGCATCGCTGGAGACCGGCCTAAGCAATGGGATTTGGCTCTTCCTCAGGCTGAATTCGCATTTAACAGCATGGTCAATAGATCCACTGGGAAAGCTCCATTTGCTGTAGTCTATACTAAAGTGCCAAATCACTCCCTGGATCTCATCACCCTCCCAAAATCACGAAGCCCGACAGCTGTCGCCCTTGCTGATCAAATAGTCCAGGTACATCGTGAGGTGAGACAACGCCTTGAGGAGGCCAATGCCAATTATAAAACTGCTGCTGACATTCATCGTCGTGAAAAGACTTTTGCTGAAGGAGATCTGGTTATGATTCATCTACGCAAAGATAGATTCCCTGTTGGAACATACAACAAGCTGAAGGCTAAGAAGTTGGGTCCTTTCCGCATCAAGCACAAGATAGGTGATAATGCTTATGTGATTGATCTTCCTCCTGAATTGCAAATCTCGTCCACTTTCAATGTTTCTGACCTCTACGAGTATTTCCCTCCTGATGATGCCCCTACCATTTCTGAGAACTCCGGGACGAGTTCTTCTCAAGCTGGGGGGAATTGATGTAGGACTGAGAGCAATGTCGTTTATTTTTGTGTTGTCGTTTGTGTGTCCTTTGTCGTTGAGTCCTTATTTCTATTTGGGTGTTTTGCTTTCACTTTGTTATATGGGTTTTGTCTTATCTGTAACAGACTAGTCATTATACTGCTACTTTAATAGCTATGATGTGGTGAAAAGAATCAGAGAATACTTCCCCAAAATTGAATATTGTTGCTACAAGTTGATATTTTTCTTTTCTGGTATTTGGTTCGAGCAACCAAATCCTTTCTTCTGAGACCTGCTTCATCAAATTTGACCCTACCAAAAATTTGTCGGAGATGAATTGAGCCCTTTGAGGACCTTTGAGGGGATTATGAAACAACTCATCGCGTAAGGGAGTGCTTGAGCCACTGATTTGATTAGAACACCACGACCCACTTGGGATCAAACCTTTCTTTTCCAACCAGTCATTCTAAGAAGGGTTTTCCTCTTCAAATCAGCAAAAAACAGAGAGGATTTATTGCGTCCCTTTACTGAGGGAAGGCCTAAATAAAGCTCATTTGAAGAAGAACACCTCATTCTCATATGCTCTGCCAACTGGTTGTGGAAACGTCTAGTCCTAAATTACTCTGTAGTGTCTACCTTCAATACATTTTGCCTCAAATTAGTGAGTGTTTGCTTCTGGTTCGACGAGCAGCAATGGAGGTTGTAGACGAAGGGGTCGAGAGAGTGGTCGAATCAAAGGACTTGCGGCAACAGAGCAAAGCCCTAGACAAGCTCACTGACCATGTCGAAGATCATCAACTCAGCTCTACCAGAATCCTAGAGGTTTTATTATCTTTATCTATCCATTACTATTGTATTTTATGTTCTTAGTCATTCATCTTATTCAGAAAGGAAGGAAAACTAAATCGGCCAATTCTAACCAATCCAAGCAAAACCCATCTCGGATCCTCAATTTTCTTTTGACCCTTTTGATCTTTGTTGGTTGTAGCTCACACCCATATTGTTTGATGTGTTTTTCTTGTTCTGAAAGTATGGATTTTCATTTTTTTTTTAGGAGTCTATGTAAATGGGTAATTTAAATTTATGATCTTGATTCGTTTTACAATTAGAATAACTTGTTTAGGAGATGATTTTTTCCATAAAGACACTGCTTGGTTTCTACTGGGTTTGGTCGAGAATCGTAAAGATCTTCTGAAATCTGAAAATTGTGTTGAATCTGTATCAAACTGAATTTGTAGTGTTTTCTTACGATTACGGTGATGTGCAGGCTATGGCATCATTTGCCGCATCTGCAGAAGCTGATTGGAATGCATGAGAATGAGGTGCGGATTTTAGAGTTATATTAGAAAATATTCTATTATAGAGGTAAGCATACTTAATTGAGATATTATAGGGGTGATGCATATAGTAATTATAATTCGTTTGGAGTTAGTGGGGTTGAATTTTGTAATTTCGAAGTGCACTTATGTCCAATGAACATGAAATGAGATTCAGGGGTTAGAGTGGCGTGCGTTTATATTGTTTATTTTGTATCAGATGCCTGTGTATGACCTTATCATGAGCAGATGTCAAGATCTATTTTATTTGGTGTCTTTGCTAGAATATCTTTGTGCATTTATGATTGAGCAATGTGATGTTCTCATGCATTTAGACATTTTTCTTAAAGATGTTATAGTGAAATTAATCCGTGAAAGTCTACTTTGGTGTTTAAAATTTAGAGCTAGATATCCTGAATGTTTTTTTATTATTATTATTTTGTATTGTATTTTTGTTTATATTTTGCACCATGAAAATATGCTCAAAATTCCTTATAAATTTGGACTTTTAGTATAATGACTAGTTGAAGCTGCACGGGCAGTGCATTTAAGATAATATTTTTTTAAAAAAACATAGTATAATATAATAAATGATATTTATAAACTACTTATGATGAAAAGAAAGTTAATCCTATATTCTTACATTACAAAGTATATATTATAATATGAGTACAAAATTTGATACCTAATTTAACAGTATAAATATAATAAATGATATTTATAAATTACTTAGGATGAAAAGAAAATTAATACTATATTTTTATATTACAAAGTATAAATTATAATATGAGTAAAAAAAATTAGATACCTAATTTAAACAGTATAAAAATAAATAGTACAATCTTGCCTTTTGTGCTAGGAAATTAAGTTATGAAAGTGAGAAATCTTACAAAACTGAATGTGCTGATGGAACGTTAATGGAGTGACCTTTGGTATCGATGTCAACGGAACTCCTGAATTTGAAACGGGCAACCATAACAAAACTAACAATAGCAACAAGAGTGCCATTCCCTAATGGTTATGGTGAAAAGAAATAAAGAATATTGCAATGAAAGAAAAAATGAAATGGTAAAGAAAAATGAGAGAAAGGTCGAACATGATCAAATAATAATTGTAGCTAAGCTAATCGATAACACATGTTTAAACTGAAGATACCCAATATCTACGTTTCATGCATTAAAGGCTAAGGTTCACGTGTAAGTTAAACTGCCTATAGCTGAGATCCGCGGCATCTCAAGCAGTAAACCATAGATGATAGCAGTTGCTTAGTTCCTACTATGCACATCTATGTCATATCATCATTCATAGGCAAATTATTGAACAAAACATTATATAGTAACATGTCATGAAACAACAGATACACCTCACTGGGTTTGGACAGCTCTGAGATCAACTAAATAGAGGACCAATGAGCATATATATAAAGCACTGACTGAAAAATGTGTTCATGTAAGAATTAAGATAATGAGATCAGAGCTGACACTGCAGAAAAAAATGGTGAATGAAAAATGCTTGCTAGGTCAATTATAATTAACATGATGCAGACAATTACTACATCTCACTATATAGACAATTACTACATCTCAATATATTAACATGACTTTCAAACTGCGCGTGCTTGGTTGCAAGCCGCAACACTTAACTCTATTTGACCCAAAGGGTTGGGGACACCCCGAGTTCCAAAAAAAAAAAAACTCTATTCGGTAAGAGTTACTGAATTGTTGAAGCAGATCTCCAATGAATACGATTAAACTCTTAAAATATGCATTTTCAGAGTGTTTGATTGAAAAACAAATCTATTTTAATAGAATTAGTGGGGTTTTAAGCGCAAACCATTGTTTTTCAGATAGAAAATCTTATGCCTGAAAATTCCATATAAGTAGAGTTACCGTTGCAATTAAAACACCTTCGGAAAGTACCCAATTGCATCCAAATTATCATTCTCAATACTTTTGAAGCATGTATATGATAAGCACAACTAAAATATTTACATGAAAACTATGCAATGCAACATAAAATAGTTCCTTTTAAATGCTATATAATAAATGGATCACAAATTTCTAACCTCTCTACGGAGGATTTCTTACAACTTATTATGAAGATCATAACAAAATCAGAAATTCATTTTGGCAAATAAAAATGAGAATAAAAGTATTTGATCCAATCCATTACTGCAGAACAAAAGTATTTAGAGAAATAAAAGGAGAATAAAAGTAGTTGCACAAATAATCAATTAACTTACCACACAAAAAAAAAAAAAAATTAATGATTGAGATCATAAAACTGAATTCTTAAAAATTATTATTTTTAATTGACATGAAAAATAGCATATAGGAAAGCCCACTAAAATATATAAATAAGAAAAACAAATTAAAACGGTAAGAAATGTCAAAAAAAAATTTATAGGAAACCATTAAACTGATGGAAGTTGAAATTGAGAAAAACTAAAACCTAAATACCCAAAACTCAAAAAAAAGAAAAAAAAAAAAAGAAAAAGAAAAAAACCAGGCATAATAAAAATAAATAAGAAAAAAAAAATGTAAGAAATGTCAACAAAAAAAGGTTTGAGAGAGAACACCATCTCACTTCTTCAGGATCACAAGTAGGGAAGACAAAGAAATAAAAATTTGAAATTGTACAAAACAATTCATTACTCAATTTTGCATCAATCCAAATAGGAGAAAAAAAACGACCTTGATACTTTCCACAATTGTGGAAAAAAATCAAAAATGTATTTTCCATCAATCCAAAAAGGAGAAAAAAATAATTAAATTTACTAAAATGATTGCAAAAAAGAAGAAAAGAACGACCTTCATACTTTCTAAAGACGTAAAAAATTCAAAACTCTATTTTGCACAAGAGGCGTGCTAGCCCTACTCTCGGTCAAACTCTACTCTCGGTCAAACTCTACTCTCAGCCTCCACCAACCACTTATTCATTATCAAATTAGTTATGGTGGTTAAAGCACTTTCTCTCATCAAGAATGGACAAGTGGTTGGTTGGTGGAAGTTGAGAGTAGAGTTTGACTAAGAGTAGGCTAGCATTCCTCTTTTGCACAATCGAAAAAGGAGGAAAAAAAAACAGAAATCTAGTAAAATGATTGCCAAAAGAATAAAAAACCGACCTTGATATCAGCCACTAATGCTTCTAAACTTCCACGCATGTATTCATCCGCATCGGTGGAGAAAAATTGAACACTCGGAGATATCTCCATCAAGCACGTATTCCAAAGCATCGACGTGGCAAGCAGTCTTCAGTGGGGCGGTGAGAGTGGTGAGGCTTGAGAAGGAAGGGGAGAAGTGGAGAAGGATGTGGAATGTGGGTGACCTAAAAACCAGAGCAAGTAACAACAAAAAGAGGGGAAAACGGAATAAAGTAAGAGGGAGGAATTTGGTATTTGGTGATTTGATGAGGACAACGAGTTGAGCCCACGAAGTGTAGTATGTGTGTACGAGACCAAAATGAGGAAAAAGACAAAAATAACAAAATAAATGAATGAAAAAGTAAGTTCTATCTGGATAATCTTTCCTGACCTGACAAGAGGTAAGAAGGTTTTCGACAGCTGTAACTGTACAGGGTATAGACAAGAGGTAACTTGGGAGGAAAATTATTTTGTCAATTAGCGAAGTGAAGTGAGGGTAGTTTTGGAAAATAAAGTTCGATGAAAACTTTTGTTACATAGTTAAAGCCACCCGTTTTTTTTATAAGGGTATAGATAAAGATTTAAGGTGGACTACAATCAGGAGTTCCCTTATGATTGGTTCTATTCATCTGATTTCATCCATTGAGATTAAAAGGATTACACATGCATTAGGTGCAGGGCAAGAGGGAGTGATAAGAGGAAAATTAAGGTACCTATTCATGAAATAATAAGTAGATGTTAAGGTTTCAATGAGTGCCTCTCCTGTAGTTTTGCTTGTTAAAGTGAAAGCATGTTTAGGGATTGTCTCTGGCAATAGATAAATGCTATCTATAAATGGAAGAGTAGAATATGATGCAGTGGCTTGAAGCTTGTAGCTCGCCCCTTTTCTTCTCAATATACAAGTAAATGCTGTCTCTGTCTCTCTCTCCCATGATCTTGGGTAGATTGATGATGTAATATCTCACTCTGTAAGACCAGTTTAGGGGCATGTAGGTAATCGGTTCACATTAGTTTCAAGGAAAAGTAGGTAATTGGTACCAGTGTTTTTGCATATATTATATAGAGATGCAAGAAGCCTTTAAGAATTGTTTTATATACTCTGGTTTTCCTCTAACCCTTTACAAGGATGTCTGGTGAATTCCCTTGTTGCTAAAAAAGAAAAGGCATGAAATGGTTACGAAGGCACATTTCCAATGGAATGAGCTATGCAACCTCAAGACAATCACAATCTGAAATAATTGAAAGGCTGCTCTTACTCTTATGGTTCCAATTTCTAGGTTTCTTAGTATTTCCAATATGGATCCCGGTATTTTTTGAAACAATCAATGGAAGAAGATGAAGAAGAGTATGGGCATATATTATATAAAAGAAAACCAAGTATGCCTTTTATTTTTAGCATTCCGAAGAAGTAATTGATTAAGCCGTTGACCGATTATCCAAGAAGTTTATGGGAACTTCCTCGGATTTGGAAAAGGAGTAGTCAACCCCACCAATTTTTCAAACATGCATACAGTACTTCGTCTAAGAAAAATAGAAAATAATTATAGTTCTAGACTCGGTCATCCTTAATGAACCTACCACATACCCCATATACATGGCCATCCCAAAATACTATGGTTCACTCTAAAGAAAGCCACTACTATTGTTCTGTATTTAGACCTGTCGTTTCAAGGGTGCAACACACGTTCTTAATTATTATATTAATTTTTTTTATGGGGAATAATGAAATCTTATGCTTTTTATGGCAATGTGGTCATAGAATTCTAGGAAGGTTTTATTAGTACTATCAGTTTTGATATTGGTTCTTGATTGGAACCTGAGTTTATATATTTCATGCAAATAAAATTTGTTGCTTTAACCACTTCCTCTTATTTGTAAATTGTAACTGTGAACAAACATGTTAACTGGTTCTTACAGGGAATATGAATTGGCTGCTGTTAAGATCAACGCCGCGGATGTTGACATCGTGGCAAACGAGCTAGAGGTTAGGTTTCTCCATCCTCTCCTGTCCTTTTAAGTTCATGTGCTCCCTATGGACCTCTGCCCAAGGCACTTACTCTGTTCTCTTCAACATCAAATAGTTGGACAAGAAGGTTGCTGAGAGAACTCTATGCGAGCACAAAGGTGATGCTGTTGCTGCCGTCCACTACCTGCTATGCTAGAAAGCAAATGGAGTGGGCCTCTATGGATTAGGATTTTCTGAAGCCCTCAGAAGAAATTTTTGCTTGATAAATAGTTGCGGAATGTGAACATTCAATGTACACCTTTTAATCTGGTATACTTTTCTCATAATTAAGTTCATGTATTTGAATGATTTTGCTCACTACGTGCATGAGTATATGATTATGGCCGATTTAAAAGGCTATATTTTAGGTGATTCAAACAAGTATGTTTTCTTTGCCCATTTGAGGTAGGGGTGTGTTGTATCAAGCGACCATAGACATGTTCTAGGAATCATGTTTTCTGATCTTACTTTGTAGCAAGAAAATGAAGTTGATGCATCAAGTAATAAATCACAGTAACGTAAGAATTTGCAATTGAGTTATTCAATGTGCTCCAGGTTTTGTTAAGCTGAACAAGTTCTTGCTTGACAGTCGAAACTTTTCTATAAAAACCTTGAAATTAAATTGTTATTAATTTTTAATGCAATGTATCTGGGTTGTTCTGAAGTAGTGAGAAAAAGAGAGTCTCAGTTTAGGCTTAGATAAGCTGCTTGCAAAGGAGAACGGCATGGAGGACATTTTGTTTGGTCAGCATTTCTGCTGGGACATGGGGTAAAAGGTTTTTTTTTCCTCCAACAAACAAGAGGCTTCTTAACTTCTTTTACGAAGGAAAATCATTTACTGTAAAATGTGAATTTTTCACTCAGTTTTTGTTGTTTGGTTGCATTCTTGAAAATAAGGCGGATTTTTTTTTTTTATAAAAATTTAAAAAAAAATTATGAATAAGGTATTTTTGAAAATTTTAAAATATTTTTAAAGAGTTTGGTATTTTACGGGAAAATGACATACGGATTTTTTGAAATATAAGTCATTTTTTGGAAAAGTGGTTCTTTTTCCATAAAACATTTTACTATTTTATGTACAAACACAAACACTCATAATTAATATTTTCCATGGAATTGATTTGTTTTCCCCTATTTTACGTCAAAACAAATAGAGCATTAATGGAAGAGGTTAGGGGAGAGAAGTAGAGGCCTCTCCTCTCTCTGCTCTCATGTATTTGCTACGTCGACATGAGACACACAGGTACAGAAGGGATGGATTATTCAACCAACTGATCTTCTTAAGTTGAATCAGGATTCATGCAATAAGATATTAGCAAAGTTTTACACCAGCTTCTTATCTTCCTTGAAATGCGACACAGATCATGTCACCCGCAGTTAATTTGCATAACAGTAGACAAATACTACGTTATTAGGTTGGATGAGAAAGAATTTGGTGGACAGAGTTAGTGATGAAATGAAGTTATGAAGTGAGGAAAATAATTTGGTACATAATGGGGGTAAGATAGAGGGGAAAATAATTTAAGAGAGTGATCGTCTTGGAAAGAGACGCGATAACTATAATGAAGTTATGAAGTGGGGGACTGACAAAGACTGATAATAAACAAACAACTACTACCCATTCATGATCCACACCCACTTTGGACAAAAGACAGTTCTATACAAGTTTGTGAAGTGCTGTGTGTTCACTCATGGTCATGGATCTGTTCTGTGTGTTGTTTCATGGATCTGCTTCAATATATATAGCTACAAACAAAGGTTTTCAAAAATTTTGTGACACCAGATGCAAATACACATGAACATGCAGGACTGGGACCCTCTTCAGGTTGCTCCCACCTAGAAGATAGTCTTAAATTAACATGTAGCCGTATGATCTGGATTGTCCAATATGTCAGGTATTGAAGAACATGGTCAGAAGAACCTATATTTCATTTAGTATGTATTTTTCTTTTTTATTGGCTAAATCAATGTATTTGAAAGTCGGCCGAAACCTTTGTTCATATATTGGAACTTCTATACTGCTACACAAAAACCAGAAACCAAAGGAAACAGAACTATATTGATAAATGATTGAGAACTATCTCTTACAATTCTCATCAAACTAATAAATGACCTGCGATTAGCAGTACAAACACTAGTCTGATACTTTATCCATCACCCCCAGAAAATTGCAGAACTAAAAACTAAAAAGGAAAATGTTTGTCGAGGTCGAGAGGTGGTCGCATCATCATTACACCTGCTATCTGAAGTTTTTTCACTTGGTGTAGAGAACATCCTCCCATGGGTGGCGGTAAAGCGGCTGCTTCAATCTCTTCTGGTCAAAAGTATGCCTGTAATTTTCCATTAAAGATGAAATCAATCAAAAGAAACCACTATTATGCATGAATCAAGAAATTTGTTGGTAGTTGCTGCCAAACAAACTAAAACTTTTCCGGACTCATCGAACCCAACACTGGACCTGGCTGTTTGTCACAGCCGGTTACCACCTTGAACAAGCTTTGTTTCTCTTTTTTGTGCCTTGTTCATGGATAAATTTTTCCAGAAAAGAGAAAACTGAACGCTTTCTGTTACTTATAAAAGTCATCTGTAATTAGTGACTACCACACATCTGATCCATGAGGCAGCTGTATAGTTTTCATTCTACTTTGTCACCTAATATAACATCACCTTTATGGATATAAAAATTGTTTGGAGTCGAGCCTCATGCTGTTTGTATGTAAATGTCATGGGTTTTTTCCTAACTTATCAAGCCATAAAACCGAAAGGTAGAAAACTGCAGAAAAAATAGTTTTCACACATTAACTAACTCACCCAATCAGACCAATGGAGCGTGCCAGCACGAAGAGTCCATTCAGATATCCGATATCGACAATCTCATCAATCTCTGGCTTGCTAAACATTCCACTGCCGGCAAGAAGATCCAAGAAAAGAGATCCAATTGCACCGTCTACATTAAGAACAAGGTTATTTGCCTTCGACAGGGTGTAAGTTTCAACTTCAACTGCATATTCCATGTACTTCACAGAAGGGAAATGTGTGCGTGCGAACCGTTGCAGTAGCTCTACTCTCTTATCTCTGTTGTCACCTCTCTTGATCCTTTTCCACAAGAAGAAAATTATAGTTCCCCAGATTCAGATTTAGAGTGCAAACTAAGTATTGAAAATAAGAAATTCAAAGTACTGGTAAAAATTGAAAATTTTGACCCAACATTTCTCTTGCATTGCTGCATTAGGCCATAACAATTTCCACAAGATTACGGTTGGAGCTCAGGAAACTTGCCAAAACAACCAATTTGACTCAATTGAAACCCAGTGAGAATTAAAGGAGCTCTATACCTGTGTCCAATTCCCGGTACACGAATGCCCTTCTTTTTCATGCTTTCAACAAACTCATAAGGTGAAAGACCCTGAGAAGAAACAGCATGACAAATAGCATCTTAGCATTTCCAAATTTGTGTGGTGACCCAACAGTATTCTCTGCTTAACCCTGGTTACGACTTACAACTATGAAAACTCACCTTATCATAAGCATCCTTGAAGTATCGAGCAGCATCATCAATGGCACCACCAAATCGGGGACCAATTGTAAGCAACCCTGTTTCAGAAACTCATTCACTTCACTTTTCCATTACAAGATCAACTCCCACAAAACCCATTTCTTCAAATTTAAGTGATAAATTAATAGAAAATTATATCATGAAAATGGGAAAGTCATCAAGTGCTTATAATTTACCTGAGACGAGGCTGGAAACTAGATCCTTTCCGGCCCTTGCTGTAACTATAGTGTTGTGAGCACCAGAGACACAGGGACCATGGTCGGCACATAACATGATGCATATCTGACCAACAGCATATGTTTTAATGAGACAAGCTAGACAACATTATTTTGCTTCATGGAAGTGATTGATCCAAAAGGGGGGAAGAATAAAAATAAAGAAAACGAATAGGAAGGTTAAACTGGATAAGAATTATGAATGCAAACAAGATTATGATTGGAAGAAGAGCGTTGGTTAGTGGGAAGCTCAACCAATATGAGAAACCTACCTCAATAAACTGCGTACAGTAACGGGGAAGGCTGCGCTTGAACCATAAGAGAGAAATAACATCGCCCACACCATAACCCTGTTCAACAATGGAGGACATTGGGACACCAGCATAACATGGCTCCTCACCTACAAATAGGATAATGAAGAATTTAATGCAATTGAATTCTCACTTAAGCCATCAACACCTGAATGCTAAAGTGGAAAAATAGAAAGGCTAAATCGAACCTCGGTCATCAGAGATGGTGGAGATAATATGAGTAGGTGCCCGAACTTTTCCACTTTTAATTGCAATGTTAAGATCCTCAGGGATTTGAGGCGGCTTAACTTCTTTCACTGGTGTAATCTTCCCCTCTTCAACCTAAGACAAAAGCAATCAGACATGTCAAACAAGATAGTGGTGGAGCTTATGGATACGTTTTCCAGTATAAAGAGTGATGGAACATGGGAAAGGGAAAAAGAAAAAAGGGGAATCATCCCTACAAAGAATAAATATGTCATGGTATGGTGAAAACATACAAGTTTCTCAAATGTCTCCTTGATTGCATCCTCAAATGCTTCATATGAAGTGGGAACAACAGCTCCTGCGTCCCTTAATGCTTGATTTTTTGCTTGTGCAGACTCCATCTCACCTCCACTTTTGGCTCCCTGATTTAAACAATGTCAAGCCCAAAAAGGAATGTTGTGTGCAAAATAGAATAGACCAAGGCATTCAGATAATAACTCACAGCATGACCGAATTGCACTTCTGACTTGAAGAGCCGTGCACAGGTTCCGCTAACCCAAGCAACCACTGGTTTATTGACCTTCCCCTGTTTTATAGCTTCAACTAGGGAGTACTCATCTCGCCCGCCAAGTTCCCCAAGCACAACCATCATCTTGACCTGAGTTAGACCAGAAAATAGGGTTGGAGAAGAACAAAAAACTATCTGCGAGAAAAAGTTTTGGATGGTCGAAGGAAATGATCATGATATAGCTTTCCATCAATCATTCATGCTATCCATACAAGGCCAAAATTAGATAGTACGTAACTCAATATGCACTCATAGAGCAGTCTAAGATTTGGACTTGACTCACGACTTAGATGGCTAGGCCTATCTTCTAGGTGAACTTCAAAAGTATGAGGTTAAAAGTGTTTGAAATAAAATGTGAAGAAATTCAAAGGACCTAAATAATTCCTTGGGTCAACTGTGCCCAGCTGCTAAGTAGTCACTTCATAAATTAATATAGAAATACTTATGTTGTCCAGCATGCCAAGTCTCAACTCTCATACCAGTCAGGCACCTTAGATAAGTACATATTTAGACCATGGAAAAGTGTTTAGCCATAAAATTAGGAATATCCAGTTTTGGTCATTATGGCTGAAAGGATACATTCGGCTTCAAAGTAAAGGATAGAGACTTTGAAAGAGCGGCAGGTTTTGACTTTTGAAAACATTCAAGTTGTGATAGTTAAGGCTATGCAAACAAGAAGTATATTTACAGATTGACGGATAGTTATATTTCAGCAAGTTCGTGAGAAAATGTAGACAGTTTTGTCTGTGTCTTTGCCGGTGATGAGAAGAAATTAGAGGTGTGCACATCTTCCAAAGGAACCACTCAAAGGGAGCAAATCTCGTGAACAATGAATACCTGTGGGATGTTGTTAAACCGCAGGACATGATCAGAAAGAGTTGAGCCCGGAAACACATCTCCTCCAATTGCAATGCCTGCAGAAGGTTCAAAATTCATCCAAAATCATCCACATGCAATACGACAACCATGAATATAACAACCATGAATATAACAACAAAACTATAACAGCCATATGATGTAGGTACCTTCATAGATTCCATCCGTTACACGTGCAATTGTGTTGTAAAGTTCATTAGACATGCCACCCTGCGATTGTAAAACAATTACTTTTTTTTATTGGTAAAAACACATTAATTTCTTGGAACCACGTATAAAAAAAGTCAACTGCCATTCTGTTACATGACATTTTTATAGAAGGCAACAAGCTTCTATGCTAAAACAAATATTAGACCAAGAGTTCCGAGTATATGAGACGGAAATTACTTTCTACAATTAGAAAATTAGGGAATATGGCACACATCACGAGGAAACCAAGGATGCTTATGATCATACTCATTCAAATGGCAGGACACATTCTCTTTTTGGTAAATAAGGTAACCTGAGTATAGTACATTTTCCAATATAGTAGCATGCTACACTAGACTAAACTAGAGTTAAACGCCGCTTACTAAGTGCAAGAGTGAGCACTTATTTACGCATCTATGCTATATATCGCTACACTAAGTACACTACAGTGCGTACTAAATTTATTACAGCATTTTCACAATATGTGTTATGAAGACATACTACATTGTGTGAGATGAAACTAAGTACAAGATAAGCTTGGCTTGAACCCATAGGCCATAGTTCACTTGGTTGAGACATACTACATGCATGGTTTAAAATATCGATACGTATCAACCGATACGGGCAAATACGTATCCTGTTTGGAGCTATCTGATACACTGGTACGCTGGAAAAAAAATCCCCTATATTAGACCGATATAAGCTCGATATGGGGGATTTTTCAATTAATTTTTTCCCTCTTTCCATTTACACTAGGATCCACAGCACATAACTAATACGCACAACTTATTTATATAAAATATTATTTAGGTAAATGATTTTAAATTAATTTTACTTTCATATACTTAAGATATTAATATGCAAATAAGGTTATCCCCCCATTTGAATTCGATAAAAATTATCTTGATCCAAATTTCTGAAGAATAAAAAGTCAACTTTCACTTCAAGAACAAAATCTTCTTTTTAGCACCTTTTAGAGACTGGGTCAAAATTTCAACTTTTAAATAATAAGATATTTCTCAAATATCAAAAATTACCAAAGCCCAAAAGTTTAGCAAAAAAAGTCTCAAATTTAGTTTTAAAAAATATTTCCATCTACAGGCTCAAATAGTCAACTAACAATGTAACAGTTCGGCATAAAAAGACTTACATTAAGCTTGGATGTAAGGTTTTAATACCTAAATTGATTTCTTATGCTTAGCTAAGTGACTATGGTTTATATTTTCATACCTTCTTATCAACATAAAATGCACGCCTTTTTTAACTTATAAAATTCTCAACTCTCATATGTATGGTTATAAATATAATTAGAGATCTTCATTTAGTTTGTTAATAGCTTATATTTGCATTAAAAGAAATTTTATGCACGGTATCTAAGTTTTCATTGTGTATTTAAGCATTTCTTAGCGTATCTTGATTTTTTTCGCTGTATCCATCCGATACAGTCCGATACGTTGATACATATCCTGTTTTGGACTTACCGATACGACAACCGATACCGATATTTTGAACCATGACTACAAGAGGTTAGGTTTTTGAGTCTAGCTTACTACCAAATAAAATAAGTACTAGGTTTAGTAATATATTGGAGAGAAGCATCACTTATCAGACCTCCTTCATGTAATAAATAATAGTAGTGAAAAACGAAGGGCAAGTTTGTACTTTGTAGGACTATTGATCAAAGTTTCTTCATTTTCCCTTTATCTAAGTTGCTCCAATTTTGCAAATCTTGTTTATTTCTCTTTTTATTTTTTTCCTGTATATATAATTCCAAAATACTATGGCACTAAACTGACTCAGCATATTCATGTCATGACCATGTATCTTGAGAGCTGCATGTTGAGGGTCTTGACCAAGGCACTCGGGATGTGTCTGAAAACCATATTAGATGTATGATATCTACATAGTAATAAACTTTTAAGGATGTATATGAGTTTCCAATACTAGAATCTGTCTGAAGTATAGGCCATTGAGAATGAAGGAACTCAACTTTACATCAGAACTAGATTTGAAAAATGCATTACTGGAAGGTCCATACTTGAGACCCTCTTTAATGACGACATATGCTTTTTCCACCCATGAATAAATCCATGATAATAATTATAAAATTATAAGTTACAGACTACAGCTCAATCTGACCACTTCCTTAGAAAAAGTGAGGAAATTTTCATCCATGCAGACTGGCCAATGATGAATGAATGCAAAGAAGTAAAGAAAGGCCAGGAATAAATACATACAGATTTGGAGACAAATCCAACAGATCCGGGCCTGTAAAGCTTGCACTGGATTACATTGTCAATTGTTCCAGCAGTGTCACCAATCTTAAAGGCTCCAGCTTGAATGCCTCCAACAGTAGCTGGGCCAATTACAACCTGCAAACACCATTAGTATTAAGGTCAGATATGAAAGTGAAACTCGACACTATTGTTTAAGTTCTGAAGGAAGTTCAAATCCATCCAGACCAGTTAACCTGGACATAGGGCCCAAAATAAGTATTATAGGATTTGGTCATTCTCTTTCTCTGACTCATTGGAATTTAAGAATGTAATCCAACTATATGTGTAATCAAGCTTATAATATCAACCGATCAAAAAAAAGCCTATAATATCAATTCATGATTCCCAAATGATTTCGCATACTTTTGTCTCACCTTATTATTTGCCCGTGCATATGCAATCAACTGCTTGGTATCTGATTCTGGAACACCTTCAGCTATTATGGCTACAACTCTAATAGTTGGCTGTTTCAGAGCAGCTACGGAGGAAGCAGCCGCACTGTAAATATATCAAAATATAATGACTATGCAATACAATGGAGAACTTTTGCACTTCAAAACATTAGTATAAAGAATGACAACTGACCTTCTAAATGATGCAAAGTTGATAAAAACATCAGCTGTGGGATGTGCAGCACAAGCTGCTTCAATTCTGTAGAAAAATATCCACAAGGTAAGAAAACTTTAAGTTCGAAATTGCAAAAGAGAAGGATAAAGACTGAAAATGATTAGAAACATGGAATCAACAAGGTCAGATTTTGATGGAGGTATCTTGGCTTGTAAAGGTGTCATGACTACCCCTGTTTTAAATTGTTAAGAAACTATTAGAGTATCAAATGTAAATTATAGTAGTAATAAAATATTGTACGACTGAAAGAACATACTGGACCAAAATTTAATATTTCCAATTAAAAGCTACATTTATACCACATATATTAATCTTATCTGCATTGGTAGGCAAGGGGGTTAGCAAATGATTAAAAAGTGAAGATAGATTTCGGATCCAGGTCTGCAATGTCAAGAATCACAGACTTTACCTCGTGTATAATGATGATCAAAGTATCATGGATATTTTCCAATTTACTAAATTTGGCTTATGGTACTTTAAACTCCGACGTTTGGATCTGGCAGACTTCACGTCTTTGTCTCTACATGAATTCAGTTCCTTAAGTGTGTTTACAAAATCGGCCGAACCTACATGTGGTCCCTGGTGGAAAATGGTGTAGTGGCATGTGTGAAGTATTGTAAGTGTGTTCTAATAAGCGTATGGAAGTTGTAAAGTGTTAAGAAAAGTGAGAGAAAACTCTCGAGGATTTTCAATCATGCAGGCTTGCTTTGGATAGTAGCTACATTTGAGAGCTTTAAATCACTTCCCAAGTGTTAATAGAAATTCACCAAGTCTACTACGTTGTCTGTGCAAGTCATATAATTCCATCACCATGGAAAGTTATTAGTTGACAAGGGTATTAAAAAAAACTGTTTGGGTCCCATATTTGTCATGCTAAACAAGGGTATTGATATGTATTTAGAATTGTTCTTAATAACAAAGAGATCTTTCATCGGGCCAGGTTGACAATGGTTATAAGAGAGTACTGTGGTATATGTAAGTAGTTTCGTCTGTCTGGGTAGGCCATTACTTTTCTTTCAAACCACTGAATCAAAGTAAATCCACTGAGCTAAATCATGTTTGCATAATATTCTCATAATTCAATTGGAAGTATCAAATGATAAAGAAAAACTACTGTCTGTCTCTGTGTGTGTGTGTGTGTGTGAGAGAGAGAGAGAGAGACAACGCACGTCGAATGTACTGGTATGGCAATTTCTTCTTGACCAAAAAAGAGTTTCTGAAATCCCTCAGCACCTGGGCTAATGATTCCAGCAACCGAAGGTGTTTCCCTCCCTAAGAAAATAAGATTCGAGAATGCACATTTTAACTATTAAACACAACCGAAAAAGAGATAAATAATTCAAGTGACTTTATTAAGATGCAATTGACTACATCCACTCTACAAACAACAAGAAGAGAAGTCATACACACCACAAAGGAAGTCAAAATCAAGCATCCGTTGGATGGGAAGTTGTTTATAGTTGTAAAATAAAGCTTGTGTAGTTCGGGAGAACAGTTGTCCAGTAGCCATGGTGCACTCAAAAAGACCTGCAAACAGATGTGAGATTAGTTTCCAGCGATAGGATAATGGTCAGAATTACAGGAAAAACTAAAACAGAATAATTTGGGCGGAGCTCCCCATATATTGACCATTTATGCATGTCATAAGAGCTAGTATAGCATGATTCAGAAAAATTGTGCTCCCTATCTTTTGGGATTATTGAAAAAGAAGGGGGGAGGGGGGAGTACAAATCTCTCTAGATCAAACAGATATGAATGCCAATTGAGTGTTTAATTTCCTCCCCTGCATAACTAGTGTGATCAGATTGAAAACGCTTATGTAAAATAATTTCTGAGGAATTAGGCAAGGTCAACTCCTGAAGAATGCTGGATTAATGGAATAACTATTAGGCTATTAGCTTGTGCAACAGATATGAGAAAAGCAAAAAAACTAACCATAAATCTTGAACAAAATTTTCTGACCCCAACGTAAGACCATCATATATACACAAAGGTATAAGGAAAAACAATACAAATAACTGAATGAATTAACAGTGAGAAGAAACTACTAGTAAGCTACCAGATGAATGCAATCAAAAGCAGTAGACACTGGAAACCAATATCCCATTGGTGAATATGCAGATGCATGTTCAGTTGCTGAGAACGAGAAAGATAAGGAACTCTTGACCAAAGTAGAAGTCGGTTCAATTCCAAATATTACGAAGCTTCATAAAACTGGATCAACCACAAGAAGCTTTGTGGCAATTCAATCAAAAAAAAAGATATGGGGAAAAAGAACAGAAAGTCATGCATCAACGGAAAAAGAAGAGGTCACAAAGCAGATTTGCAACCTCCTTAGGGCGGAGATAAAAAATTAATGCAGCTTAGGCTGTTGTAAACTCTTTCACTATTTTGTTTATTTTGTAGTTCTCTTTTGATTAATATATCCTCGTGATTATCGATAAAAAAAAATGTAACTACAGAAAGACCTATTAATCTACTAATTCATCTACAAGTAATGAAGCTTTGAAGTAATTCAAAACATGAAAAAGGAGGAAATCGTGTATCAAATTGAAAATTTAAAAATTATGAATCAGATCTACAGCCCTCACATTCCTGAAAGTCTGAGCAAACAGATGCAGCAAATCTACCCTACTGAAAGACTTATTTCTTCAATCACCAAAGCACAGGTCCTTTCAGAGGAACAAAAAAAGGTAAAACAACAAAGAAAACAAATCCTTACAAACTGCAAAATCCTAGATGGTAGTAAACAAAAGCCATAATGATCGGTAAATTAACCAAATTCGTAACTAAAAGCCTAAAACGTTCTGGATTTAAATTTAGTGACAAATAATAGAAACATCAGCAGATCAAACCAAACCAACGCAATGCAGAGACAGAACAATAAAATCATGAACATCAGCTGGAATCAAACACCCGATTCTACCATATCCGAACAAGAAAACAGATCTCGCACTAAATAGAATAAAATAACTTGAAAATTCCTGACTAAACAACTCAAATCCAAGCATTTCTCCTAAACCAGAAATTGGAACCCCAAATAGAGTTCTAACACGGAATAAAATCGATACTGACATAAATTCAAACCCAAGGAGAAAGAAAAACCAGATCTCGGATTAGAATAGATCATGGAAACTCAAAAATTCAGACGATCGTCAACAAGAATCCAGAGAAATTCGTAGGAATATACCTTGAAAGAGCCTGGCTCCGTGTGGTGAGTCGAAGCAGATGGCAAGAGAAGAAGTAAAAGGGGAAGGAGAAATGCAGGAATATCGGAGGGAGGGAGAGGCTTTATATAGACCAATGGAAGAAATCAGTCCCAGCTACCTGCGAGCGAGGGACGAGAGAGAATGGGAGCGCTGAACACGTGGCGCGTGTTAGTTAGTTCACGGGTTATTGATTTAGAAATGCAGACAGAGAAAACAAAATAGAGGCGTTGGTGCCTGGTGAGAGTGGGTGGTAGGTAGATCCGGAGGTCTCCTTTTGATACTTGAAACTGAATCCTTTTGACATTTGAACAAAAAATAATTAGTTATTAATTGCATTTTTTTAGCAATAGTTCCCTCTTGGGGCGAGGAGATAACTATTGCTCCTCCCTCTGACAAAGCCGTCCTGCCACGAACTCTGGTTAATTATTAACTTTGTAGTGAAATTCTTTTTATTATATTTTTCTAGAAACAAAAAGTAGATGGGTGATTGTCCTTAACCACGGTTAAAGGGAGTTGAAAAGGGGACACGTGGTATGAATAAGGGACCCAAGATGCCCTTCCTCGCGTCACCGACTGAGGAGGTGATTATTTTCCTCTTTTTTTTCCAATATCATTTACCAATGTTTGGGGTTTAGGGTCAGTGATGTAAAACAAATTCATGGAGTCCTTCCCAACAAAAGTTCAAACGGAAGGCATAAAAGCTTTAGAATCATATGTGAAATTTATATGAGTCAAATTCACTCGTTTAAGCTTCAGAAACAACACTTTATCTATTTTAATAAAGTTTTGTTTTAGTAATCTCTTTAGTGGTTAAAGTGGATTCTAGTATTCAATATTAATAATTTCTAGGGTTGTAAACGGAGCGGATATTTGTATATCCGAATTTGTATCCGATTATATCTCTAGATATCCGAATAAATATTCGGTGGTTAGTGAAATATGATATCCGTATCCAAATTATCCGATTAATTTTTAAAAAAATGTAAAAATATAAATTAATATTTAAAAAATATATATAAATATATAAATTTTTATTTAAAAAATAAATTTTAAAGGTTATGTTAATTTTATAAATTTAAAATATATTATATACTCGGACGGATATTTATCGGATCGGATATAACAATAACTGAATCCGTATCTGATTATAAACGGATAGTAATTTACTATCTAAATCCGCTCCGCCGGATACCTATCCGGATAATTATCCGATTAAACATATTCGAATACGAATCGAATAATATCCGCATCCATTTACAACCCTAATAATTTCAATAGTTAATTCATTTTTTGCTATCTTTAGTAGTTTTCGTGTTTTAATATTTATAAGGTTATAAGCCACAAAGCAAATACAGTTTTTTCAATTTAATTTTTGAAATTATCTTCTACTCCTTATAGATTCAAAGATTAATTGGATTAAAGACAATGTTCTTCTTTTTTCATAAGTTTCACTGCGTTAGTGGTTGATGTGAGGATTGGGGCTCTTGCACACTCATCACTTGGGGGATTTGGACCCAGACCTCCCTCAACAGAGAGGCCACACCCGACCATGAGCACAAGAGGGAGGTTGTAATTACACAATTTTCGAAATGTTTAAAAACATTAGAAAACAAAAATATTGATCGGATATTTTTTAAGGGGCATTCCTCTCTTTTTTTCCAAAGAAATAAACATGTGCTGTTATTTTCATGTTGCCTTTAAAACGTGTTAAGATCATAACTTTCTCCATTAAAAAATTATCTTACCAAGTGTTGTATCCACGTGAGAGTTTAGAAAAAATTTAAAATGTGTCTCAAGCACTCATCTTTTTCTTAGTCTTGGTAAAAGACATTAATCATTTAATTGCCATAAATATTAGAAAAGCATCTAATCAGCAAGCTTAAATGGATACTTCTCTAGGCTGGCCGTGGTTTGCCTTTTTTAACTCTCATATGCTGATGTTTAATTTTATCTTTAGATGATGTGGTAGGACGGTCTCAATCACTAACACTAATCTAATTTTAGATAAATGATGTCTACATGGGAGCCGGGGGGGCACCAGCCCTCCTGAAATTTTGAAAGAATGAAAAAATCAAATAAGGGTGTAGCCTAGGAGAAGGGCGGAGATGGGACGGGGGCTCTAGGCCCCCCCTAAATTCTCAGAAAAAAATATTATCTACAAATGGATGCGATGACCCATGAACTTGGCCCTTAGGGAAAAAAAAAATTTCGGAGGCCCCCCGCCAATTATTAGCCATCTAACAAGAGAATCCTTGCTTCGCTTCTCATATCGTAAACAAATAAAAGGGGCTTGAAGGTGTGAAGGTGTGTCCCTCATTTAGAGATCTTGGGATTGATTCTTGCAAGTTGTCTTGGGGCTAACGTGACAAAAAGGTCATCTGAGCTACAAGAAAAGGTTTGTTAATTTATGGGAAAAATGTTATTTTCACCTACATGCCACCCTTTCTGGTGGAAATGTACAGTGCCGACCCACCACTTCTATGAAATGATACCTTGGTGTGGAAGTAATATGAATTATCGTACCCAATGTTGGTTGGTGTGAGCATGATCCTCCCTTCCTATTGTTATCGATCCTGGTCCGACCCATATATGATTTCAATGTTTAGATCCGGATTGAACTGTGGCATAAAATTTCTCACAAGGGTCAATAATGGTTTTTTTTTTTTGGGAACTCGGAGAGTCCCCAACCCTTTGGGTCAAGACTAATCCTGATGGTGCGATGTGAGCCCACAACCTGTCACACCAGGTAAGTCCAGGTAAAACCCCTGCGGGGCTGGCCCCAAAGGGGTAAAAAAAAAAGGATATTAAGTATATTTACCTAGATTTCTGAGGCTTATAGGCCATAGGATTTTTAATTTTTTGTTCTTATTGTATTAATGTGATTGCAATCTGTTTTTCAAATTTAGGTACGTGTTGATTTTCATGCAGTAATTCTGGGAAGTCTACTTTAGCCACTGCATTGCACTCTAAAATCATATTGACTTTGTGCAAGTCATGGTTGGAGAGTGGTTTTCAAACAAAGTGGCTTCCAAATAGTCAAAAAAAAAAAAAAAAACTATATAAAATAAAATAATTTTGTTGAAAATGTATTTTTGATGATGTAAGCAATAATTATTAAAACCTCCTAATTTCAAAGCTACAATAAAAAAACCTCATTACAGTTTTGAAAATGGCATATGATTTAGAGAGTGGACTCAAATTATTTTAGTGGATATTGTATAACATATGTAAGACCAATACAAGTTTGACTACGTTGTACGATGAGTAACAAGTAATGATCTCATCAAGTTCTTTAAAAAAGAGTTTTAAATATGAAGTCGGAGCCCTTAATTTCTGTAGCTCCCAAAAATTGGGTACATATAAAATTTAATAGATAAAAACGTCATTACTTTATTTTAATATTTACTAAAAACCTCCGGTCTTAAAACATGTTTTGGGAGCTCTGAAAATCCGGAGCTCAAGTTCATAGTTTAAAAAAAAATAAAAAAATTAAAGAGTGTTAGCCCTACTCTCAGGGGAGGAGCTAGGAATTTTTCCATGGAGGGCCAAAGTACACATATTAAGAAAATTAATATGATTGGGGTATGGACCTTGGGGTTTTGGGCGTAGTCCCCGAGACTTTTTTTTTTTGGTAATGGATCCATCACGGTCATAAACTTTGTTAATCTAACATTCCCATAAAGGTCCATAAAAAGAAAAATAAGGTTCCCCTTTTTGATAAATCCATTATATAAATAAAATTAATTATATTTTCATATTATGAAAATTATTTTTTCCATGTGCGTTCCACTGGGTGGAACATGTGTGCCTCCCCTACTTGACACGTGTTCGTTTTAACACTCATTAATTATGCTTAAGATTCACTCAGGTTTATACATATACGTTTGTTTTTTAGAAAAAAATAAATAAATATAGAGTTAAAATCTTAACTAGGGTTGAAAGAGAATTAAAACGGACACATGGACTCCTAAAGAATCATTCCCTATATACTATATGTATAAAAAAAAATTACAAAATTTTGTTTGGGGGGCACTATATACAAAATTAAGATATTATGTATTTTTTAAAAAGTATATATACCTACATTGTAATACATTAATTTTTTAAAATAAATTGAGGGGCCATGGCCCCTCCCCACTCTCCTGGCTCCGCCCTTGCTCTCAATCAATCCCTATTCTCACCCTCCACCAACCATTTGTCCATTATGCAATGATATCACCCAAAAAAAAATGGACAAGTGGTTGATAGAGTGTCATAGTATTGGTTGACTAAGAGTAGAGCATTCCTCTTTTAAAATAAAATTTGACCTTCGAGAGTTTAGGAAAATAATCACCTCCTCGGTGATGCGAGGAGGGGCGTCTCGACTCCCCTTTTTTGCCACGTGTCCCTCTTTTAACTTTATTTTCCTTGGTTAAGTTTTACTACCTATAGGGTTCACCCATCTATTCTTAATTTTTAGAAAAATACAATAAAAAAAAAATTAACCATAGAATTAACCCTAATTCATAGCAGTTGAAGGGGCGGGTTTGTGAGAGCGAAGAGCAATAGTTCGTTGCTAGCTGGTGGAGCGAACTATTGCTCGAGAGTATTATCCACTTATTGAGTGAGCAAAATCAATATTATTTTAACATTCCTTAATTGATAAATGAATGTTAACTAATATATAGCTCCATTATAGTATTTGATAGTTATATAATCCCTTCAATTACTTCAATTATAGTAATTGACCCTTCAATTACTTATGTATATAATAGTTTCTGAGCTTTTGTAAAAGACTTTATTATAGTAGCTCCATCACCATTTGCATTGTCATCGTCGAACTTTAGGGTCAATCAAATCTGCTACAAGTAACAACATAATTTTCCTATTTTATAGAAACAAGTTAATATCATTCTTGCAAATAATTGTAGAAACTTGGACGGAATTTTGTATTTGCAAAGACTATGAATCAGATGTAACCACATTGTCTAATTCTGACTATTAATTACATAACAATTGCCCTCATCATCCGGTCCTAAAATAGTGATAATATGTGTAGCGATTGATACGCCAATCATTGACCCCATGAAACCTTAAAACTTTATAATTCTTGTAGTAAATACGCATGCGCGTTCCACTGTTAAAATTAAATTTAACCTTGAATTAGAAAACCTTAACCATGGTTAAAGGAAACCAAAAGGTGCACGTGACAAGTTTAGAGGGCTCACAAATTTAAAGAATTTTTCTCCTTTTATATGTACTAGCGGGTGGCACGTGCGGGGGGGGAGGAGTTAACCACAGTTAATAGGAGTTAAAAGGGACACGTATTAACCCGCGGGTGCAATTGAATTCGCTAGTAGCACGTGTGATGCACGTGAGAGCAAGGGGGAAGGAGTTAACCACAATTAATAGGAGTTAAAAGGGACACGTGTTAACCCGCGAGTGCAATTGAACTCTCCCCGAGTAAAAGCACGATTGGCTGTGATTCTAAATAGATAGATGAGCAAAGGGTAGTTTGGAAATTAAATCAAAGGCAAGGGGTAGTTTGGGAATTAAAGCAAAACATTAGTTTAATATTTTGTTTTATATAAGGGTAGTATGGGAATTTCGGAAAAATCATTTACGACTGGGCCTCTTGCAATATAATTGTAAAGATAGTATAAAAACTAGAATTTATTGTTAATTTTATATATAATTACTCAAAAATAGAGGGTCCTTGTTTTTCGTCTGCATATGACCTACAATGTTAAGGAATTTTATGACTACCGGCTCCGCCTTGCATATCATGATGACATCGGGATTGGATTTGGTGGTCAAGCCTTCACAAGACCAAAACGGTCTGGCTCTCACTCCCAGAGCCCCTTAATCTATCATTTTAAACCTTGGTTATATATTTTTAACTCTTATGATTAAATTTTTTAATATTTTTTTTAAAAACCAGGGTTACATGGTTGAATCCCAAGGATTAATGAATCTTAATCATAGTTAAGATGTAACAAAAGGGATAGTGTTGACCTATGGTGACAGAGGCCATACGGTTTTGCTCTGGCGAGAGCCAGGCGAAATCCCATGACATCGTCATAGCTCCGTGTCCCTCGAGGATATTTTTCTATTTTCTTTTATTCAGAGTCTTTGGAACTTTTTAGAGAAATGTGACAAAGGTCTCACTATCTTTCTTGTTCCATGGTACCCATTCGTCTACGCTAATCCATACCCATATTCAAGCATTTCACACCCGTACTAGCTTAAGTTTATTTATATTTTGGAAGACTAGGTGATACGCAGCCTTCCTTGCTTGACTAGACCGGCATAGGCGTATTATAGTGTGAAAAACATTTAGTTGTAGTTCTATAAAGAGATTATTTTATAATCTATATAAAAATATATATCCAATAATTAGTTAAATAAGTCAATTAAGTCAATTGTATTACACTAAAACAGATCAAAAGATATAAACGGTTTCCATATATATATATATATATATAGTTACACATTTGCAACGGGTGAGATAAAACGGTTTGATTCTTAAAAGCTAGCCGACCGGATCTGGTGGACCACTGATCAAATGACTTTGTGCGAGAGACGGCATATAATTTTAACACCCCTGCATCTTGGTAAGTGGTAGTGGGGTTTGGCCTTCAGTGGAGGTAGGTACAAGGATCTAATCCCCTAGGTACAAGTTGCAAGAGCTCCACTGCCCAACCTAACTTCTAAACTGTTCTAACCTATTTACGAAGTTAAATGATAACCGCAGCAAAATAACATATAATTTAATGGGCCCACAGACAAACTTTGGACTATGATCAACGATCGAGTGCCTTCCATATCTGGTCGCACTCATAAATACCATAAACAAAGCAAGTCAGTAAAATGAATCTATTCAAAAAAAAAGAAAAAGGATTGGCTTTGAGGGTGAAGTGGCATTTATTCAAGAAAAATGTTTGGTCTCCTCATTATATATGAAGTACTTGCTGTCAACCATAGTCAATGAGCCATGCACACTTAGATATATATGGGGATCATATATATAATCAAAGGCTATCAAGCCGGTGGTCTCCCAATTAAATGGTGTATATGGAAATTGTGATGTGTGTTAGGTAAGGTCCATGAGTTTTTTTTTTCCTTTTAATTTGGTAGTCAAGTTACATCGAACCCCAATTAGCATTGGTCAATGGATTAGAAAACTGGGCGTCCAACTTAAAAGTGGGTTAAACATGATGGGCCTGTCAACCTTTACACTGTCACTCGATGGAATGAAATCTTAAACATGTCACATGACTGATATGATACACACTCCACAAGCCAGCGGGTGAAAGGTCGACATTATGGGTTGGCGGGAAGGTCCAAATCCAACCAAACCATTAAACTTATACATAAGAGAGTCCATTACATCAACATTAGAGTCATAATGGCACAAGTGGGCGTTCTTTGAACGACTCAACCCGGGTGTGAGCAAGAGGGGTAGACTTGTCGTATCAAGCTGATTGATCTCAAAATGTCAACAAAAAATTATTCTGCTATCACCTTACCTCCTTTCACATGCGGACTGTATGTGTATCTCGTTTTCAATATGCTCTAAGTCGTTGGTCTGTTTGGGCACAGTGAAACACGCACTCAGCTCTCAGCAGTGGAAAGGCAGGCACCAAGAAAGTGTGTTTGTGTCTGGTTGTGAAATGGAGTTTGGGGAGAACGGGCCTAGTGCTACACAAGCCAATTGTAGTCACCCGGATCATGATTGAACGGATATCAAAGGCAATTACATGGATACCGTCCTAGTAACAAAATTGAGATTCGGGAATAATTCGTGATTTGCTTAGATATATTTTTGCGAAATCTTCACTCGAGTTAGAAGTCCATAAATTAATTTAGAGTAGACTATGAACTTATATTAGGGAGCGGATTTACTCGTGAGTAAAATATTCTCTAACACCCTTTAACATTGATTTGAATTTTAACTCTTGTAGTTATTAAGGTCTCAAACTGAAACATCACGGATTACTTTTAAAAAAACCCGAGACATCACTACATGGGTCCCGCCTACATAAAAGATCTTCCTCCACACTGAAAATCCTAACAAAATAGGATGAAAGCCATATTTTCCGATTGATCAGAAGTACAATAAATGGTCCACAGCAATAACGTATATGGGCCTTTAAGTTAGGTTGCAATTAATGTTCTCTAAATTAGTTAATCAGATGAATTGATGTAACATTTTAACTAAGATGTTCAAGGGGAGAGTTGTTCCCCCATCAACATCTCGACTACCGAAAAGAAAATAGTGGTATATTAGGACGCCGTTGGATCAATTGTGAGGATGGGGAATGCTAGCCCCAGTTTCTTATTTCCTCACTTTCTCCATATGACCAACATCTGTCCTAACATTTCGAGGCTGCTTTTTCAGCCGGTTAAAGCTTCATCAATAACTAAATTTAAATCTTGCCCCTCCCTTTATTTGTAATTTGCAAAAAACCCGTAATAGTACATAGGAATATACCCAGATCTACCATCCCTTTTCTCCTGAGTCCTGCCCCCTCTCTCTCTCCCGAAACTCTCTCCCCTAATATGTGGTGGTCATTCTATGTTAGAAAAAGGAAAAAAAAAAAAAACAGAAGAAGGAAGTTGTTCTCATACGGAAAAATTCGAAGGGAAACCCACCCTTAAAAAGGAGAAAAAGAGTAGAGAAATGGGAGCTTGAGCATGTCTTTCTTCTCTTGAAAAAAAATTTAGAAATTTAGAAGAAGAAGGAAGCTAGCTGCTCTCATACCGAAAAAAAAAAAAAAGGAACGAAAACCCAACCCGAAAAAGAGAAAAAAAATAGTGGAGAAATGGGAGCTTGAACATGTCTTTCTTCTCTTGAAATAAAATTCATAACAAATTTCACATCATAAGCCAACCCTTTCACTAAAACTCGGTAATGATTAAAAAAAGGAAAAGAGAAACTAATAGAATAAGCTAAAAGCTGGTTTCCATTCGTGAGAGAGTGCAAAAGACAAGGCGGCGACATGGCTTTGCTCACCGTTAATTGAGGCCGGCGATCAATAAGTGGGTCGTTTGGACACTGTATTTTTTAACGAAGCAAGAAGCATTTCGTTCGGAAGAGAGAGAGAGAGAAGAGAGAAAACGCTGTATTATAATTTTATTATTATTATGAGGGCCTTTAATGGGTTTCTTTTTAAATATAAATAAAGTGAAGGGGAGAGTTGAAATGGGATTGTTGCTGAAGCTTTAATCGGCTGCAAAAGCAACCGGTAAAAGGTAGGACAGATGTTGGTCGTATGGGGAAAGTGGGGAAATAAGAAACTGGGGTAGCATTCCCCTTGTGAGGATTGGTAGACTGGCTGTATTAGGAGCGGATAGTGGTATATTTTAATTTGTATCAAAACATATATCTGATTATACGAATTGGAATAAAAATTCAATTGATAGTGAAATATAATATTTGGATCCAATTCCGATTAAAATATTCGAATTCAGATAATATCTGAATTATCTAATTACATTTTAAAAGAAAGAAAAATACTAAAAAAATAGAAATTTTATTTAAAAATAGAAAATTAATATTTTATCTTTACTTATATTAAAATTAATAATTTGATATTTTAAATTATATAAAAAGTACATATTTATAAGATTATTTTTGTTGTATAAACTTATAATATATTATATATAGTATTATATTGTATAATCGACCAAATATTTATCCAATCGGATATGTTAATATCTGAATTCGTATCCGATTATAAACAACGAATTAGTCTAGGGATACTCCAAAAGTTACTCTCAAATATACTTTCAAATATTATCTGTTTATCTCAATTATAAACGGTTAGGATTAAAGCTGATGTGACATTAGAAAAGACAAAATTAGTCAACCCAAATCCTGACCCTTAGTGATTGGTTATAAACGGTTAGGATTAGGGAGTATATTTGGGAGTACCTATAGACTGACTCATAAACAACTAGTAAAATTACTATTTGAATTCACTCCGTCGGATACTTATTCAAGTAAACAAATTCGGATATAAATTGGATATAGGACACCCAGAAAATCCGTTCATGTGACATGGCACACTGGAGCACATGGTGAGCCACCAATAAAAAAAAAAATTGTTTATACAAGCTAGAGGCATTTTACATTCTCTCTCTCTCTCTCTCTCTCTCGTAAGGCTAAGGCCAAAAAAAAAATTAAAATGTGAGGGAGAGATATTTAATTTGGTTTATTCCCATGTAGTGGGCTAGGAGAGCTTTACATTTACTAGAACCACGAATTCCTAGATCAGCTGGGGTCTCTGATTTAGACCCTTGCAGTTGGGGCTGATTTGATATCCATTCTCCTTATCAAAGTTGTTAGCAATCCCCTTACCCATTGCTCTCAACAATGTGCAAAATCATCAACGAAAAAAAAAAAGCAATGTGCAAAATGAGCAACTATCAACAATGTTTTCTTTGTCAAGTTGATTTTCACATTACTTTGATGCTTTTCATCCACCCATAAGAAGGGACAGAATTTCACCAATCTACTCCTACTATGAATAGAATTGTCAATGGGCTAGAGCAAGGCCTGCCTGGCCCAGTCCTCACTTATAAGGGTTTGGCCCAAGTCATTGTTGGGCCTAAACTAACTAGGCCCAAACTCTACCCTTAGCCTAAGGGTTAAGGTTGAACCTGAGCTTGAAAAGAAGATAAAAAAAAATTGTCATAATATTTATCATTTTTTTTCTAAACCACCACAGGTTGTAGTCCTTTTTTTAGTACATGTTGTTCGAATGGCCTTCTAGCCTCTGGAGAGGTTTGAATGTGTTAAGAAAAAAGATAGAAGAATTTCATTATAAGGGCCGAATTGGTAAGTCCAACTTTAACGATAAAAGAGATTGACGAGAACAATCTCCCTCCCCCTTAAAGCATCTCCAGTACTATGTCATTCCACCATCTCAATTTCAAAATTTGGCACAAATGTCAAAACTTATTCTCCAATGTCATGTCATTCAAGTTCTTAAATTTGAGAAATGGTATATCTTATGCCCAAATTAGTATAGGATATAGCGAGTTAGGATGGGCAACAGCGCAACAGCACAACGCACGTTGTTGCGCTGTTGCCCCTCTGTTTCTTACAAAAAAAAATGGGACTCTTTTTTTTATTCCCAGTTTACCCTTGTTGAAAATGAGACCCTCTTTTGTAAGACACAAAGGGGCAACAGCGCAACCGCATGGGCTATTGTCCATCCGAACTCGGATATAGCATATCTCAAATATGTCATTTGACAACTTTTTAGAGTTTAACCACTTAAAAACTATTGATTACTTCTTCTCTATCAACGGCTCGGTGCCACTATTTTAACTTTTTACAATTTTGACATCCCAACATGGCATTTGGTTACTCCTGCAATTTCACCAATATGGCATTTGACATTATTTTTAAAAATGCGTCACTGGAGCTTCACCTGTTAAATATAACATTTTCCATTTCAATAATCTCAAATGCATTACCACTGGAGATACTCTTACGACCCTATCAGCAATAAACCCGTAATTCAAAGACCTCCAAAATATCTTCCACAAGATAAGGACTGATGACCTCAAACGAAAGGACTGATGACCTCATACGTAACATCATTGTTCGACGCTTTGTCCAAGGACGGCCTTTCCCATGAGGTAATGGAATTGTTTGCTCAAATCATAGAGCAGGGCAAGATTCCCGATGTTGTTGCCCACACTGTCGTCACTGAGTCTTATGCCAATGGCAGACATAGCATGAGTGCTCTCAAGGTTTATATGCGGAATATGGAAGAAGGGAGGGAGTTCCTGGAGTAGTTGATGGCCAAGGGATTTGTACGCAATGAAAAGACTGTCCAGGAATACCTAAGTGAAAGGGTATAGAAACTAAATATTATTCATTTACTTGAATGATTTATAAGGACCTAAAGAGGTTTAACTAGATAATTCAATATTTCTATTATAAAAGGAAACCTTAATAAAATCAAATCTATTTTAATCTAATCTTAACCCTCGAGAGTGTAGATTAGTGGTCGAAGGATGAACTGTAAACCCGAAGGTCTCGAGATCTAATCTGGGCTTCTCTCAATATCGGATGTATGAGTTAGGGGTTTACCTATGCATCACGTGAGACTAGCCTGAGTCGGGCTCAAGATACCCACATTTACCCCAAAAAAAATCTAATCTAATATTTACCTAATTCAATAAATTTAAATTCAAATTACCTTGTGATGAGATACACTTTATCTCATCACACTTTATTATCCTACTCTATTCTCTATCACCCTCTCGCAACTTTATGGTCATTTGGAGAAGGGACATGCAATTAGTTAAAAATATCAACCTTTGACCTTCCTTAATATTTGAGATTTGTTGATAAATAGCTAAAACATCCAATTGTGTTTGGTGGTCATTGTCAGTTTGTGAAGTCCATCTCTATCACATCTCACTCATTTTTTGAGTATGTCGGAACGGGTGGTTCATTAGATTATGCAATCATGATCTTCTCACAAAAACACATGAAGTATGACTTGTGATTTAATAAAAAAACTTTTGTTGGAGAGGTCTTCAATAAAAATAAATAAAAAATCGTTTGCATGAGTATAAAAACTAGGGGTTGTAGAAGGAAGGGTGATAGGTTTTTATTTTTTAAAAAAAATATATCAAAAGTTCACACACAGCAATGGCGGCACCACCCACTAGAAAGAGAAAATCTAGGGCTAAGAGGTCATCAAAGAATCAATAACTCTAATACCATATAGAAACTCAATATTTCTATTACAGAAGGAAATCTCAATCTAATTGATCTAACTTAATCTAATCGTTACCCAATTTAATTAATTCAAATTCAAAGTACCTTATGATTTGATACACCGAATCTCATCACAGTTTAATATGATACTTTATTCTCTAGTATTTAGAAGCGTCCCGAAACTGATCTTTGTCAAGTAAACACATAAAGAGTTTCCATTAATGGAATATTTGGCTTTTTTCTCAAATATATTATCTGATTTTGAAGGGTAAGACCCCTCTTTTCCTTTTCTTTATAGTTCTATATCCAGATTGGGTGAAATGAAGAGTTGTTTCTAGTCAAATAGGAGAATCCACAGTTTGTGGTGAAAGAGTACCTAAAGATTGCAAACACAAACACACACAAGAACACAAGATATACGTGGTTTACCCAACTGGGCTACGTCCACGGAGAAATCCATTCTTCACTAATAATAAAAGCAAAGAGATACAATGGTTCTTCAACCTCTCAAACTCTCTTTCTCTCTCTCAAAGAAAAGTTTAGCTTCAGTTCTAATAACTCCCCTTATCAAACCCTAATTTTAAAAGGCTTTAAATAAGTAAAAAACTTAGAAAAATAAAATTTTCGGAAAAATTCTCATTTTGGGCAATCGATCCCCCAAGGGGGCGATCGATCCCCCATGCAGAATGTGGAACAAAACTAACACTCTCCACTCTGGCTTCAATTCTGCTCTGCCTCGGGTGAAGGATAACTGCATCTCCAAAGATGCCTTCACACCCTCCCTCAAGGGTGTGGACTTCTATCTACCTCATCGAAGATTAACCAAGTTCAAGCAATGCTTAAACTTGGATATAGTGACTGACTTTGTCATCATGTCTGAAGGATTCTCACTTGTGTGAATCTTATTCAACAAAATCTCATTCTCAGATATCGCGTCTCTAATGAAGTAGAAACGTACATCAATGTGTTTCGTTCTTAAATGGTAAACTTGATTCTTCGCTAAGTGTAAGACACTTTGACTGTCACAGTGAAGAATCATCTTCTCCTGTTTTACTCCCAGTTCACCAACCAAACTTCTCAACCAGATTGTTGTGTTGATTGCTTCTACCCAAAAGTCTTTCTTCAATCCAGCACTATTCCTCATACTCTAAGCTTTCTCTAGGAGTGTTCTGTTCATTTTGCTCGGCCCCTCTATTCTATTGTGGAGTTCTAAGTGTGGTGAAGTTTTGAGCAATACCCTCATCTGTACAAAATGTAGTGAATTCTGCAGATGTATATTATCCTCCATTGTCTGACCTCAAACACTTCACCTGTTTTCCTGTCTACTTTTCAACCCTAGTTTTCCACTGGTTGAAAATGCCAAAAACATCAAACTTTTTATTTATGTAGTACACCCAAACTTTTCTCGATAAATCATCTATAAATGTCACATAATATAGAGATCCCGATAATGAATTCACAGGGGCTGGCCCCCATACATCTGAATGAACATACTCTAAAATTATCCCACTACGGTGTGAAGAGATCTTCAACCTCTCCCTTTACTGCTTCTTGAATACACAGTGTTCACAAAACTGTAGCTTGTAGGTTTTGATCTCTTTTAGAAGCTTTCCACTGTGAAGCTCCATAAGGGCTCTCTCGCTCATATGACCAAGTCTCTTGTGTCATAATTTGGTCTCATCATCCCCTTCTGATAGACCAGACGCGGCTCCACCTGTTACGACATTCCCTATCATCTTGTATAGGGTTCCAGTCCTTATTCCCTTCAGGATAATAAAGGCTCCCTTGATTACTTTCAGAGCTCCACCTGAAGCTATGTACTTACACCCAGCGGCTTCCATCATACCCAAAGAAATCAAATTCTTTTTCAGGTCCAGTACATGCTTAACATCAGTTAGGGTTCGAATTACACCATCGAACATCTTTATCCTCACAGTACCTATCCCTACTGTCTTACAAACTGCATCATTCCCCATCAAAACTATATCCCCATCATAGGTTTTATATGTGTCAAACCAATTTCTATTTGGACACATATGGTATGAACACGCAAAATCTAAAATCCAAGAGTCAAAATAGGTTTCCTTACTTGTATAGGTACAAAAGGCATCGTTGTCTCTACTTTCTTCCGAAGCTGCATTAGCTTGGTCTGAGGTTTTCCCTTTTCCCATTTCTAATTCATTTTCTTGTTCATCCTTTAGGATTCTGCAGTCTTTCTTAATGTGACCATATTTCTTACAATTGTGACATTGAGGCGGAATTCTTCCAGACTTTGATTTCGACATTCTTCTTCTGTATTCTTTCTCATTTCTTCTTTCTTTTCTTCTTCCTCTTATAAACAAACCCTTAGCCTGAATTTATTTTTCTTCCTGATTTTTCTTTCTCAAATCATTTGAGAGTAGGATTGCAACAGTATCTTCTAACTCGATAGAATCATTCCCACAGAGTAGGGTTGTAACGAGATGTTCATAAGAGAGCGGAAGTGAAAAGAGAAGTTGTAGGACATGATCTTCATCGCTGACTTTCTCTTCAATACTTGCTAGGTCATTGACTAATCTGTTGAGAGCATTGATTTGCTCTGTGAGATCCTCACCTTCCTTCATCTTAGTAGTATGAAGTTTCTGCTTTAGGACTAGCCTCTTTGACAACGATTTTGTCATATATAGGCTCTCAAGCTTCATCCAAAGCTTCGGTGCTGAACCTTCATTGACCACGTGATAGAGAACGTCGTCAGATAGGCTTAACCTAATCGTGCTCGCAGCCTTCAATTCCAAATCTTCCCAATCTTCATTGGATATTGACTCCGGTTTATTTTCTTTACCTTTTAGGGTTTTGTGTAAACCTTGTTGAATCAATAGATCTTTCACCCGACTGTGCCATAATCCGAAGTTGTCATTCCCATCGAATCTTGCAAAATCGAACTTGGCGCTGGAACTCTTCAATACCATTGCTTCGGATCTAACCTGACTCTGATATCAATTTGTGGTGAAAGAGTACCTAAAGATTGCAAACACAAACACACACAAGAACACAAGATATACGTGGTTCACCCAACTGAGCTACGTCTACGGAGAGATCCCTTCTTCACTAATAATAAAAGCAAAGAGATACAATAGTTCCTCAACCTTTCAAACTCTCTCTCAAAGAAAAGTTTGACTTCAGTTCTAATAACTCCCCTTATCAAACCCTAGTTTTAAAAGGCTTTAAATAAGAAAAAAAACTCGGAAATATTCGGGTTTTGGGCGATCGATCGCCCATGCAAAGTGTGGAACAAAACTAACATAGTTCAATTCAAGCTACTTACCGCCCATTTCAATTGTTTCTACACTGGCCAGATTCTTTGAACAGACCTGCGAAAGGGGCTTCTACAAATTCAAACTTTTAAAAACCTACAGGAAATAAGGAATATCCCGTCATACGGTTTATAACAAACAACTTCACAAAGCTAGAATAGACGCTGTAAACATGTTGATCGCTAAGGATTTTCTAAGAGCATGAATATATACAAAGTTACTGATCGTCAGTCAATCTTAAATTATTCATTCTTAATAATAATTCCGTAGAATAGTACTAGTAAGAGTATCGTTCCTCTGAGGACTGCTCTAGTTTCGTTTCCTATTATTCAGATTAATTTTAAACTAATAAAATAGGTAATTGAATTTTTATTTGATTAACTAAAACAATTAATTAAACTAATTAAAGGAAATTTCTAAATTAAACTATCAACTAATGGTTTTAAATCCTTTGGAAGAGAAAATCTAGGGTTTTCAAATCCACCACTAACCTAATAACCAGCCCCTATTTTGAATTTATCATAACATCTTAAATTACAAACATTCTAGTTAGAGTGACAGCACGTCCCCTCTCAACTAATCTAGAAAAGTTCAAGGGATTATATCCTTAGCATATCGTATCTTCAGTTAGCACGAATGATACACACTAATCTACGGTTGTGTAATCACTCGTCTTCCCTTAGCATAAAATATCTTTGGATTTAATCTCTCGATATTTTAAAACCATTGCATAAAACCTATGTTTAAATTCTAACGAAAATTAACACAAGTGATTTTAATTCCAATTTCATAATACCTAAGACAAGGTTGAGAATTTCGTTGAAATCAAATATAAATAAAATAAATCCGGTTGTTTGAAAACAACTCTCTCATTATGCAATCAATGTCTTACAATACAGAGAATCAAAATAAAAACAAAATAAAGGACACAGTTACTTGGCTAGGGTTTCATCGAAACCCTAGAGTAGAAATTAGTTCATCGCGAGAAAGAAATGCAACATCTTCATAGACAAAGCTGAAGCACTTCTCTTCATGGCTTCCTTGATCTCTAGAACTTCTCTTCTTCAGATCCAAAATCTCTACAAAATTCTCTAATAATGATGATGACTAGGAATTCTCCTTTTTATAGAGAAAGAGAGAAAGATAGAGTTCTTGTAGAATAAGGAGTTCTAATTGAGGTCTAACTCTTCTTTTTCTCTCTCTATACTCTTTTTGGGTTGAATGAGGATTAAACCCTCATTTAGGAAGACAATAATAGAGTTGAAAAGTGTTTAGAAGTACTAAAACACTATTCACGAAACACTATTCACGGAATACTATTTCACCCTATTTACAATTTTACCACTAAACTTCAAATAATTCTAGAGAGCTCAATTCTAATCGGATTGATCCGAAATTTTAAACATAGCTCCTTTAGGTCATCTAGAATCTACCCAAAAAGTTTTATAAATTTTGGATGAAGAAAAATTACCAAACTACCCCTCTATTGATAGAAGTGCGATTTTTGGCCAATCGATCCATCAGGGTAGATTTCTGCGATTTCGCTCTCTTTTCTTCTTCTTTCTTTTACTCTTCTCTTTTTTGAGATTTTTGGAGTCTTTGAAGTTTGTAAATCTTTCATTTTATCTTCTTTTCCTCGCATGAACCTGAAACAAGAATAAACAACTAAGTAGCATAAAATAATATAAATAATTACTCTAAATGATTAGCAAGTTAAGTTTGAGGTGCTTTTATGTATAACATTTAGCACCGATCAGTTACTAACACAGGGGAATGTTACACTCCCCTCCAAGATGCTAATTTCTGAAGAAAAATGAGTTCCCAAATATATATATATATATTGTGAGGAGACATTTTTTTAGATCGCCACGTGTCAGTCTACACTTCGAATGCTGACTTGTTGATAAACCGTTGAAGGTTGAAGGTGGAGGGATTTAACCCTTGCCTGCACTCCGATGATAAAGTCAATAAATGTAGAAGAAGATGAGCAGTAAAGACTGACAATACTGTAGGAAGCAAGATGAATTTTTCTATATCTCTTAAATGTTTTCGGGGGGGTATTTATAGATCAAGTTCTGTATATCCATAGATGGCCATGGATGACCATGCATCCTTGCTTTACACTCATGACCAAATATGTCGGACAGATCTTGAACCTTACGTATCACACGTGGGAGCCTACTATTTGTTCAGTTGATTTGAAATGACAACACTCAGAAATTACCAGCATTAAATGCCAAGACTGTGCTTTTCACCTACCGTCGAAAGCAAAGTATCACCTTCTGGTCATTTCCTCCTGATGATCGGTCTCGTTATCGACGCGAGCTCGAGGTCGTTATGCATACGCCGGACTTAGCTGAGCACGTTAACCAGACAACGAACACGGTGTGCAAAGGACAACGAGAACGATATCTTTGGTTCAACGAGAAGATTGTTCACCTCGTTAACGAAGTCGTTCAAGACTAGACAATGGGAACGTTGTACATCCGAAGACGGATTACTGTTCCCCGAACAGACATGTGTCATCTATTCGTGCATATAACAATGAAAACGAGCTCGTTCTCCAACGTATAAGCTTTTTACGAAATTTATCCCGTACATTTATATATATATATATATGTATATATATATATAATGTTACACTCCCCTCCAAGATGCTAATTTCTGAAGAAAAATGAGTTCCCAAATATATATATAGCATACTTAACAAAGAAATACTGGTAGCTTGCAAACTACCAAATCAAATGTCAGGTTTACATTTCTTTGGATTGGCAAGTCATGGGGAAGAAGAAAAAAATGTGTGACTTATGTGGAAAAGCATGTCTGTTTGGAGTTAGAGTTGGAACTATTCATCTTTGTAGCTTGTGAGCATCAATCAGCCATAATTTAACAGCTAGTGGTTATAAACTAGATGCAAGGTCTTAAAAAATACAGTATAATCTACATGAAAATGGGAAGTTCTCCCCTTATTAGAAATAATGCTCTGATCGGAAGAGCAACAAAAGAGATCCCAACAGCCTATTTTGCTACATTTGCACATATAAATAACAGAAATACACGTTACAGAGAAAACCTGTATAACAATCTCCCAACAACTACGGTGGAAGTATTTTGTAAGTCAGTTGATTGAACCGGCCTGCACTTTCTGTATGTGTTCTTCAGCATCATGAAGAACGAGTACTTTTACTGTGCCAGATTCCCTTAACCAAAAAGCCACCGCGGCCCGCCCAAGATTGCATTAGGTGACATGGATGGGGGCGCCAATTCCCTGTCACCAGCTACTTTGCTGTGTTTGCCTCACTCTCTCAAAATGCTCTAAACACAAGATCTTGAAACTCAAAATGTTGATGATGTACCCAGAGATATGACAGGTATATCAAAAATTAGTTAAGGGAGTTGATTGATGCCTACCTCACTTTGGTTTGGAAGTTCATCTTTTTTTTGTTAGTCTAAGCCTCTTAGTGTCCCCGACTAATTCCCAGGCACGTGTGGACCCCTCCATCCACACGCACGGGACAAGTAGGTGTAAATCCTTGAGAGTGGCCAACAAGGGAAAGATGATTGAACTGAGAACCTCAGCTTCGTGAGGCGTGGTCCTGGACAGCACACCAACCCCTATGTTGGCTGGTTTGGAAGTCGGTTTTCTGAAATGAATTTTGCCTCATGCAATTAGATGATAAAAGAGGGGTTTCATTTCAAAACCTTCTAGAGGAGTGCTTATATAAAGAGGGTGAGAGTAGGGAATGTGAGAGTATGCTTAACATTCTTTAAACTTAAAAAAATAAAAAAAAGGGGGGGGTTGTGCTACGCGCACACCAATAGTTACTTAGATACACCCATTTAAAAAAAATTCTGGTCAAACACCAACAGAAAAAATAAAAGGACAAAACCAGCACTGGTTCTTGTCGGAGTGCATTAACCTCCGAGAATTACACCCAATCCAGAAAAAACCCAAACCTAGTGTCAAAACCAGTAGGATTAGGTCTATAACGAAAGAGGGTCTTTTAGTCATTATAACTTTTATTTGGTGTTTAAGTCGGCGTTTCTTTGAGAATGTTGTATGTAAGTAAATATTGAGCTGCGCGTAGCACCACTCAAAAAAAAACTGAAATTCAAATTGAAGCCGAGATTAACGGTCGAAGTCAAAAGCAGGAAAAAAAAAAAAACGCTAAATTCAGCTTGTGGTGCCATCTTTAATGGAAGTCCGATCGTTTCAGAACTAATAATGCTACCAATTTACGGTTCACTCGCTCCTTCGTTCATCTGTAACTAACTCCTCTCTCAGCAATCAATGTCCATCACCCAAAGAGAGAGGAAAACAATTGGAAAGGAAAAAAGAGAAAAATCGCTTCCTCATCTTCTCTCCCTGCCCGGTTCGGTCCTGCAAAATCCGGGTAAGTTTGTAAATGTCTGAATCTCCATGAAAGAAAAATATGGTTTAGATTAATCGAATAAGAACAGAAGTAAACCCAGAATTCGTTTTCTTGTTTTTAGGCGTACAGGAAAACGTTCTTCTCTGTTCTTAAAACCCCTCCTTTTGTTTTCATGTACGCCATATCTCTCTCAATTTCCTCAAAAGGGTTTTTCTCTGAAGCCATGAACATCAGTACCCATGTTTTGTTTTCTATTGTCTTCTTCTCTTTTTTCTTAAGTTCCCTCCATGTCACGAGCTACTCTAAATCTGACTCGTATTCGTTTGTCCTGAATTGTGGCTCTACGACTGCCGGGCCCGATGCCGATGGCCGGAATTGGGTACCAGATTCTAAGTACCTTACCTTGTCAGATAATTCAATTCCGGCGAAAGCCGATTTCCAAGATCCCTCCCTGCCTTCTCTAGTTCCATACATGTCTGCCAGAATTTTCACATCTGAATCTACATACAGATTCTCTGTTACCCCAAAGAAGCGCCATTGGGTCAGACTCCATTTCTACCCGTCTACTTACAGCACCCTCAACGCTTCCGATGCCTACTTTTCGGTTGTCTCCGGTGATTTTACCCTCCTGAACAATTTCAGTGCTTCTATTACAGCACAAGCTCTCACGCAGGCTTACATCGTTAGAGAATTCTCTCTGACCCCTTCTGATAATGGCTATCTCAACATCACCTTCAAACCTACTGAAAAACGTAATGGATCTTATGCTTTTGTCAATGGCATTGAGATAATTCCCATGCCGGATGTGTTTGAACCAGCGATACTGGTCGGGTTCTCTGACCAGTTTGTCGATGCTGATAGCTCTACCTTGCAGACTATGTATAGACTAAATGTTGGAGGACAATATATTCCGACGAAAAATGACTCTGGCCTTACTCGTACATGGTATGATGACTCTCCATATTTGTTTGGTGCTTCTTTCGGAGTCACCTCCGAGGCTGACAAGAATGTTAAGATCCGGTATCCTTCAGATATGCCGAAGTACATAGCCCCTGTGGATGTATACAGCACAGCAAGGACGATGGGCCCGGATTTGAAAATCAACCAGAATTATAATCTCACATGGGTGTTCCAGGTTGATGGGAATTTCATGTATCTTGTTAGATTCCACTTCTGTGAGCTGCAACTGACCAAGATCAATCAGAGAGTTTTTGATATTTACCTCAACAACCAGACAGCACAGGAAGCTGCTGACGTGATTGCGTGGTCAGGATCAAAGGCAGTGCCAGTGTACAAAGATTATGCGATATATGTTAGTGATGGGGCTGGTGATGACGAGCTGTGGGTGGCTCTGCACCCCTCCCTCTCGGCGAAGCCTGAATTCTATGACGCCATCCTCAATGGAATGGAGATCTTCAAGCTGAATGACACAAGTGGGAACTTGGCAGGCCCCAACCCTGTGCCATCACAGATGCTCCTTAAGGCCGAATCCGAGGAAGCAAGGACTTTTACTCCATCAAAATCCACAAGCCATGCTCATGTGATCGGTGGTGCTGCTGGTGGGGCCGCTGCCTTTGGTATAGTTGCTGCTCTTTGCATTGCTATCTACCAAAGGAAGAAGAGAGTCCTTGGATCCGAGTCCGGCACATCCGGTTGGTTGCCACTCTATGGGAATTCCCATACAACAGCGAGCAAATCAACCATCTCTGGCAAGAGTACAGCCAGTAGCAACGTTTCATCCATGGCCGCGAATCTGTGTCGGCATTTCTCCTTAGCGGAGATAAAACATGGTACTAAGAATTTCGAGGAGTCTGAGGTTATCGGGGTTGGAGGCTTCGGGAAGGTCTATAAAGGAGTTGTTGATGGAGGGACGAAAGTAGCCATCAAAAGATCAAACCCATCTTCAGAACAAGGAGTTCATGAGTTTCAGACCGAAATTGAGATGCTTTCTAAGCTGAGACACAGGCATTTAGTCTCTCTGATTGGCTACTGCGAAGAGAACGAGGAGATGATCTTGGTGTATGATTACATGGCTTATGGAACTTTGAGGGAGCACCTTTATAAGAGTAACAAACCTCCTCTCTCATGGAAGCAGAGGTTGGAAATTTGTATTGGATCTGCAAGGGGACTTCACTATCTTCACACAGGTGCTAAGTACACTATCATTCACAGGGATGTGAAGACAACCAACATTCTCTTAGATGAGAATTGGGTTGCCAAGGTCTCCGATTTCGGGCTCTCCAAAACAGGCCCCAATCTCAACCAGACCCATGTTAGTACAGTGGTGAAGGGTAGCTTCGGGTACTTGGATCCTGAGTACTTCCGGCGGCAGCAACTGACAGAAAAATCCGATGTCTACTCTTTTGGGGTTGTCCTCTTTGAGGTCTTGTGTGCAAGGCCAGCACTGAACCCTAGCCTACCAAAGGAACAGGTTAGTCTTGGCGACTGGGCCCTGCACTGTCAAAGGAAGGGAATTCTCGAGGACATTATCGATCCTCTTCTCAAGGGAAAGATCAATCCTGAGTGCCTAAAGAAGTTTGCAGATACAGCTGAGAAGTGCTTGTCTGATCAAGGACTTGATCGCCCTTCTATGGGTGATGTGTTGTGGAATCTAGAGTTCGCACTCCAATTGCAAGAAAATCCTGACGGTGCGAAACTGGTAACAGAAGGAAGGCTAAATAACAATTCCCAGGACTTTACTCATGACCATGACATGGGTATGCATGGAATCAACTTAAGCATTGGAGGTGAGAGTGCAGTAAGCGAGGAATCAGATGGCCTAAACACAAGTGCTGTTTTCTCACAGCTCATTAATCCGAAGGGGCGCTGAACAGAATTTTCTATATCTTTGTTGTGCTTCTAGAATGAGATAGGATTATGAACAGCAGCAATGGAATTTGAGCATATAAAGCCAGGTTTTTTGGTTACTTCATATGATGATGCTTTTGCTGTTTGTATTGTGTATTGGGTATCATTCTATTCTCTGATAGTATTGTCTACAAGACAGGCCATTGAAAGTGAAAAGTAAATTATATTAAAAACTTCAGCCAAAGTTAATGTAGGCTCCTCCTGGTATTCTATTTATTTAGTGTGGTTTTCTAATAGACGTTCTGCTTAGTAATTTTCTTTGGTTCTAGTTTCATATTACAGATGTACTGTCCACATAGTAGATGAAACTTGAATCATCTTGTTAGATTCATTTAACTTCGGCGTGTAATGCTGTTGCCTCTCAAAAAATACATTCATGTTTCCTTTGTTTTGCTCCTAATTTTTTTGTTCTCAACAGACTATATATTCTGTACATCCACATAGTAGATGAAACTTGAATCATCTTGTTAGATTCATTTAATTTCTGCATGTAATGCTATTGCTTCTCAAAAAATACATTCATGTTTCCTTTGTTTTGCTCCTAATATTTGTGTTCTCAACAGACTATGTATTCTTCCCTCCATTCTAGTTAATATGATCTTATCAACCATTTTAGGATTGGAGCATTTTCCATATAGGCTGTGTTTGTTTGCATGGAAAATAGAATGGAAAAGAAAACTTTTCCAATGGAATTATTTTCTAGGAAAAGTTTCCCTGCCCTTCTATTTTCTACTGTTTGGCTAGAAGGAAAAACAATCTCTGGAAATATTTTCTACTGTTTGGCTAGAAGGAAAAAAAAATCACAAAATCATAAGAGTTAATGGATATGTCTACAAAGGAGGATGAAATCCCACATCTATTAACTTAAACACATGCATGCCTCCTCCCCCCTTCCCTTCATAAATGGATAGAAGACAACCACCCTATAAAGAGATCAAAAGTCTTGTGCTGATACAACATGCTGAACTGAACAACCCACTTTGTTTAAGTGCACTCCTCAACCTCTTCCACATCTCTCGGGCATCAGACAACAGCCATTGCCCAAATGCTTGTCTTCACAAGAATCCGGTCCTGGTTAGATGAAGAAAAAATGTCTCCTATTGGCTCCTCATGGTATGCTTGATACCCAGTTCACAGGACCCCAAAATAGAAGATCAAGAATTCGAAAAGAACACAACAACAGCAACGGCCCCATCTTGGAAGGGTGGTGATAGCAACATCAACGGCCCCATCAAGAATTCAGAACTTTTCCAAGATCAGAAGAAGAAAAATTCAGTAAATGAGGATGCTGAGACGTTTATCTAGATTAGTAGAACAAAATACAATTGAGATCTCCCACTTCATCAGTTCAGAGCTTTCAAGAACACAATCCTTAATATATCAGATTCATGTCTAGTCTGACAAATATTACTACCTGTAGAAATGCAATAAATGATGATTTTACAAGTGGGGAAAACAATATCAACCAAACAGAGAGAGTTACAGACCTTTGCCAATCCTTTACAAACATCTTGACTTTCTGCTTCAGATTATGAGCTTAGAATGCATTCAGAGGCCCAACTTTTGGAATAAGAGGCAATAAAAAAAGGTTAGTAATTTAACATGCGTTTATATTTACAGGTACAGTATCCATAACAAATTATTAGTCAACTCATTTCTGAATATACCAACAGATGAAACTGAAACTATAAATAAGTGTCGCAAGGCGTCGAGATGCTCCACTTTCCTATGCCTTCCTTAAGAAATGTACTCTGATCATTCATTAGTACTATTATTATTCAAATTCTACATTCACCACATCAAAGTACTCCTCACTCTGTCTTCTTATCCACATTTACTTATAGATATGTAAGTTTATGTGCCACAATTCATATATATATTGAAAATCATTTTGTATTCATACTGGGAAGGGATACACCATGAATAAAAGAGAAAGGGATCAATTCCCAAAGAACTAGAGCTGGGTAACACTAAGGAATAAGTAACGAGAAAGAAACATTTCGACCAAAAATAAAATCAGTAGCAGAAGAAGAAGATTAAGAATAATTTTTATAATCAATAGTATAGTGGGGATCAACACAACATCGAGAAATGCCCAGAACCAAAGGCGTTCCTCAAATTTTTAAGAGATAGGTATGAATCACTAAACACAAATATCTCATTGCATGAAATTACTGACAAGATTAAGAATCAAATTTTTTTTTAAGGATACTCATCGACATAATCACAAAAATAAAGAAACAACATCAATACAAAATTTCTTTCATTAAAGTAAGTTATATGTTGAATATCTACACTATTACAAAATTTCTCAAGAACTTTTACCTAGATTTCTTGCTGATGATGGTAATTGGTGTTTTTTGATTATGAGGCTTTTACATATGTAATGAACTTTTACATATGTAGATAATCTAACACCCTACTCATCATAATTTCTAGATTTGGTCACTGGTCAGCACTGTCACTTGTAGGTTGGACGGTAGATCGAAATCTCAGATGTCCTAAGTTTTGGATTATGAGGCTTTCTGCTGGTTACCAGAATGGAAACTGTGTTTGGAAAGAGGACAGAGATTGGAAAGTTACTATGCTAATTCCATTTAGGACACAGTCTCTGGGGAATTGAACCTGGGTTCTCCAGCAACTTCATCCTTTGGCTGAGTTGTTTCCTTCTATATGATGATGCTTTTGCTGTTTGTATTGTGTATTGGGTATCATTCTATTCTCTGATAGTATTGTCTACAAGACAGGCCATTGAAAGTGAAAAGTAAATTATATTAAAAACTTCAGCCAAAGTTAATGTAGGCTCCGCCTGGTATTCTATTTATTTAGTGTGGTTTTCTAATAGACGTTCTGTTTAGTAATTTTCTTTGGTTCTAGTTTCATATTACAGATGTACTGTCCACTTAGTAGATGAAACTTGAATCATCTTGTTAGATTCATTTAACTTCTGCATGTAATGCTGTTGCCCCTCAAAAAATACATTCATGTTTCCTTTGTCTTGCTCCTAATTTTTGTGTTCTCAACAGACTATTTATTCTGTACATCCACATAGTAGATGAAACTTGAATCATCTTGTTAGATTCATTTAATTTCTGCATGTAATGCTATTGCTTCTCAAAAAATACATTCATGTTTCCTTTGTTTTGCTCCTAATATTTGTGTTCTCAACAGACTATGTATTCTTCCCTCCATTCTAGTTAATATGATCTTATCAACCATTTTAGGATTGGAGCATTTTCCATATATAAGTTATAACCATTATATATTGTGCTGAATTCCTTTAACCAACTTGTCGGCCAAATCATAGATTACCATTTAGTGCAACTTTAAGATATCATGATCAGTAGATAAAATTAGTTCAGCGGAATGCATTATGGGGCCTACAGCATCAGTTTATCTCGGCTTACTTCAATAGATCCAATGCAAATGATCCAAATAATGAGTGGATGTTGGAAGATGATAAGATTTATGGTTCAAGACTAAAGCATTGCTTCTTGATCCTTGTGATTGTACTTGAATTTGTCAGCATGAGACAACTGGTTGAGTCTATAGGAAATCTACTGCCATTCCAACTGTTAATAGACTTCATCAAAATGGGGTGTCCTAGCTATATTGAGTGGTGCTATTTGATGCAAATTTGAGGTTGCTGGTTGAAGCTCCTCCCAATTTCTATTGCTAATTAAAGATACACACATCACCTTCTACATCAGCCTATCCGAAAAAGTCAGAAAGGCATTCTAAATATATAAAAAGTTCTGGCTAAATACTATGAATTTCTTCAGTAATATGACAATTTTGGAACTGTCTCTAAATCGTTGAGCTAATCTTGGTTCTAGAAAACATATAGGTCACAAACGTGATCATCAACCGATTCTTAATTATCAGTGCGATTTTTCACCTAGAAGATCTCAGTTTACTGGGTTACCCATGTGAGTTGCTTCTGTAAACTAACATCATCTGTTCATTCGAAAAGCAACTCGGCCAAAGAGAATAATTCTCACACATCTACACTTGGGAAGTTCTCCTACTGATTTCCAAAGAAAGGTTATCCAAATAAGCCCTTAGTTTCCTTCGCCTAAACTAATGCTTTGAACATCCAATTAAAAATGGAGCAACTCCATCAATCAGATCTATCTATCAAAAAAACAGTTATCCAAGGAATATTCTTCTCTGGTGCTGCCCAGGTTCGAACTGGGGACCTTCAGTGTGTAAGACTGACGTGATAACCGACTACACCACAGCACCTTTGTGTACCAAATTGCTTCAGTTCTCTATAGCATCAGTACCTGAAGTGCCAAACATTTATCCTCATATCTTACAAATGGAATACCAGATCATTGATCTAAAGTCTAAACAGTAGGCACTGATCAGATCAATTTCAAGAAAGTCACACGGATCTAATTATGTGGTCATAATTATGTGGTCAAGATTATTTCTCGCACTGATGTAAATTTTTTTAATTTTCTTTTGGTCTAAGGTAATGATTTGTTGTTTAGTCAGTTGGACTTTGCCACTGAGACCCCCCCTAGGGCCGAAACCGTGCTCTAAGAGCGTGAGATTTCAGGTGGGGCCCATTTCACATGGTAGGCCCCGCCTGAAATCCCGTGTTCTTAGAGCATGGTCTCGGTGGTCTCCGCCCTAAGGAGGTCTCAGAGGCTTTATCCTAGTCAGTTAGTTGACTTGGATGAGTGGCTCCTCTTCCAACATCACCTTAAGGAAAGTACTATTAATCCTTTGACAGTTTCCTTTTCTGAGGTTCTATCCCAAGCCTCAAGGGCAAACCTTCCCCATCCAAGCTAGAGGAGCGATTGTCATTAATGTAGGGTTCGATAGCACTATCAGTATGGAAAGCTCTATTTTGAGGGGCCAAATTCAAGGTCTTATGGGGGGCTCCCTCATCGTAGCAGAAGCCTTAGCTCTTCGGGCAGCTACAGAACTTGCCTTGATCCAACATTGGTCATGCGTCTGTTTTCTCTCCGATGCACGCACCCTGGTGGACCAGGTTTCTGCTCCTCTCATGTCTCCTACTGTTGTAATTGCCCCCATTGTGGCAGATATTTAGACCAATCTGGCGCGTCTCCATCAGTACCAGGTCGTTCACCTTCCTAGGAAGAATAACGGTTTTGCCCACAATCTTGCTACTAAGGCTCTTGAGTTAAGTGTTTATGGTTGTTTTGAGGCATGCCATCTTTCTGCTTGAGAATGTTGACGTCTTATCTTTGAACGGGGCAGGCCCCATAACTGTTTTGTTTTGCTCTGTAGTTTTAACTGATATCTCAATTTCAAAAAAAAGAAAAAAAAAAGATAGCACGATCAGTATGATTTTTCAATTAAAGTTGTGATCTAACATCTTAACAAGCAAGGTGGTGGTGGGGACAAGTGAGGAACCAAATCGTCAATGGCCTTCACTCTGGCCTCGGTGTCTAAAGGCTGGATCTCTTGTACAAATCAATATATGGCTATTATGCATCCTGGCTAGGGGTGGCAATGGGCCAGATTTGGGCTTGAATTTTGATATTTTTGAAGAAGCCCAGCCTAAAGCCCGACACGTTGTAACGGCTTTTAAGCCCAAAGTTGGCCCGATTACCACCCAAAGGACACATGGAAGGCCATAGACGATTTGCTTCCACAAGCCAGGGGCACACATTTTGACCTTTTCATTCCATTGCTTCATAAAAAGTGTTGTTTCCGATTGCTCTTGTTGCTTGTTGAAATTAGATCACGTGGGAGGAAGAAAAGCTTGCCCCATTTTGTGGTGTGTGTATTCCACCACTCGTTTGATCCAGAATCAAGTCCAAGGTGTGATGGTTGAGATACGGATCCACCCATTTGCTAACTCAAAACAGATGCTAACCATAGTCACTGGGGTTGCGGCCTAAAAAAAATCATGTGGCACCCATTCAACTGGGCCAGACCATTTCACAAGGTACAATATGGTTGTCAACCGTATTATTATTCAGAGTGTTTTACAAAGAATAATTACTCATACATATATTCTGATAGGAACATTGATTTTTTTTCTGCATTATCTGGTGAGAAGGGTTAGTATTTATTTTAGGTTAAAACAAGGTGGAGTATTCAACTAGGCACACCCTCACGGGACTAGATCCCGGGGACCAAATGAGTGGTGCTTTACATACACTGCCAATGGGGCAAGCATCGCTTCACCAATAATAGTTATATGAATTTATAGAATCTCATTGGCAGTATAATATCCACCCACTATTTGTCATCTGGTATACGACGGCTATCTTATCCTCTATGAACACAGAAATATCAAGAATCCATATCCTAATATCATCTTGATTTGTGGAAAATGAAGAAACGCTTAAGTCCAACGCTTAAGTCCTTGCATCAACTGACCAAATTTTCTTTTTTCCGGGTTTTTAAAGTATCATGTAACACACTAAACACACGAACAGTCATACCTATGGTTATGGGCTTCGCTAAGGTGCATATAAGTAATTGGGTGAGAGAAAGGATTGTAGGAGTATAGTAGTATACTTAGCATTCTTCCATATTTGTCTTCGGAGTGCTAAATGAATTGAGTTGATCACGAGCAGCTTGAGCAATGCTCATTAAAAGTTTATTCAAAGGGTGAATCAAAGTTGAATGGCGTTGGTACCCGTTTTGGAGTGTGGCGTGGGTTGATTCCTTTAGTAAGATGTGTGCGTGTGAGTTGTTGTGTGTGTGTGTGTTGTGATGTGTGCGCGTGATTCTTATCTTTCTTAAAAAAAAGTTGAATATTTTTATTATTTAATAAATTTGGTTCAGAACATCCCACTACTTTAATTGGTTTGATTATACTGGAGGAATTTTTCCTTGGGCTGAAGTATATGTATCGAGAAATTTTTTGGGTTTGGGGGTATAGCTCCCGGGATATTTTTTTTTAGTTAGGGTACATCATTGTCATAAAATTTGTTAATGTTGCATTCCACTAAAGGTTTGGTACATAAGAAAAAGAAGGGTCATTCTTTTTTAGAGAGCCTGTGTATTAATAAAATTAACTATGTTTTTAATTTTTTCTTTTATATACATAAAAAAAAAGAATATGATTCTTTTCCAGCGAGTTTCATCCAGCAAAACGCGCCGTGGCTATATAGCCTACCATGTGTCCCTTTTTAACACCTACTAATTGTGGTTAAGATTCACTTACCTCTAGAGTTCATCCATCTAACCTTAGTTTTTAAAAATTTAATCTTAGGTTAAGTAAGCTTAACCATAGTTAAAGGAGACTCTATAAGCTACCATGTGTCCTTTTTAACACCTACTAATTGTTGTTAAGATTCACTCACCACTAGGGTTCATTTATCTAACCTTGGTTTTTAGAAAAAAATATTAACCTTAGGTTGATAATGTTTAACTACAATTAAAAGGAGCTCTACAAGCCAATACCCACTAATTGTGCTTAAGATTCACTCATCCTTAAGGTTCATCCATCTAACTATGATTTTTAAGAAACAAGAATTAACCTTAAGTTGATTAAGTTTAACCACAATTATAAGAAACGAATGAGACACGCAAGGAAATATTTGGAACCAAACAAAATACAAACTTTTGAGGGCTACATAATGAACAAGTACATACAAGTACATATTAATTTGGGGGCATTACATTATTACATGCAACTACTAAACCTTATTTACCTCTGAAGAAAAAATATTCTGGAAATAATAGATTTCAAATTTTTGGGGGGCCATGGCCCCTGCCCGTCCCTGATTATACTCCTAGTCCATTCATACCTTTTTTGATTGGCCGTGTTCACCGAATGTGAGATCCTCACCCATGTAACCTGGTTCTCGGTTTGATCAGTTTGAATACGGGTTTGAAATTCGTCACTATAAAGTGAACCCGGTTCATTAGAAGTATGATGAGACAATTCATTTCTCGGTTAACTATTCTTTAATTTGGTTAGTTTACTTAAGCATGTAAAACAAATTCATATTTTATACTATATTATAAAAGTATATATATATTAAGCTTGTAAATAATATATTACAAATACTTATCTTGAAAAATCATAAAAAAATATTTTTTTATGAGCAATTCGGAGAACTCAAAGTATAAATTTATCGAACTCCCAAAAAAAAATCGAAGAATTCGTATAAAAAAAACCTAACAAACTAAGACCGTTTGAAACCAGAGTGTGGTTTGCTCAATTTTACGAACTAATCCAAACCGAACCACGAACTGGTTTGCAATTCGCTCCAGCATACAACAAACTTGGTACCCCTAATCCTAACTACGACAAATTACTTAAAATCATTGTCACCATATTCAAATATTTGGTGTCTAATAACGTGAATGTTGTTCAGACATTTCACTCAATTAAAAATAATAATTCTAATAAAATAGTATCAAAAATGCTATTTGTTGTCTCTGTTCTCATCTTTGAGCCTTCTTTTTTAGTTTTACTCTCTAGTTAGTGGTATTAGTATTCGTTATTATTATTATTATTTTTGGGTAAAGATCAGTATTCCTCATTAGATTGCATGGAAAGCTACTAGCCTGCATGTGACATCTCAATGGCTACACCGAATGAGAGTGGGACCGGATCTCCCCAATATGAAATATACACTGCCACTGTCAAAACAAGGAGGTGTATTTTTAGCCAGGGTAAATTACACATACCTCCAGTGAGATTTGGTGAAATTTGAGGAACCTTTACATTGCCCTCCTTTCCACTTTAATTGTATTTAACAATTAGAGTTGATGTGGCATTAGAAAAGACATAATAAGCCAAATCAAATCCTGGTCCTTAATGATTGGTTATAAACGGTTAGGATTAGAGAATATATTTGGGAGTACCTATAACTGACTCTTACTTAGATAGATGGAATTTGATGATGTCAGCAAATATACATTTTAAAATATTTAAATTAACCTTCTTAAAGTCAAAGTTAGCTTAATGCATTAACATAAATGATAATTAGGTTTGGTAAGTATCAACTTAAGGTTAATATATATTTCTAAAATCAATGTTAATAGTATAACTTAAGATTAATATATATATATATATATAAATTTTTTTTTTCTAACAACCAATGTTAGATAGATGAACTCTAGGGGTGAGTGAATCTTAACCATAGTTAGTGGGTGTTAAAAGGGGTACATGACGCTTGTAGAGCTCCCTTTAATTATGGTTAAGCATAATTAATCTAAGATTAATATTTTTTTATTTTTTCTTAAAACCAAAGTTAGATGGATGAACTCTAAGGTTGAGTTAATCTTTACCACAATTAGTGGGTGTTAAAGAGACACATGATGTCTTGTAGAGTCTCTTCAATTGTGTTTAAGCATAATTGGACCCGTGGTTCCCGGGCCTTTCCCCAAGTGGAAGGACCTCAGTTCCATTTCTCACTCTCCCTTTGGGGCCAACCCCACACAGGTTTACCCGAAATTACCTCGTGTGGCGGGTTGCGGCCTCACGTCACATCCTCTGGATTAGTCATGACCCAAAGGGTTGGGGACACCCTGAGTTTCCAAAAAATAAAAAACCTATGGTTAATATTTTTATTTTTTCTTAAAACAAAGGTTAAATGGATGAATCCTAGGGGTGAGAGAATATTAACCACAACTAATAAGTTTTAAAAGGATCACATAGCAACTTGTAGAGCCTCCTTTAGTTTGCAGAGTCCCCTCTTTTAAAACCAAGCATGGAACGTGTTTTGTGTGTGGGTGGGGGGGGGGGGGGGGGGTATCATTTTATTATCAGCGTCAATGTGAGTACCTTGACAGGGAAGATAGTGTAATTTCATAAACAAGATTCTGAAATTTCACTCACCAAACCTTTTGTTTTTGGTTAACTCAACCACACCACCACAAGGCGATGGCTGAAGGGAAGACAAAACCCACCAAACCTCAGGGGAAGTCAGTGTAGTTTACTGCACCCCACAATCCAACCCTAATGCATGGTACCACTTTTGTAAAAAGTGACATTTTAACCCTCGTTATCTTTGTACTTCATGAAACTCAACCAATGGTTCGTCCCTAAATCTAGGGGTAAATCCGTCATTCTACTCATGAAAATTTTCAAAAACGTGGTGACTATTACGATACTGTCGCAACAAACCCAACCATAAGTCATAGACAGTCTATGACATAAGCAGTAAATATATAACGGAAAGAGGGTCTTTTTCCTCCCAGCAACACAGATATGAAGTGAAGTGAAAAAAAATCTAGCACAGAGCTTCCTCTAACCCTAAGGTACGTAGTAATGGAATTGGATCTGGGGCTAGGTGTAGGGTTTAAGATTAGGGTTTTGGATCGCTTAAATTATGCAACTTCATAGAAAAGCCCTAACGAGCTTCGATCTTCCTTGGGATCCGAGAATCCGACCTTCTTGTGATGGACTAGGTTTCTCCGGAGCTGGTGTTTGAAGAACAAGAACCCTAACTCTGTTTCGATTAGGGTTTTTGAAGATGGAAGATCTGGATGATGATTTTGGAGATCTTTACGCAGACGTTGAATTTCAAGTAAGTGCTGCCATTAACGCAATCCCAAGCTTCAACCAGTTGTATATAGACCAGAAAAACAAGAACGACAGAAGTATACCTAAAGAGGGTCTCTGCTCTGATTCTAGTTTAGAGAAAGGTAATTCGATCAGGGAGGAAGATCAGGAGAACCTGGAGAATTCGAAACCGGTTGCTAATGGTGTGGAAACATCGGTTGCAGAAGCAGATGGTGAAAAAGAGCTAGTCGTGGATAATGGAAGTGAAAGTGAGGATGATTTGCAAATAGTTTTGAATGACGAGGACTGTCGAATCTACCCGATTCCGTGCGGTGCAAATTCGGGGAATGAGGGAATTGCGGAAGGAAGTGATGAGGATGAGGATGAGGATGATGATGATTTGGTGATTGTTACTGAGGCAGATCATCCGAGTAAGGAACGAAAACAGGTCGATCAGTTGCAACTGCCGGGCGATGGATTGGAGCAGGGTTCTGCTGGTTCTTGTAGGGAAAGAGGAAAAGGAACGAAGGGTAGTTATCATTCGCAGTATCCCCAGTACAAGGTAGGGCTTATACGCCTTCCTTCTTTCCAGAGATGATGCCAGAGTACATGTTATGAACTTGCATTGTGTGAAACAAAAGTTGAGTTATGTTATGGGTTCTTGTTAGACACTTGGTTATGATGACAAATGAAGAAGTTCAAGATTAATTTCTCCCTTTACAAGCTAAAAGATACACCATATATGACAACTGTAATGAAACAGTCGAATGTACATGTAAAGATTGCAATTTTTGACACATTCTTGTGATATTCTTGCCAACTTAGGTATAGATAGGTGCTCTATAGTCCCTGCAATTATCTACACACCCATATACTGCTGTATGTGTATGTGCATCCTGATATGTAGGATTTCCAATTTCGATTGAATGATGGCAATCCTGCGAAAAAAAAAAAGAGGAAAAAAAGCACTGATTTAGTGCTTTATGATTTTCCAATATACGAATGTCATTCAAAAAATAGTAACAGAGATAAAGAAAATGTTTGTAACAGTTTGGTTCGTATTTATCTTCAAAATCAAACCTGATGGAATGTTTGCCTGGGGAAGAAAAGTGGTCATCTTTCCCCCGCTTCCATTTATGGGACACGTGTAATAGAAAACTCATTTCAATAGTGATATTGTAGTTGGAATTTAACACATTTCTTTTAAACATGAAGCTGGAACTTCTCTATACATTTTTGCATTCTCACCTCAACGTGTATGCACATGATATTACTATTATGTATGTTTCCTCCTGTCATTCTTGGATAGCAGTAATAATGTCTTCTTAGCTTACCTATCAAAAAAATAATAATAATGTCTTCTTAGCTCTACGAGCTTTTTGATTTCTATACAACCTGAATATGGTTTCTGATTGAGGTGCTGTTGTGTGTAGTACATAAGACCTCATGCAGCAGCTTTTCCAAGTAATACAAAAGCCAATGGATCTATGGCAGCAATCTCATCCTATTCTCCATTGTCGGGTAGAGGCGATTTGGAGGTAAATGGGTGCAATCAGAATCTGGGTTCAGTCTCGGGGCAGGTTGCTTCTTCCCGTACCACGGCTCACAGTGGACATGATTTCTCACTTCCTCGGTATAGGTAAGTTATTTGTCCTTTTATTGGATGGTTACCGATGATATTTAGCAATTCCTCTATTTTGATTTATTTTTTATTATTGATGATATCTTTTACACTATGTTTTCAATGATCTTTATACAGAGGCATATCTTTATTTTTCTTACAGGACTATACTAGACGTAAGTATTGAAACATTTGAGCGGAAGCCATGGAGGCATGCTGGAGTGGATATAACAGATTATTTCAACTTCGGCTTTAATGAGGAAAATTGGAAACACTATTGCAACTTCCTGGTACTTGAAATTAATATTTTGTACATGTCTCAAACAATTTAGCTTAGAATATATCTATGGTGTGCATCCAATAGACCATAAGGTTGGGCTGCCAATGGTATAGTTGATAGCATACTAATTTATTTTCTTTTTAATCTTATATATTATTATTCATATATTTAAAATAAATAAATTTTAAATAAAAAATTAAAATATCCTCTCGTGTTCTTGAATCATTTTTTGGCGTTTGCCGTCTCCTGCACCCTATGTCCATGTCTGTGCAACACAGGTTCAACCCGGTGGTTGCCTTAGTTTCTCTTAATTTAACCTTGTGAATAAGGAGGAAAAAAAGACTTATTTTGAGTTGTGTATTAGGAACAATTTCGACAGCAAGCCTCCATGCTCACCAAGATCCCAGTCTATGAGTCTTCAAGGCCTAATCAGGTTGGTTCTTCACTTCATTGTGAAATTTATTGGTGTTTTAGGAAGCAACCACTTATATAACCTTTTCCAGTCTTAGATTTTCAATTCTAACAATTTTGTTTTTATTATAGGCATATCAAGATGAATTTGAGCACGAGACAGTAGCTCTAGATGCTGTGGTTGAGGACGTTTCTCAAACTGGACAGGGAGAAAGAGATTCTCCAGCATTTAAAATTGCTCATAGTAGAGTGCGACAGTTTGACATAGTATGTATAAAGTGAATCAGTTATCCTCTTCTTTCTCCAATGTTATTTCTTCTTGTTTATCAATTATATGTCTCCAAGCCCTCTGTTGGAATATTCAAAAAAAATTATCAGTAAATCAGTGCGCGCGCGCACACACACACACACACACATATATATATAAAGAGTGGCTACAAAACTAAGGTTCACAAGGACGTGAACCAAAAACTAAAGCAATACAAGCAAACCCCTACTAACACTAATCACTATAATAAAACTATTATATTTTTAACTAGCTTATTATAATTTCAGCCAAGAGGCAGATCAATTCAGGTTGAAGGAAGCATTAGTGAACGCCGACCATCCATGGATGTAAGGCGCCCACGAAATCGGGATTCTGATGTAGTGATACAGGTGTGCTGGCACATTGAAATTGCCCTCAATATTCTACACCAATTACCTTTCCTGGTTTCATTACTTATTACATGGTTGACTGCAGATTGCCATGCAGGATTCAATGGACGATTCCTCTGGTTCAGAAAAGGAAGGACCAGGGCTTAGCAATAACTCTGTACACGAGGCATCGGGGAATAGAGGTTTTGATACGGATGATAACAGAGGCAGTCACCATTTTGGTGCCCTTGGAAATGAGCGGTCTGTGGAATCTATGGATGGACATATCAGAAGAATAAACTCGTCTTCTGTTAATACCTTACTGTGTCCTCTGGCAAGGTTCGAATAATTTTAGACATGGATGTCCTAATTTTTCCCAGTTCTTTTTCATATTTTATTCAGTCATAATTACTGTTAGAATTATTCAGGATTTATGCATCATTTTTTTCCTTTAATTCTATTTGTAATCATTGCCTAGCCACCAAGTCGGATTTGGAAATTATTTTGTAAAGGGGAATTTCAGTGTAGTTAAAGTGTCCAGGTGATGCCTAGGCGATAGAGGGAGTTCTCTAGGCAAGGGGATGCTTAGGTGACGCCTAGGTGACCAAAATTTACTTCTTCAATCAAAATTTATATATAAAAAATTGGGAGTGCCTGCCTATATCAGGATGAGGTGCTAGGGGTCCTGGCTAGGGGCAATGGCCAAGGTGACATTTTGACTACACTGGAAAATTCAATTAATCCATGTGTGTTTCCCCTGCTTCCCTAGTAGACCTTTATTTCAGCAGACCATTTATTGTTTGGAGGACCCTGGGGCCAATAGTGTGGAAGATGCTTTCAGGTGTTATTTTTTGGAGCATTTGAAAATATAGAAATTGAAGAATATTTGAGAACAACTCTGTGCCAAAAGAAAAGACTTGGTTGAAATAGTTGCAAGTTGATCCTATTTTGGAGCTCCCTTAGTAAGGAAGAAGGATGTGGAGGATTTGTTCTCGGCCTCCTTGTTCCTTAAGGGTGGTGATGGTTGACTAATTAGCTTTATTAGGGTTTCCTCGTTAGCCTCAACTAACGGAGGGATTTTGTATTTGTTGTCATTTTCGTTAGCCTCTAGGCTCGGAGTTGGATTCTTCTTCTTTCTTGCTTCATTATCTTGTGAACATTTTTCCTGCAAGTTTTCTATTGAAAACATACTTTTTCAATCAAAATTTACAAAAAAAAAATTGGGAGTGCCTGCCTATATCAGAATTAGGTGCTACGGGTCCTGGCTATGGGCAATGGCCTAGGTGACGTTTTGACTACATTGGAAAATTTGATTAATCCTTGTGTGTTTCCCCTGCCTTCCCTAGTAGACCTTTATTTCAGTAGACCGTTTATTGTTTGGAGGACCCTGGGCCAACAGTGTGGAAGACGACAATAAGATCAACTATGTTTTATAGAGCAAAATGTTGGACGACCAAAAAACGAAGTTCATAAGCATGGTTCAAAATATCAATACATGTACATATCGAAAATCAGGGATACCGATACAGATGGACACATACATTTATTTTTCTCGTTGTGTCGATTATCGACTGTGTTTCAATGTACATCGACAGTATCGTTCAATATATAGTATATACTGATATTCATCGATACAAGTCGATATGATGCCTTTTTAACGTTTTTTTGAAATTTCTTCACACCAGTGGATACTGTTGCCTAGCGTTACAATGTCAGTTGATGCGATCGATACAAATGTAGAGGTGTTAAAAAATGAACGAATAGTCATTTTGGGTTTTGGAATCACACTCTTAGAATCCCCTGTGGGCATAGTTACCAAATACCTGTATTACACCCGTATAATACTTTTAGGTGGGTCGCCGTTTAAAACTCCGTACTTTTGCTGTGTTACGTATTATACACGAATCGCTACCCAAATTACGTATTAAATGCATACAATACGCATAATTTTTGTCGTACTTTTACCGTATTAATGCATATTCCTTTTAAATGATTGTTAATATCGTATTGTTTTATTATTTATTTAAAATAATTAATTATTTTTAATATCCTGTACTCTTGCCGTGTAACACCCGTACTTCCCCAATGGATCATTGCCGTATTATACCCGTATCCGTACTTAGTAACTATGCTTGTGAGCCTATTTTTTCTTAATCAATATTTAAGCCTTAAACAACAACTCCATTTTCAATTTTAAGTTAAAAAACAAAGATGTGAGTAGTTGATTTTGGTTTTAAAGGTTTCCCAAAAATTTCGAAGGTATGTTAAAGCTTTCATTTTTTTCGTGGCTTATTTTCTTAACTTCATGTAAATAGATTGTAATTAACCCAAAATGAGTAGAACTATGGATTTCATGAGAGATCTATAGATCAAAAACTGTTTTGAGGAGAAATCAACAATTTTTTGTCACTTATTTTTGAAAAAAAATACATCAAATTTAGGTTTGAAAAATGAAGTGGGTTAAGTCTATGGGTGATCTACAAGATCCATGGACTACCCTACTTTTCCGAAAAATATATATATTTATTTTTTGTATTAAAATAAGTATATACAACATAATTATGCATTCTGAAATTCAATAAATTTTTCAAGAAGTTATTTTTAAAGAAAAATTATATTCTGATTTTTTTTTTGTTCTTTCGATATATTTATATTGTTAGAAAAAATTGTAAACAATTTAATTAGCACTCTAGAATGCTATATATTAATGATCATTAATTCTTTCTAAACATGTTTAAGATGATGCCAATGAAGAGTGTAGATCACGTCAAGATGTAGGATGGTAATATGCGGACCTTATATATGGTTGTAGGTTAAGGATGAAATGCACATTATATGGGTTTTAGTCTCTAGATGGTGCCATGGTGGGATCACCCGATTCAAACAACATTTGTCGAGTGGGACACGAACATTCATCTTTACCTTAAGTGCCCTCGAGAGATTGTCCAGGCAATGAGGGCACACCTAAATGAGAAGAAGACAGAAAAGCAACGAGTGGTTGAGAGAGAAGCCCTTAAGGGCAATTTGATGGGTGAGTGGTTGGATGAGCCGAGATCAAGTGGAGCTGGGCTGCAGGACATCGTGGAGTTGGGCATAGTGGTGTCGTTGGTACTGGTGGGGCTAGACTGAGTGAGGCTAGGTTAAGTGGGGGGCTGCAACTATTGGGGGTCGTATGATGTTGACGAGCTCAATGAATTGATGACGACTCCGATGATTCATATTCAGGAGAATGTGGGAGGAGATGCAGATATTGATGACCTTTTTAACGTTTAAAGATCTTAACTCTTATATCAGTTATATGTATGGTTATAAATGTAGTTGTAGGGTTTCATTTAGTTTTTTAGTTTATCTTTGCATTAAAAGAAGTTTTAGCTCATATTTAGGAGGATGAGGGAGGAGATGCAAATATTGATAACCTTTTTTACTTTTAAAGATCTTAATTCTTATTTGTATTGTTACAAATGTAGTTGTAAGTTTCATTTTAGTTTTTTTGGCTTATCTTTGTATTAAAAGAAGTTTATGCAAGGTATCCAGGTTTTTATATGTATATTCAAGTGTTTCTTAGCCTATCAAGTTTTTCAATGTATCCATGCGTGTTCACGATACATATCTTAAATTTGCCTAACTGATATGGTGTTCGATACTGATATTTGGACCATATTCATTGGATGAGTATAGCAAACACAAGGTTGCTGAGATGGATGAATTAAAAATCATAAAATATATGATCAGAAATTAGCCCATTCAAAAAAATCTGGAAGTAGCTATGCTATTTAATAAAATTAGAGGAAATTGATTGAGATGGTTTGGACATGATTGATGAAGCCCAATACGGTACTAGTGAGAAAGATTGAGTTGGTGTCAGTTAAAGTCTATAAAAGGAATGCCGAAAAGGACGTGGATGGATATAGTGATACAAATTTGGTAACACACACTTTAATGAAGATACCGATGGAGGTTAGGGTCCCTCATTGGATTGGGGCTGTGGAAATGGATTGTGGTTGTAGCCAGCTTGTTGTTGCCTGACTAGTTTTAAGATAGGCGATGGGATTGATGCTAGTGTTTAGTAGGATCACTGGGATGTATGGTGTGGGTCGGCGAGTTTGAAAGATGATTTTGTGAACGTTTTTTCACTTGCAAGGGATAGGTAGGACTCAGTAGTGAATTGCTTCAAGGCAAGTGAGCTTGGGGTGGCCTGGTATCCTATGTTAAGACATGATTTGAACGACTAGGAATTGTATGAGTTTCTCCATCTTATACAACAACTCTCTTCTTGTTCTCTTGGTCCGACGGTCTTATATAGAATATTTGGTCTAGAAGCAACAACGGCCATTTTCCATTGTGATTATTGTTAGTCTTTTAGCTCATCACACTCCCTTTCCTTTTCATTATAGCTGTGTGGAATCCTACAATTTCGTCAAAGATATCTTTATTTTTTGGATTACGGGGCTTAATAAGATCATAACTTGTGACCATTTGAAAAATAGATGGTGGTGGATGGTTAACTGTTGTTATCTGTGCCTCCGCGAGGAAGAGTCGGTGGATCACTTGCTATTGCACTACCCTATTCTGTTTAAAATTTGCGATCATTTTCTCTCTCGCTTGGGAGTGGACTCAGTCTTTCCTTCCTTTTTTCAAAACTTTTATCTAGTTGGTTCTTGGTGTGTTGGCGTAATGCTCGGGGTCTATTGGCAATCTTACTCAAGGCCATTTCGTGGTTTATTTAGAAGGAAAGAAACAAGAGAGTTTTTGAACATTCGTCCTCCCCAATTCCACGAGTTTGCTCACGAATCAAATATCTGGTCTTACAGTGGTGAGTGCAACGTATTGCCTAGTCTTGGCATAGGGCTGCCCTCTTTTGTGTAGTTCACATAGTATTATTTGTTTGCTTGAGTTTCCTCCCTTGTAAACTTTCATCGTGTTTATTGTCCCCTCTATATTAATCATTGTAATCTCTTTTCGCATACATAATATGTTTGCTTACTGAACAAAAAAAATGAAGATAGTGCTAGATGAACTAGGATGGCAGAACATGATCCATGTTGCTGACTCCAAATAGTAGGGTTAAGGCATTGACAAAGAAGAAGGTGCCAAGGTATTGGAAAGTGCCCAGTGAACTTAGTCAATTTACAAAACATCTCTTGAGTCTTGACACGAGAAAGTTGGTTCCGCTGGTCCAGTCTCCATTTCTCAGTCACTTTGAGTTTCTCAATGCATATGGTTTTTTGACTGATGTCTATTTATGCTCTATCACTGACTGAAGTGAATGGGTGTAACTCCAAGCCTAGCGGATCGTAGCCTTTTTTTTTTTTAGGGTGGGGGGGGGGGGGGGGGGGGGGACTTTCTCATGCTCTGATTAGTTTACCTTCAGGGTGGGTTTGGATAATATAGTCACGAATTTCAAGGAGAGCTGGAAGGAAGGGTAAGGCAGGAATGATGGTGGGAAGGGTGGAAGGAGAAGTAGGAAGGGAAGAGAAACTTTTAAAATAGTGTTTTCTGGGTTAAATTTGCAACTTGCATTACCTATAGAATAAGGAGACTCTCCTTATTTACACTTTTATTTCAATTTAGAAAAAGTAATGACCGTTTGAGATTATCTTTATAAAGTGGGTTGAGTCAGCTCAGTTTAGTATAATTATGACATTTTTGACATACAGTATACCATAAAATCAGTCTAGATAGGGTGGGTGCAACTTATACTAAGTGATGAATTTCCTTCTGTCTAACCCATAGTTGTTGGGAAGCTATGTAAAGGGTGTGTTGCTCGCTTCCATCACTTTAGATTGGAAACTAAGGCACTTACTAAACAAGTATCTCATGTAAGATAAAATCTAAAGTATCGCTGCTCATACTAATATAATGGGAATGGGGCACTTATATCTCATTTTTTACTTCTTGTTTCCTAAGGATTTTTCAAGCTTAGCTTCCTGCTTTTCGCTTTCGCTTTGCTTTTCGTTTTCGCTTCTGGCTTTGTTAACTATGGTCTAGCCTCATTATAAGGTTTGGTAGATATAGCAATGTTTACAGTACTGCCCTACAAAGTTTGTCTTTAAGAGACCTGATGACTGACGTTTGGTGCCATCAGCCGTGCATTTGATTAGCTCGATTATCATAGTTGAGAAGTTCATATGATCCCATTTTCTTTTTTACGTCTATTATCAAGTTGCTGCTTAATATTTCGTTTGCACAGTATCTCTGTATTTGTTGTTCACCTTGCGCATTCACTCATGCTTTAAAGATGAAATGATGGTTTTTGTGGTTTGAATTTTTAGCTCCCATGATGATAATGGTGGTTAAGGCTTATGATGAAAAAGTTTTTTTTTTTTACTTTAATGTTCGTTTGCCCATTTTGTCTGAAAACCACTGACAAGATTTTTTATTCCTGATATGATTAGGTGCTCTCGACCAACGGGTGCATCTAATGTAATATTTGGGGATCCTGTTTGTCAAAGAAATGAGCAGATCTCCGATGTAGATGGGCACCATCATCAGAAGGTGAAAGAACATGCTTCTGAGAAAAACACTGAAGCAATGGACATAGTAAAGCAAACCAAGGAAGAGGTAGGCAAGAATCCATCCAAAGAAGAACCATGCATATTGGAAGCGGAATCATCACATGGGAATCAGATTCAGCACAGTTCAAGTTCGTCTGATCTTGATAGTCATTGGGAAGCATCCAAGGCTGGTGTTGATATGGATGCGGAAGAAACTCAGAAACCTGCAAGAAGGCCATCTTCAAATTCAGTCACTGAATTACGAGAGTCAATCACATCTGACTATTATCACTCTAAAGACTCTGAAAGCCATCATAGCAAAATGGAACCTGGAGATTCCAAAGACCATTCTGGAAATCAGAGTCCTATTCTAGAGGATCATAATTGCTGCAGTAGAATGAGACTCCGCAGTGTGGCTGAATTGAAGAATCACGTGGAAGATGATGAGGCTTTCCCCATGCCTGATAGAAAGGGCTGGTACAATAGGGATCAAGTTACAGTAAACCGTGGGAGACGGAAGGAAGGCCTCTATGATTATGGTTTTTATGATGTAGAAGATTTGTCATATTATAAAGAAACTGAAATATCAATCGGTTACCACCGTGGAAGGTTTACTGACAAGCAACGCAAAAATGCTTACACTGAAGCTTTTCATAGGAAAGGTCATCAGCGCTTCAGAGATCAAATGGATCCATATCTCAGAAGGCACTGGGATGAAAGGGAATATTTTCTTGAACAAAGGATTTCGGCAGAGGACAATGAAATAAAGCAAAGAGAGGGGTATTTTCGTGAAAGAGGACACAATAATGATGGCATGAACACTCTCGCTTATAAAGAATCTACTCAGTCAGTTTCAGAGCATATGTACTTTGACAGAGACAAAGAAAGGTATACTCGGCAGAGAAGGAAAAAGGATGATGAACACCTGTTCAGAAAGAGTAGCGACGATGATGATTTTATGCTTGAAAATAGAAAAACAGAGGTATTCATTCCAGAAAAATATGGAAGACCTGTACCATACAATTACAGAGAAGAAGCACCCTTTGGAGAAAAGTATGAAAGACATGTACCATACACTGAAAGAGTAGGGAAAATCTCTCACAGAAGAGAGAGAGATTTCCGTAGTCCCTCTTTGGATTTGGATGGTTCATGGAGATCTATGGGACACGACGATGAATACTGGAAATGTACTGATCATCGGTCATTGTCCTCTCACCCATACAGGGAACCTGATATTACAAAGGGAAGAGGGTGGCATGGTACCACTTCACCAAGAAATGATGTGTATGACTCAGGGAGATTGGACGAAAGATATGGGGGTCACTGGAGACAAATACGCGCTGGGAGGTACAGAGAAAGTAGATGGTTTGGTCCTAGTTGTAAGGATAATTATGACGCTGATGATAGCGCCTTGTATTTTGCTGATCAGGTTCATAATGAGAGAAGAAGATATAGTTTGCAATCTGAAGTATTGAACTGGGATGAGGATGAGTCAGCATCTCGGCATCGAGATGATTTATATGCTGAGGAGGCATCCTTTTCCTATGTAAAGAGTTCAAGGCATGAATATATTCATTCTAAACATAATTCATCCCATGGTGGGATACTTGATGACGACCGATTAAAGAGGCATAGAAACAAAACAATAGAGGAAGAGAGTAGAAATTCTGATTTCAGTAACTGTATTAGTTCCAGTTTTGATATTATTCATAGAGATAAGCATGAGAAGGCGGCCCTGAGGTGCAGGGACTCAGTTGACTTACACTTGGTTGGTGGGGAAGGAAAGGTAAAGTTGGGGAAACCAAGGTTAAAAACTTGTATATATGAGTCTCCCTATAACATGTTGAGAGTCTTTTCATTATGTTAAAGCTATCACAATTCACAATGCATATCTTTTGCAGAGCCTCTATACCTGCTATGTTCTTTTACATCTGCTTTGTGAAGCTTTGCTCATGTCTACCCATGTCGTCATGTGCTCCAGTGTCAGTGTTAGCCATGCAAGTTAAGGAAAATGGCATCTCAGGTTTTTGATACCTGAAGCATGTAAAAAGAAAGTTTTCCATGGGCATCAATGAAATTTCTTCTGGCATTACTGATAGTTCCTGGATATCAATAATGTGGGTGCATTCACCTTCTTAAATGCTATGCTTTACCTTGATCCTTATGCGGTTTTGAGATACGATCTCTTTACTGAAAAAATAAATAGGTAGGATCTCTTTGTTCATTGTGATTTTGTGGATGGTTGACATATTTTGATGCTGTCCGAAGCTTGTCTCATTTTTCTGAAGGAATTCTTTTAGCAAAGATGTTCTACACTTACACTTGATAATACGAGGTGTGTCCTTATCCTTATTGGGAATTTCAGTAGGTATTTTTCTTAAGAGACCATATTTTCTAATATTGTTCTAACGTTTAACAACTTTTTCATATACTATCGCTAATCCCTGTACTACGTATGGGTTAGTCATCCAAATGGGATCTCTCTGTCTTACAAGCCTGTCTATCTAAATTCCTCTAGGTCTTGAAAGCTCTTGCCATTTAGTGTTGGTTAACTTACTCATTGGACAAATACTGGTGGAACTAAGAAACCTGTATGGCTAATTGTTAGAACCTGCATCTTTTAGTTTTTATATCTCCAACCAACGTCAAGGTTGGTGTGCCATTGAAAGCTTATGTATCATTAGTTTGGCTTCTTCCATGCTAGACGTGACGAATAACCTAAAAACATGGGATGAATCTGATAATAAGTGAACTGCTATTGAGGATCATAAGAACTTCTATATTTCAGGCAAACAAAAGGGTTTTGAAATTCATAAACCTATAATTGGTTATATAAAATAAAGGTTTTAGAACTCTTGGTTGTTCATTTTGCTACATTGCTGATGATAGTTTTCATACTCCTTTGCGTCTCTTATCAATGTATTGGAGCCTTTTTTTTTTTTGGTTTTATCTAAAGCTAGTATGTTAGTAATTAGGTTAATTAAATTGGTAGGCTTATCAGTCGCCTCATGCCAAGAGACTCGAAACCCAGTCCACACCCTATGGGTTTTACACTCATAATACTGGAGGAACCAGGGAAATGTGTTGCTGGAGCTTCGTTTTCTTGGTTAATGGTAGATGTCTATAGTTTTGAAGTTTTTTGTTTGTGTTGTAGTTTCCATTCCTGTCATTTTTTCAAGCATCATTGGCTGCCTCTATAATTAAATTTCAATGTCATTGTTTGTGTTACACTGTATTTGTTAAGTTTGGATCTTTTGAATTTTATTTATTTCCAGGCATGTATATAGTGTATCTCATTGCCATTGAATCCTTTATAAAGGTAAATCCTGTCGAAGGCTCATTAACCCCTCAAAAAGGGTATTCATCTCCTGAGGTCCCAATTTGGCTACTTTAATTGTTCTATATCTCTACATGAGTTCAAGTTCACTTTTAACAGCTATAATGGGTAATTGTCTAGTCAATGCTTAGCCTAGGCATAAGTTTTATCTGCTCAATGGATAGTGAAAATGAATCTTAAGATTCTGAACATGTTTCTAAGGTAGTTTATTTTATTGTTGACAACTTCGCGTACTTTATTGTGGATAGCATTTGTTCTCAGAATTGTATCATATGGGCTCTATATCTGGTTGTTTGTGCTGTGTTGTTTTGGTTTTATTAGTGAGATATAGATTGCAGTCAATCTCATAGAAAATAATTGTCCAATGATATCGTAGCCTGTTGGTCTTTTAGTCAATACCAAAGGTATATGCGCCATTATTTCCTTTTCCAGTGGCTTCCATTTAAGTGGTAGTATATGAGTATATCAACTCACCACCAGGGCTATGACATTAGTGTCGCTAAACTATTTTTGGTTTGTAAGTATCTTGCAGGTGGGTTTTCACTTTTCACCCAAGCCTTATTGACCTTTGAATTCAAAAATGAATAAAGAAAAATAGGACTGACATTTAGGATTATATTTTAACAATTATAACCCTTGTTGGTCAAGGGTTTCAAACGCAAGGTGTTTGAATTCCACCTGTTGGTATTCCACAATCAGACCTGACCAACTAGCAGCTGGGCAAGCACCAGTTCTAAGGATAATCTTGTAGATATTTTTGGTCATTTTCTCGGATCAAGGGAGTCTGAAAATCATAGGGTATCACTTTGGCTGCCGAAGTAGTAGATTTTTCCCTAGTTTTCTTTAAACGGCTCATTTGTGTTGTTGGAACGTTTTGTACTACTACAATGGAATAGTAAGAATGAGTAATGAATGGTTTACTTGATTGTTAGAGAATCTGATTCACATATTGTTTCATTGAACCGTGGGATAGTGTGAGTGCTGATCTCCATCAATTTGATGCACCTATGCATTATCATTTTGGTGACTACTGTGACTTTAATGTTGTTAAAATTAGAGAGTATTTATACTTTATGTTTTCTACTTGTTGTTGCCCAAGTATTGGACCCTAGAGGGGGGTTGAATAGGGTCATGACAAATTCAAATTTCTTCCTAATTCCTTTTACGGAATTTTAATTAATCTAATAACAAAGAAAAAGATTCTAGCAATTCTATAATTAATGCAACAATAAATAAATAAAGATAAGGAGAAAGAGAAATCAAACGTAAGATATGTTTTCGAGGTTTGGCCTTCCCGCCTACGTCCCCGCCTTAAGCACCCCACTAATCGCACGATCTTCTTACGGGTGAAGATCAAACCTTACACTTGCAAGAGAATCCCCTCTCTTGACTTTTTTTTTTCCAAAGCTTATCGCTTCAACCCAAGAATCCACCGATTCTTGATTTCGAATACAATAAATGTATGAACGTTTTACAATCTTGAAAATGCTCCTTATATGAGCTGAAAGATCTCTTTAACACTCACTAAAAATCTCCCATGGATTAGAGTTGAATAGCTCAATATATCACTTTTGGGATTTCTAAGGTTTTTCCTCAAAAAATGGATCAATGAATGATTGAATGAGTAATAGAATGATAGGAGTGATAAAAGTTCTTTGTTTAGTTCAAAGATCATTCCATTTTAAAGCCCAGGAGAAATTATGGCCGTTGGAGTAGCATTGAATGCAAAACTAGCCGTTACGAGCTTTAAATGCTCTGTCCTGATAAAATCAGTCGACTGATTTTGTGAGCCTTCACAAATCAATCGACTGATTTTACACCAGCCAATTCCAGTAACTTCTGGACTAAATTAGTCGACTGGTTTTCTGTTTTCACAGAAAACTCCTCTTTAACCAACCTAGATGATATGCAAGATTTGATTGGTCAACTACTTTATCTTAATCAATGATATTATTATTCAAAATGATATTCTAGGACCTTAGAATGAAATGCAAAATACTTTTAAGGTTCTTATGGTTGATCTAGGTATATGAGCTTTCAAACTTCCATCTTTGAGGACTTTTTACTAAAGTCCTAAACACTCTCAAACTAAAAATATAAAACCTTTAATCTTGGAGCATCTTCAATCTTCTTCAAACTTGATCTTGATTTGTCTTTTTTGATTTCATCTTTATGACCAAGATTACTTCTTAGTTAGTCTTCATCTTCATATCATGAGTTTTGTTTTTTTGCTTTGAATCTTCAATTTGACTTGCTTATGACTTGATAGCATTTTCTTGCTTTGTGCCTTGGATGGTTTGCTAATGCTCTTTGTAATCTGAATTTCACATGAACTCAATAGAGGCATCAGTAACACATAGGTCATTACATTACTGTGTTATCATCAAAATCATTATGAATACCTATGGTTGTAACCTTTTAGGCTAACACTTGCGTGTGATACATTTCTTACACAATTGAAAGTCATTGTCCATCAATCACTAGCTCATTACAAAATTTGAAATCAGTTTACATTCTATTAGTTGTACGGCCACCTAGTCTAGTAAAAGTCCGCAATTCGACAAGCCTCTAAGTTTGATATTCTTTAGCACAGTATGCAACTCAGCTGTTTAAATTATGTAGAAATGGTATAATTACAATGCAACTAGCTATCAAGTCACATTCTATATGGAAAAGTGATCCGGTAAATTAATCATATATGTACCTTAAACAAAGCACAGGGGTTTCCAAGTCATCAGGAGTCATTGCAGGCTCCTCCTACAGACAGAGTCAAACATAAATTGCTGCAAATCCTTGGTCCAAATGGTAGCCCCTTCATGTGTGTGTGTGTCTGTATGTATTTTGGTGTGCCTTGGGTTCACAGGTCATCAGGATGCATTGCAGGCTCCTACAGACTGGGTCAAATATAACTTTAATGTTAGCAACAAATCCTTGGTCTGAATGGTGTGTATGCACTTGTGCCTGCATGCTTGCATTTGTTTTGCTCAATGACTTGACAATATGGTGTACTTGGAGTCTGGAGATGACTTGAGGAAAACACACATAAATGACTGGTTTCATAACTCATAGTTTGCATTATTGTGGAACCAATCATTTATGCAACATCCAGCAAGGATATATGCTGTGTTGAAGAAATTAAATTCAAAATGTCCCAAGTTGGGTCTATAATGACTTCTAGAGGTACTTGGATATGATTGATCTGTATATACTGACCCTCATATTTTTCCTAGATAGTGCTGAGTTTTGAAATCTTCTACTTACTTCTAGAGGTACTTGGAGATGACTGATCTGTACATACTGACCCTCATATTTTTCCTGGATACTGCTCAGCTTTGAAATCTTCTACTTTGAGATGATGTCATCTTTCTGAAATATTCTCTTTTAGGACAATGACAAGCATGAATTTATGAATTGTTGTGGATCTAAGTGTAGAAGGCATCGTGAATTCGTGATGAGTTATTATCAAATGATTAATCACAAACCGTTCTGTAATTGATGAGTCAACCAACATGAGAACACGCCAGAATCTTCAGTTTTTAAATTATGCCAAAAATTTTGGGGACAAAATCACATGGCATAAGAGTGGAATTGTTTAAACTCCATGTGCTAATTAGAAATACTGTTTTCTTATCCACCAAGTCCTCTTGTTTGTGGGATTAGATGCTGGAGTAGAACAAAATGCCATTCTCAGTAGTTGATATGTTTTTTTTTATCAGAGAAGCCCGTGCTACTGATTTCCAGCATTGATTATGTATATATTTCTATATCCATAAGTGATCAATTCATGCCATATGGTTTTTCTTATTGCAAAGGAATAAATAAGCTACCATCTCAATCTCATCTGCTAAAGATTTTTTATGCATATTTTAGTTCCTTACTATCAAACTTTTGATGATAGGGTTATAATGATCTTTTTGTATTGTTATTATTATTATTTTTTGTGTTCAGACTTCAGAGTTTCATCATCCCCTTTTGGACTTTTTATTTTATATTGCATCTCCAATGAAATGACTTACATATTTGTTTTGGATTTTTAAAGATTCTTCTTTGAATTATATATTTTCTTTCTCACATGACCAGAGTTATCTGCGACCATCTACCAATTAAAAAGTCTATGAGGATATTAAGGGGCCATTTGTCAAAACAATTTAGCTATAGGTTTCCTTGTGAAATGAATTACATGACTCCTGATTTTCCCTAATGTGTTCTGAACTTGTGTTATATTTCCTTGATGGAGTATTAAATCTTTGCATCGATCAGCCAGCTAGGGACAAACACATTGATCCTACGGTGTATATATGTCTCGACTTGCTTGGGATTCTTTGTTTGCTAGAGGGATCCTGATTCTCCTTATTTTCCGTAGTGATATAGAGACTTTACAGATTGAGCTTGTTTGTTACACCATTAGATTCTTTTTACAGTTTCGAGCAAGACTGGGTTTCGGAACTGGGGGAATAGACAGTCTTATGCATTAGATTGTGGTGGGTGCAACCGTGCAAGTCGCTAGAAGGATCATTATTCCTATTTCTTACTTAGCTAGTCCTCTTAGCCTAGAAATAGCATTCAAATCCTTTTCTAATTTGATGATTTGAGAGATTCAAAAGAGGAGCCTTTAACATGGAACCATCACCCTCCATCTTTACTAGCACTAATTACTTTAGTTGAGCCTACTTTGTGGCTTCTTATTATTGTTCGCATCTTCCGTAGTTTGGATTAGTTTTGGACAAGTTTGAAAAATTCCAATTTGAATATATAGTGGAATTTCAAGAGGCTCGTGGATTTGGTGATCTATTTGTGAGGAGTTGGGGGAAAGGGATTTGGGAATGATCTCTGGTGTGGGAGGGGTGTGATGAAGTATCCTGTCTCCCTTAGAAGATAGGGCTTGCCCGTAGGAGGGAGATGATGATAAAGGAGTTCTGTAAAAACCATGAGAAGTGAGATAATTTGCTTCCCTCTATTAAAGCTTGGGAGAGGATATAATCGTCTACTGGAGTTTTGGGCCTGCTTCAAAAATCTTATTAACCTAGGGGCTTGTTGGATAACAAGTTGAGGATGCCTATTTGCTTATATTCCATCCTTGGAACTTGGGAGTATATTGGGCCAGTATGAGAATTTAGATCGTTGGAGGAATTTCCTGAGAGGGTAATGGAGTGATGGAGTCTTGTGCGAGGTAGGGTATCTCAAGTATATATAACCTAGCAATTTCTTGATCCAGACCATTTTGTTTGTGGGTAATGGTGGGTACCTCCTGGAGGGACGTTGCTTTTGATAATCAGACCAATCAGGTAGGATCTTAATCTTCTAATCTAGAGCTAGGACTTGGAGACCTTGTGGAATATGTTCATGCATTGAGCATTTATACTTTTCAGTGTTAAATGGTTTCATTAGTTTCCTGTCGGAAGTAAATTGGCCAACCCTTTATAATTTAATGAAACCTTGTGATCTTGGTAGGATGAGAAAATGAGATAAAGGATGGGTTAAGGGTGCAAAGTCCTGCCTTATTTTCCTTCTGTAAATGCTTGATGTATATCTGTGGTTCCTTGTAGGAATGTTCTTAATTCATATTTTTGTATTAAATGCAATATGTTGGATTTCCTGGTAATTCTGTTAGATCATGTGAATTCCACTACTCAAATTCTTGAGTATTTAACCAGGCTTCTTTCTGAGCCTTTAAGGATTTCTTTAGCTATTGCATTCTACCTCTTTTTTGATCCAGTCAGCCTATATACTAATTTAAACTCTTTTATTCCTTCTGACACTTGAGATCTATCTCTGGTTTACAAAACTGAAGTTTGTTCTGAATCTGTGATAGTTCCTTACAGCTATATAACTCTCTGCAGTCCTCTGGAAAATTCTCCAAAGCTGGAAATGCAAGATGCAATGGTCAGCATGAAAACAGGAACATGACAGTTGATGAGGAGCAGACAATCTTCATGGATTCCAATGAAAAGGAAACAGGGAAGGCAGTCCAAGCACACATCCCAAAATTGGGAAGCAATCATTTTCATGGTATCAGCTCAATGATCGAAAGAGTAGACCAATGTGATTCGGACCTCGCTACTGACAAACATAACGAGAAATGGCTTGACAAGTATCCTGTCACACAGCACCATGTAGATTTGGGCCTTGAGGAAGGTGAGCTAGTAGTAGAACTGGAAAATAAAGAAGTCGGCCCCATGGAAAAGAAGCGGGCTTCTGAGAATAAGGCACAGACCAGTGATGTGAAGGAGAGAAGATTGCAGACTGAAGATGCTACTAATGGGAATAAAGTTGTGGGTGGATATGACAATCATCGGATTCTCGAGACACTAGCAAAGATGGAAAAGCGGAGGGAGCGGTTCAAGGAGCCCATCACTCTAAATAAGGAGCATGACAAGTTTCCCAAACCTCAATGTGATCCTGTGGTCGAAGTTGCTGATGTTAAGCAGCAGAGGCCGGCGCGAAAGAGGCGTTGGGGTGGAAGTTAAGTACTAAAATTTGGAAAAGGACTTGCAGCTTGGGGTTTTCCTCAGAGCTGCCTGTAAGTGTTAGCAACAAAGTCAATTAAAAAGTGAAGGAAGTGGAACCCATCAATCTTATTGTTTCTTCTGGAGAAATTTAAGACAATAGGTTTTAAGAATTCATTAATTTCTTACTTGTGCAACAGAATGCAATGTGCTAATAGACTTGGTGAAATTCATAGTTCTATGGTTGTTCCAGACCTGTATTGTGATGCAAACAATTTTCGGATGTTCATAGAACCTATATTGGTCTTTGTTGGCCATTTCATTCCATTATTACAAAGAATTGTTCACTCCATAGAGTTTCTCAGCTTGGGTTTCTTCTTCTCTTTAACAGTTTTTGGAGTTGATGATCTTAGTAACAGGTCTGCTGCTGCAATTTTTATGAAAGCCTTACGGTTGCTAGTTGTACATTAAGCCAAATTTATTTACTTAAATTTGGCCTTTGATTAACTTTTTTTTCGGGGGGTTTTATGCTTGCGATTAACCATCAGCTATTCTCTATTATCTTGCGAAATTACAGGCACTCTCCAGAAGCCATGGTGCAGTGACCTAATAACTGATTTCAAAGTTCAAAGAGTCTCAAGTTGGCAGGCTCCACCATCATCACATTTGAATTGGAGTTAGTAACCTGATAATTCGTGGCATACAGTTACATTTAGGAAAAAGAAAGCAAACGGCTGCAGCTACCAAAGTGCACGCGTGGGAACTTCATGACCAGACCACTAGATCTTGGTCCCTGTGTACAAAATCCAAAGTTTGTGGGTTTTTCCTATTATCAAGTGTAAACAGGAAATGATAAAATGTTATTTATATTTTAATTTTGGGCAATTTTCATATTCTTTATCCCTGATTATAAACTGAATTTTGTATTTCAGATAAATAAATATGGAGCAATGAGTTTGATGTTCCCTCAAAGTACCTTAATAATTCAAATGAAGGTCAAGCATTCATTTAAAAAATTTATGGTTTTTTTGTTAAAAAAAAGATAGGGCTTTATAATATCTGAGTGATCAATCAAGGGTCTTAAAAGAAGAAAAAGATAAAAACAGAGAAATAATATGATGCGGAAGAAAAAACTCGAAAAAAATATAAACATACAAAATGGTCCGAGAAAAGCACACACGAAATTTACATGGTTCGGCATTATGCCTAGACGAGAGATCCTTTCACTATATGGATGAAAAATGGGGTTACAAATCTCTCTTTTTTATCGCATGGGTTTCTTTCTCCTCATTAAGAAGCACAGAATCATCCCAAGCACAAGTACTACAGGAGCGAGGAGGAAGTATCCCAAGAACATGGTCTCCTATAAGCTCTGCCCAGTAATCGTCCGACAGAAACTGATCATTCTCTGCATTCGCAACTTTTGCAGCCTCAAAACCATTTACCATCCACGGGGCAGTCTGATCTACAATACTATAATTATGCGTCGGAGCTGCACCGGTGTGAAGCGGAGCCTCCACACCACCACCACCGCCTTGAGCTTCAGCAGTATTATTAGGCAGACGTTTCAACACATTGCTCCTGAGTTTCTCCAACCTATCAACCACAGCTTCCAACTCCTCCACAGAATGGTACTCCTGATCAACGTCTATCTGTTCCAACCAAGACCTTGGATCTCCCTTCATACAGAGTTGCTTCTTCCTCTTGAGCTTGCACTCCAGCTCCTTCACCTCACCTTGGAGTCTTGAATGTTCTTCGCGGTCGTCGTTGCCTGCAGCCACCGGATCGGACGTCGACCTGTACAGATAGCGATCGATGACGGAATCTACGGATGAGTGTCCGAAACTGTACGGATTTCCGGCGGGGGAGAAAGCCACAACGGCTATCTCGGCATCGCAGAGCATGCACGCTTCTGCAGCCTTCTGAAACAGACCTTGGCGTCTCTTGGAGAAGGTAACCTGTCTCTTATCTGGGCTCTCCAGCTTCTCTATGGCGATCTTTCTCTTACCCATCACTGACTTCTCTTTTACTGATTTGAATGTTTAGATTCTAGCTGATGAATAAACAAAACAGAGGTGAGAATATTGCTCAATCGAGAGAGAGAACTTGAATCTTGAGAATGGCGAATCTGCTTTTCAATTTCTTCTCACGCAAGACTATAGTTTCCTATCTAGTTTCTATCAGGTGCTGTTGCCTTAAATAAATAGAAAGCTAGAATCAGAAAAGTTTTAGAATGACGAAAATAACCCTCTAGTTGCTTTCGAAAAAACGAGTTTAAACTTTAAACATTAGCGTTTAGCGGAGCTCCAATTTTCGGTGATAGTCATCCAAATGGGATTAGGTCTTGAAAGCTCTTGCCACTTAAGTGACCGAAAGCCTAAAAACATGGCGTGTGTTAAAACGAGATTGACAAATGTATAGAAATAATTAGAAAATGAGAAATCAAGCATTCCCGCATAGTAGACAAGATATAGGTGGTTCGGCAATGTGCCTACGTTCACGGGATACAACAACAAGAAATCCACTAAGAACAAGGGAAAAAAAAGTGTATACAAGCTTTCTCTCAACCCTCTCGAAATCCTAGAAAAAAACCCCTTGCTTCGTAGCCTCAAAGAAAACTCTTTATATAGTTATGGTTATAACATGAAGATAAAACGGGCCAGAAATAAGGGTCAAAATTATGGCCAGGGGCTTCCCCACACATTGCCTATTAATCAAGTCACTCGGGTCGCACACCAGGTCAAGGACCCGGGTAAGATCCATATTAACTTCTCAACAAACCCATTTACATAATTTGAACCAAACACACAGCGTGAATCTAATAATAAGTGAACTACAATTTGCGGAACATAAGAACTTCTATATTAAAGTAAACAAGAGGGTTTTGAAATTAATAAACCCATTGTTGGTTATATAAAATACAAGAAATACTACAGAACTCTTGGTTGTTCATTTGCTATATTGCTGATGATAGTTTTCGTTCATGATCTCTTTTTAGACTCTTAGGTGAATAAAAACGTTTATAAATCCAAAAGTTCATGATCTCTTCTTAGACTCTTAGCTGAATAAAAACGTTTATAAATCCAAAAATTTTATTCTCCATGGATCCTTCAAAATTCCACAATGTATTTGTAACGGATAAAATTCGTAAAATAGAGCAAAAAGAAGGGGTAAAATAGTGATTTCTCATGCTCAGAAATTCTGACAATTTAGCCGTCATAAGCCCACTTGGGCTATGTGCTGGCTCACTTGAGTGTTATCTGACAGGTGATCTTATCATGACTGCACAAGTCATGATGACTCCAAATACCTGTAAAACAAGCAAGAATCACCAGAGAGAAGGGATGGAGGATGCGCAAGAGAGATGGATGGTGCGAAAGGCAAGAGAGGAGAAAAAGGGCAGAAGAAGAAGAGAAAGAGGATGATGCGAAAGGCAAAGAGGATGGTGTGAAAGGCAAGAGAGGAAAGAAAGAGAAGAAGAGCAAGAGGAAGAGCAAGAGCAAGAGCAAGAGCAAGAGGGAGATCTGAGAAGCTTGAGTCATTCACACCCCTCCCCCAAAGTGCTGTGTAGATGGCCACTCACCCGATTCTCTCATCTTCCTTTGGTGTTATCCGGCTACTTGATGCTCTTTGTGGCCTCACAAGCGTTTATGGCCGTCAGATTCTTTCAAATAGGCCTTGTCTGCCTGATGCTCTCCATGAATGGTCACACTGCCACTTGCACGGCCTTGCAGTTGATCATCTGATGAGTGCCATCACACTTGAACTTGTGCCTGATGCTGTGAATAGTGCCGAATACGTTGTGCTGTGAATAGTGCCCGAGCTACGTTGTCTGAGCCCGAGCTACGTTGTCTGAGCCCGAGCTACGTTGTCTGAGTCCGAGCTATGTTGTCTGAGCCTGAGCTACGTTGTCTGAGCCTTATCCGAGCTGAGTCCTTTAGGCCATCCGAGCTGAGTCCCTTGGGCCATCCGAGCTGAGTTCTTTGTGCCTTCTGAGCTATATCTTTTGTGCCTCCTGAGCTACAATCTCCAGAGCATAACACCAGAGCTCGTCCTCAAGTGCATATGCCCAGTGCCCTCATGATAAGTATCTCTATACCATATTGTGCCTTGTGCCATACACTGTGCTTGTGCCTTGTGCCATACACTGTGCTTGTGCCTTGTGCCTTATACTGTGCTTGTGTCTTATACTGACTTTATCATCGGAGCTTATTTCAGGATGCACACCCGCCCCCCCCCCCCCCCCCAGGCTCATTTACTGGTGGAGTTTTGCTATCATTCCTCTACCAGCTAAGCAGCTACAGACGCGTGGCATGCACGGGATTTTTCCCCTTTCAGTATTCCTTGGTTTTTATTCTGTGGTGGTTTTTCATACTCCTTTGTGTCTCTTATCATCATACTGGAGCCTCTTTATTTTCCATTATTTGATTTTATCTAAGGGTTAGTAGGTTAGTAATTAGGTTCATTAAATTGGTCAACATAGTCGTCAACGCCTCATGCAAAGGAACTCGAAACCGAGTTCACCCCTTACGGGAGATATACTCTTACCACTAGAGCAAACAGGCAGGGATAGAGCTAGGATTTCTGGGGGGGGAGGAGGCATGCTATGGTTAATTGGAAATGGTATAAATTGTTGATGGATTTTGTGGATAATGATTAGAACGGTACGAAATATTCTAGGTCTAAGGAGACGAGGGTTCGGAGGCATAGACCCTCAAAAAAAAAATCGACCACTAAGTTCTTGGGTCATTCCGTATATATCTTACCAGTATATATTGTTTCTCCTTATTTACGGGGCAGTTGTCCTCTTGATCCATAACTAGGACTTGTTAAATAATTAAATGAAATTGTATAAAGGATATATATTTTGTTTTAAAAAATTCATAAGATAGTTTTCCTCTTGACCCATCGCTATGACCTATTAAATAACTAAATAATATAGCTTAATTTTTTTAGGAGACAACTGCTCCCTTGTCCCATGATTATGTGCAATTAAATATGACACAAGTCCTACATTTTGTCTCTCTGGACCAAGGAGAAAGGAGGCTTAGATTACAATAAAAAAAAAATTCTCTATTTTCAAAGGTTTAGGGGGCACCTGCCCCCATTCCCATAGCTATAACCTTACACTTGAAACACGCACACACAGCCTCACACTCGAAACACGCACACTCCTAGCAGCTAAGGTGCCATAAGGGTAAGTCCAAGCAACCACTCCAAAAGAGCCTGTCTTAAGGAGGGTTGATGGCCCCTTATACACCCCTCCGAATTGCATTTATTCTCAGAATTGTATCATATGAGCTCTATATTGGTTAATTGTGCTGTATTGTCCTGGTTTGATTTTTTTTTTTTTTTGATAAACGTGGTGGATATCATGAGCCTTAAAGATTCATACTAGTCTCACTCCCACATGCTGCATAGGGGAATACCCCCAGCCCTTACAACTTCTGGTTTGATCATTAAGATATAGTTTGCAGTCAATCTCATAGAAAATAAATCAGTTTAAATATCATGCGGAGCTCTGCATGAAAATTAATCCCTAAATAAATTGTGTCCAATGATATCGTAGCATGTTGGTACTTTCACCAATAGCAAAGGTATATGTGCCATTATTCCCTTTGTCAACGGCTTCCATTTAATTGGTAGTATATCAATTCGGCAAATGATTAGCTCTGGTGGACGCCGAACTGGGCGCTCAGGCATCCACAAGTCATGGGGCACCAAGTGAAGTTGTGCACCACTAAGTTAGAAACGGAAAAGTTTTAGAATGGGGAAAATAACTCTCTAGTTGCTTTCGAAAAAACACGAGATTAACCTTTAAATATGAGCTTTTGGCGGAGCTCCAATTTGCGGTGACAATCATCCAAATGGGATTAAGGAGTGCTAGCCCTACTCTCAGGGTTTTCCTACTCTCACATTTAGCCAACCACTTGTCCATAAAGTGAAAAGGCAACAGGATAAAATACACTCTCATGGTTAAAGCACACACTTTGTGGACAGGTGTTTGGCTAAATGTGAGAGTATGAAATACCTGAGAGTAGGGCTAGCACTCCTCAATGGGATTAGGTCTTGAAAGCTCTTGCCATTTAAGTGATGAAAAGGCCTAAAAACATGGGGTGAATCTGATAATAAGTGAACTACAATTGGGGAACATAAGAACTTCTATATTTCAGGTACACAAGAGGGTTTTGAAATTAATAAACCCATAATTGGTTATATAAAATAAAGTTTATTTTTATTTGGATAATCATATATACTAGCCAATTTCCAAACAATAAGAAGCGGTCATTGAAAATTAAGGAGGAACAAAATCCATGGCTTAAAACATACTCAAATGAAAGAAATAAACAAAACAAGACCACACCGAAAAGAGGTTGCTGGCAGAAAAAATAATACAAGAAAATAAAATGAGAGCACCCCAAAAATTTACGTGGTTCGGCATTATGCCTACGTCCATGGCCAACCAGAGATCCTTTCACTATATTTAATATTTTGATGGAAAAACAGAGGTTACAAATCTCTCCTCTCTTGCATGTTTTCCTTCCCTTTTAGGGTAAAGAAGAAGGAATAGGCTCTAGCACAAGACCCGAATCATCCCAAGCCCAAGTATACGAGCGAGGAGGAAGAAGTAACTCATGAACATGGTCTCCTATAAGCTCTGCCCAGTAATCGTCCGACAGCAACCGATCTTTCTCTCCCTCTTCTTTGTTCCCTGCATCCGCACCGATGTGAAGCGGAGCCTCCACAGTACCAACACCTTGATCACCTTGAGTTTCAGCTTCAGCAGATGTATTAGGCAGTCGTTTCAACACATTGCTCCTGAGTTTCTCCAACCCATCAACCATAGCTTGCAACTCCTCCACAGAATGGTACTCTTCAACATCTATCATGATCTGTTCCAACCAAGACCTTGGATCTCCCTTCATACTCGCTGCATTAAGGTTCTTCTTTTTCAGTTCCTTGATCTCACCATGGAGTCTCGAATGTTCTTCTCCAATATCGTTGCCGGCCACCGGATGGGACCCGGAAAGATAGCGATCGATGACGGAATCGACTGATGAGTGTCCGAAAGTATAAGGCTTTCCGGCGGGGGAGAAAGCAACAATGGCGATCTCGGCATTGCAGAGCTTGCACGTATCTGCAGCTTTCTGAAACAGACCCTTGCGCCTTTTGGAGAATGTAATCTGTATCTTCTCCGGGTTCTCCAGCTTCTCTATCACGATCTTTCTCTTACCCATCTTTGAACTCTCTTCTTTGATTTGAATCTTAATAATAAACAAAACAGACGACGAAGAATCTGTCTCTTATTTCTTTTTCTTTTTCCGCAAGTCTCTAGTTTATAATCTGATATCAGGTAGGTGCGTGCTACTGCCTTATATATAGAAACATAAACTTTTAGCATGACCAAAGTACCCTTTGGTTGCTTTGAATATGAGCTAACACAATTTTTTTAGCATGACCAAAGTACCCTTTGGTTGCTTTAAATGAGCTAACAGAAAATTTTAGCATGGAGGCTTAAACATAATCTTAGCAAGAAAGAAAAGACATTTAAACATGAATTAGTCTAGATACACTCAAAGTGTACTCCCAAATCATAATAGTTTATCTCAGTTTCTAACCGTTAGGATTAAAGTTGATGTAGCATTAAAAAAGATAAAATAAGTCAACTCAAATCCTAATACTTGAATCAAAAATAAAATAAAAATCCTAATACTTAGTGGTTGGTTATAATCGGTTAGGAATTTTAGTAGAAATTAATTAAAGATAATAGTTATATTATATTGTGGGTGGTGCTACGCGCACCCCTATATTTATTGTATACACCATTCTTAAAAATTTCTCATGAAACACCAAATAGAATGATGTAACAGACTAAGAGGCCCTATTCTCTCTCTCTCTCTAAACTTCTCCCAGAAAAAATCGCAAACCTAACCTAACCTAACCAGCAACTTGTGTCTAATGGTGTGAACGTATGAGTATGAGCAATCTCCTATCTGGGCTTTCTTCGCTGTTGGGTGTAAAATTGCCGGTTAATTAGCACACTACAATTGGAAAATCGATTCTAAGTATTGAGAAGTAGATTCAAACTACGCAAAACGAGTATTTATGAAAAGAGGTGTGCTAGCCCAATTGCATTTACTTCAAATTTCTCCATAGATACAAGATGGGCCTAATTCTTGGAGTACTTTTATTATTTTAATAGTTTAAAAAATGAAAGGCAAAAACCGATTGCCCATTTGTTTGCCCCAGTTGCGTCTTTGGAAGATATGCGACTGGGGCTAGCAAAATCCTTATGAAAATGTCCAACCCGAGGTAATCTCTTGAACTTCAGTAATTGGTGGTTACGTTGAAAATGATCGCCGGCTGATGGAAGCTCTACAGTTATTTGAACAACTGCAAGATGATGACTTTTCACCTAATGATGCAACTTTGGTTTCAATTCTCAGAGCTTGCGCAGATAGAGGGGAACTACGTCTTGGGTGGAAAGTTGATCAACTTGTTGAAAAAGGTAAGGTTAGATCAAATGCTAAATTTTAGTACCACTCCAATAGACATGCATGCAAAGAACAAAGATGTTTTTACATGGCTGCCGATAACTTCTGCAAGAGACACCATGGAATAAATTTGAGGGATCTTTCTTTGAGCCTGCAACTGAGAATAGGGTTGGATAAAAAGTAAAAGATGGTGGGTGAGAGAGAGAAAATTAAGATTCATGTTAGGGAGAAAGTAGAAAAGTATTTAAGAATGATAGATTTTTTTGTCTTTTTTATCTTTATCTTTTGGTGTTTAACGAGACATTTTCAAGGATGATGTATGTCAGTAAAAATTGGGTGCGTGTAGCATCACCCTATATTATCTTTATTAATATAAAGAGGCCCCATGTTCAAGACGTTGATTGAATTTTTGTAATTCCAAAACTACCATATGCTCTTATTTCATCTTCTTATATATAATGACAAACTCTCGATTAAATTTTGCTTCATTCTCATACTATCCTTCACTCATCTATCTATTAGGATTGAAATTTTCCACGGTTATAATTGGACTCCTTAGAGTCAGTTATACCATTGAGGTCGTCATGTGTCCCTTTTAATAATCTTTAACTGTGGTTAAGATTCACCCACTCCTAGGGTTCATTCACTTATTCTTGGTTTTTATAGTGATTTTTTTTTTTAACTTAGGGTTAAAATTCACTATCTCCTAGGTTTAATTTGTTTTTATTTTTTCCTTTCTAAAAACCAAGGATAAGTGGGTGAACCTTAGGGGTGGGTGAATCTTAATCACATTTAAGGAGTGTTAAAAGAGACATATGGCGACCTCAGTGGCGTAACTGGACTCCTAGTTATCTTGACAAAACGCTCTGAAAAAAGAACGTCTCGTCAAGGCCCCGCCCCCTTTCTTTGCTATATATACTCAAAATGTCTCTAAAGTTTTTTGGTTCTTAAAATGTTCTTACATTATATTTTTATAAGCAATTTCTTCCTCACAATTTTTTAATCAAAATGTCCCTCAAGTTTTTATATCCAAAATCTTCCTTAATTTTTTTTTGAAATGTCCTCACTAGGGTCCCTTTTCTAGTCTCTCTCCTTTTCCTCTCTCTCGATCTCTCACATGCATGCACATGCCACCCTCTAATGATATATATATTCAATATTTTTTTTGTACTCTACTTAATTGTCTTTAACCAAAAAAAATTAACTCTATAATATTACTCTTTGTATTGTATTAAATAAAATATGAGAGTTACATGTCAAGTTAGTTGGTAATTAGTGTAAAAGGTATTTTTCAAAATCATAAGACTTCATATTTTTCTTTGATACTCTTCAGGACCTGCCCTGGTCCTTGAGGGTTGGGCTTAGGCCTAGCTAGTTCATGTCATTTGAGGGTTAGGGCTTCACTTTTATAAGTGAAGACCTGAACATGCAAGCACCCATGAGATTGAATCACAGCCAATCATTATTGAATTCAAGGAGATTTCAATCGCTCCCACAGGTCAACACAAGTCCCCTTTAACCTCTATCAAATGTGGTTAAGATTTTCTAATCCTCTGTATTCAGTAATCTCCCGGTTCCAAAAATATTCCGGGAGAGTTCAATCGCATCCACAAGTAGCCATTATCCTACTGCAATAATTCTTGCTAAGAAGAACGCCCATGTTGTGGCAATTCCACCCAGAAGGTAATGAGTTACTCCTACAGCACGTCCTTGTACAATACTCAAGGCTCTAGGCTGAGTAGCAGGAGCAACTTTTAATTTGTTATGAGCCCAAACAATGGATTCAATAAGTTCTTGTCAATAAGTTCACTCGTATCCACGGGTTAACATGTGTCCCCAAACAATGGATTAATCGTAAGTCTTGGGTTCAACAATTGGTTTTTTTTATAAAAGAAATATTAAAAAAATGTTAACCCTAAGGGTTAAAAGTTCTTAATTAGAGTGAAAGATTTTATTTTTTCTAATAACCAAAGTTAATTATTGAACCCTAAGGGTTAATGAGTCTTAACCATAGTTAATAGGGGTTAATTGGGACACGTGTTAATCCATGGATGCAATTGAACTCTCCCCGAATTCAATCGCGATCGGCTGTGCTTCGATCTCCCGAAGAGAACCAATAATCTACGGGTTGACGAAATTAAAAATTCAAACGCAGCCAAAAGGCCCAAAATTCAATTTGGAGTCATGAAGCTAATCTAAGTGTATGATCTCAACCGTTAGTAATAGTGGGACCCACAATGATCGGTTCCAATTGGCCGAGTATCTTTAGAGTATACCGTGATGACTGTCCACTCAGGGAGTACCTTACATCTGCTTATCTGCATGGAAGAAGAAAAGAAAAAGAGAATGAAGAAGAGTCCTGAGAACGATTCAAACCACCATTTTTAGTCGCTCTTCTCTTGCAGAGATATTGACATCAGTGAAGGGCGGCCGAGAAATCACGATTCAACAAATTCAAGGTATTCTCTTGCAGATCCCTTACTGGTGTTATATTTTTTTTTGGGAATTTCTGATTTTAGGGTTTCGTTATGTTTAATTGGAATTTTAAGCTCCTTTTTCTTGGTTTATGCTTGATTTAAAAAAATATATATATATAAAGTAGAATTAAGTTTGGGGGAGCCGGATTTGAAGATAGAAGCTATATTTTATGGGGCTGTTTTTAATTAATGAAATAAAGCGGGATATATGAAGTTTTATATCTAGTTTTGTATCATTTTTAATGGAAATTTAAAAAATTGATTTGAAGGTGGCATCTTTGAAGCTTTTCTTTTTCATTTTTCTGTGGATCTTCTTGAATTGTTAGATTTTGAGTGAATTGTGGTACGTAATTCGATTTTTTGTTGGATTTTGTCGCCAATCAATTGAAATGATGTTGGGTAATAAATTTTAGTTACTTTTTGTAGACAGATGCATCTAATTTGGAGGTTGTATCAAGAGGGTAGACGTCTTGATCTAGCTTCTCCTTTTTTGTAGTTTGAATTGAATTTTTCAAATTTTGGTAATGAGTGCTTGATGAGCTGGAGAGTTTGGCTCGAGTGCTGGATATGATTCTTAACCTTCAGGATTTGTCCACAATACACAGAGAGAGTTTGTAGAAATTATAGCCAAAGGTTGCACATCATGGCAAGAATCAAACCCCAAACTCTGCTACTTCAAAGCAAAAAGAAGAAGGGGCCAACTCGTATCAGTGTCACTACTATCGTTATGTGCAACTTAGTTGTTGTCTTGATCGTGTTGTCCTTAGTTGCTACATACAGACATTGGTCTCAAAGGTTAGTTTTTCTTCATTATACTGATGCCGATTACTTTGATGAAGAGCATCTGTGCTCTCATAGAAATGGATATCTACATTGGAATCTCTTCAGTGAATCATTCTATTGATCAATATCTAAGATCTTTGTAACCTGCTTGTAGGTCAAGAAACCAAGCAGAGAATGAGTTATCAATGATTGAGGTAAAAAATATTGGATTTTTTCCCCTTCATTCTTTTACATCTTTAATGTCTCCTTATCATGTTATCTTTTGTGCCTTTGGATGACCCTATCAATTAGTAAATTAAGGAATATGTTCCTAAGCTGGTGTTATATTTCATTTTCTCTCTAAGTGACAGTTTTCTAATTATAATGCATATTTCACCAAGACCATTCCTTTTGTGCTATAGGACGTTGATGCTTTCACAGATTCAAAGAAATTCGATCTTCCTGGTTATGCTGTAAGTTTTTCCATGCATTGGGCATTAACTGGCTTCAACATTATATATATATGCATGCTATTATTGTTATTAGCATTTTATAAGCAAGATTGAAGTGTAATTGACTTGATTATTAGTCAAATTTCGAAGATACATAGCTGTTCTCTCGTAAATGAACTCCATAAAGGAGCATGTCTCAGGTTCAAATCCCCCTTTGGTAATGACTGTGCAAGCATGGAACTTCTGTACAAAAACTAAAATAAAATACAAACTCTGTATGTTTGCAATGCATCTTTAGAAACTGAATTTCTACAATACAACAGTCATTTCTAGTGGCACATGCACAGCATGTGTTCATCATGATAAAGTTGGTATATTCCAATCTTTGTGAAATACCCTTGTATCCATTTGTAGATGGCAACTGGTTGGAGACACTAGGGGTTTGGAGGTGTTGAGGAGATGCATTCCTTAGAGGCTTAAACAATCCTAAATGGAAGCAATCTAACCCCACAACAACCAAACAAGAAGATTGTTGCTACTATATGATGTACACTGACATAGTGGATGATATTTCTTCCCTCTTTGAACACATAAAGCACACTGGATGTTTTAAAATATGTAATTTTACTAAAGAATGCAACTCTTAAATACTCACTTTTGGCAAGAAGCAGTTCCAGTTTCGATGAAGTTAAAGCCTTTGACACTTGCTTCGATTAGAATGCTTGTTTCTAGCAGATTTGAAGATGGCATTTAGTGATGTAGAAACTTTACATTATTTTAGGTTGTTTGCTTTTCTATTGAGCTTTTTGTTTATCTTCCATCTCTTTTTTAACTTATCAAAATATATGTATATATCAATTAACTTATTTTGCCTCATTTTTTCCTAGATTCTAAATACCTCAAAAGGTTTAATAACAGTGGAGCTTTACAAAGAAGGTTCTCCTGAGATTGTGGATAAATTCCTAGACTTGTGGTCAGTATTTGAATTTATCATTACCACTCTACATCTGTAGTTTCCAAATCATTCAAAATACTATTCATTTGGGTGAGGTTGTTCAACATCTTTCATTGTTCATTTCTATGATTTAACATCTTTCATTGTTCATTTCTATGATTTAAACCATGTTCTCATTTGCCTACAAGCATTCACATTGCATGGTTATTTAATTAGCTAATTACACATTTTCATTTATCAACTAAGGATATCAAACTGGTGTTCCTCTGATACATCTCCAGCATGTTGATGATTTATGGGTCTTCTCAAAGTTCTTATCCTGTACCTGTTGATAGTGCAAACTTATTTGGGCTGTGAATTTGTCGGGTCACTAGTCACTACAGAGTAGGAGGTCTGCCTACATAACTCTTTAGCTGCAGCTCTACATGTGTCCACTGGAAAAAAGTAATTTTGAAGGACATGTCTCCATTGGTAGATGCCTTTGCATGGTGGTCTTTAACCATCAAGTTACACTTTCACGTGCTTTTGGTTTGCTGGCCTTGTCAGCATATCTTGTTTTTTTCTTTTCTACGTTGTCGATTGCAGTCTTTATAGTTTACATGAAGGAAATTCGGGAAAGAGAGCAGTGCGTGAGGGAAAGGGATTTGATCATTTGATGCCTTGATGGTCTATAGAGAATTAGGGCTAAACATACGCATGGCAAACAGTTTTGCTTTTGTCCATGGGCTTCTTGTAGTTTCATTAACTACTTCCAGTTGTAAGTCTCAACTGACATCTCAATCAGTCAATTGTTGTATGTAATAGTAAATGCTACAACATGGCCATCCACTCGCAGTACATTGTCAACCACCTTCAGCATCCATGATTCGGATGCCCGTGATTTATGCTTTGAACCTTTTTGTTTCAAGTCAAATATTTAGTCGATGCTTACTTCTAACTTAAAGTGTCAACAACAATCTTTCTCCATATCTAACACACTAGAAGAAAGTGTCCATTTGTAACTGATAAACTTGATACTGTTGACTGCACCTCTATGCTACTGATAGATTTCTGAATGCTGTGATGGATGGTTGACCATATGAATTCCTCTTTAAATTAATCCTTTCTTAAACTCCTAAGTACCTCAACATGCATAGCTTCTCCTTTGCTATGGTTCCTTGCCTCAATCGTCTTCAAAAGAAACAATCCAACTGATGAGTATGTTTGTGCATGTGTCATAACTTGTACTTGAACTACATAATGACCAAAAATTTTCATTTCCAAGTTTTGTTTGCAATTGAAATCATGCTCCTCTCTCCGAAAGGACTTATTTCTGATTTTTGAAGTTTGTCAAGTCTGTCCTAAGCAAATTTTACTCCTATGCATAGTAACAAAGTTCAGATTCGGAAATTATTCGGCTCGGGTTAAGTTCGGAAAAAAAGGAGAAAAATCGCCAGTTCGGGATAAGTTTGGAAAAATAAAAATTATTAATTATAAAAAATAAGAATGTGATATTAACTAATCCATCTATCAATTTGGATGTATTGACATCTCTTTCTATGTTAGACATTTATCCAATTCCTAAAAAACAAGCATTATGTAAACTTGAAAACTCAAGAAAAAAGTTAAATAAGGTTTAGCCAAACTTTATGTAATTTAAGAGAAAAGAATAATCTAGATTACATGTTTGTAAATGCAAATCAGATTATATTAGCAATTAAAAAACGTATAGAAACGGAAAAAACCGAAAAAAACAATAATATGAATAAATAAAATTAGAAAAACAATATATGAATGTTTTTATTTTGCATAACATAGTTATTTAGCAAAATATAGAAATAACTCAATAGATAGCACAAATCATATTTTCTCTTAGATTGGTCGAAATTCAACAGACTACCCAGCTTACAAAATCATTTTTTGTTCTCTCAATTCAATTGAATGTAATCAAAACCCTAAAATAACCTACTCGAATAGAGTTTTTGTCTTTTTCCTATCAGTTGACGACTTCAGCCAAATGGGGATTTCTCTGTGTGAAATAAGTCTCAGTTTTTAGTAATAATTCTATTTCTAATAGAAAGTCCATTTTGCCCTCATTCTTATTTTAGAATTCCGAATAAGCATGAACAAATAATTTGTGAGAAAACTTCATTTAGAATAACTTCGGAATAATTCGTTAGTTCGGGAATTATTCACGAATAATTCATCAATTCAGGAAAAAAAACCTTTTTAAACGTTACCCCTTAAAAAATGAATAGTTCAAGAACAATTTAGAAATTATTCGAGAACTTTGTTACTAGGCTCCTATGGGAAAGCCTAGAAATGTTTTGTTTGCCAAGTTCATTTACTTGTCTCACCCTGTTCCTTCCATTGTGTGGTTCAGTTTCAGTAGTCACTTCTTTCATCCATTTTATGATTATCTATAAAGATACTATTATTACCTATTAGTATTTTTTTTTCTGCGAATCGAAACAGTACAAGTAGTATGCAGAATGGGGATATATTTGGGACCAAATAACATGTATATCAAAAATAGACTAAAACATTGACTGTCAATCAATATTTGATCCGGTAACAAATGGTTTTTGTAACTGGATTTTTGTAGGGTAATGTAGTATTGCAATGGTGGTTCCAACTTCCAGCAGTGCACGATTAGGCAATTATACTTACTGTACTCTCAGGAGAGTTAATAGTAAAATATAATTGAGAAAGAAGTCAAGAACAGTACCTGATCCTTAAACTTGATTATTAGATAGTAAACTAAGGATGATGTCTAGATTTCTTAGATTTGATGTTATACAGAGTTTACAAATTCTTCTGTTTGCTTCAGCCAAGATCAAGATTGTGGATCATAATTTTTGGATGATCTTTATTTTTCATGTATGATTTTGGTTATTGGCCATCTATTGTTTCTTTAATATTCTTATCAAGTTTCATTTGTTCTATATCTATATATGTGGTGCTCAATGCTCATGCTAGTATACAAACATAATTTAGATTTGGAGTTGCTGCTGTACTAAGAAACACATATATTACCCTTTATGAGTTGGAAGTTCCAATCCAACGATACATGCCTTAGGGTTTAGACCCTAGCTGTATACTTGGGTCTATCCCATCACGTCCTACACGCGTAGATTTCTTTGACCCAATGATTAAAATACAGGTGTAATCAGCGGTTTCAACTGAAACCATTTCATATTGCCGTTACCGATACACATAAACCAGGTTTTTTTATAATAAAAAATCAAATTAACCGTATCGGGTGATACTGAGACATATCGGTGGAGTCCTACCGAAATGTATCGATATTAGACGAGTCATATTTAAATTTTTAACCCTTATTTTTAGTCTCAGACTCAGTGTTAATATCGTACAAGTCACTGTCGAAATCGATAAATGTCGGGCGATACTTATCGGTTTCAGTGATATTTTATTTTCATGCTTTGACCACTAAATGAGATGTGATGGAAGAGAGCATCCCTCTTGTACATAGCTTCCTTACAATTATGCTTCCTATAAGAGAGGCTCTTAGACTAAAGAACGGCTTAAATTAGGAATTGTGGATTGGTTATTTGGGACCCATTATACCTTTAAAGAGGTAGACACAATGAATATAAGTAACTAAAAGATCGTGGATGATAATCTTGATTTTGCATAGTCATTTTTATGATTTTGGATGACCATATAACAACTTAGACCAAAGAGGGGGTTTGATGGTTTCCCACCTTCAATTTGCTAACTTTACATTGGTTCTTGTGACACTTCTTCTCAGCAAGGAGAATACCTAAAGTGCCTTCTCAGATATTTTGAGGCGGTGTCTCGTCTCAAGAGTCAACCTCCACTAGAGTGAGATTTTGGAGTTTGGTGGCGGGGTGCTGGGGTGTAAGATTGGGCACTTCCCATCAAAGTATCTGGGTTTGCTCCTATGAGTAGGCTTCAAAAGTATACCAATATGGGATCCAGGGTCGGAGAAAGTTAATTGAAGGTTAGCTGCTTAAAAGGCTCAGTACCTATCAGAAGGTGGAAGTTTAACCTTTGGCAGAAGCACCTTTGCGAGTATTCCCATGTTGCATGTCTATCGTGACCATCTCAGTGTCTATGGCAGAATCCCCCGGAGAGACTAAAGGAATTTCTGTTGAATGACCGAGGGGAGGCTAAGAAGTATCATTTGATTTAGTGGAAAGAGGTTTGATGCCTCATTAAGGAGGACAGCTTGGGCGCGATGTCTCTACATAAGATGGACTTAGTGCTGATAGGAAAGTGGCTGTGGAGGTTTGGGGAGGAAAGAGAGTGTATGTGAGGAAAGATGATTATGGTTAAGTATTTGATAGATTCAAAGACAAAATGGGATCTAAAGGCAGTTAAGAGTCCTTATGGGGTTAGTTTGTGGAGAGTTCCAGAAATTCATTAACTTTAAAGTAGGTAGAGGCCAGAGGGAGGAAGTAAAATTTTGAGAGGACCTATGGTGTGGTCAGAGTTTGCTTAAAAATACTTTGAGATTTTAGGAGTGGCGAAATTGTGTGAATACCTAAGTAATTCTTAGAAGAGGGTTAAGATGACTGAGAAATGGAGTTCTTAAGGTTAATGAGGAGTCTTTCATTGATGAAGCATAATCCTCTTATCAATGACAGAAGAATTTAGTTTAGGGACAACAAGAGCTGGTTCACTGTGAGATCATAATATCTTACCTTCGGTGACTTTTCTAATGTCCCTTTTCCTCATGAGCTAGTGTGGAATCCCGGTATTCCATCCAAGGTTACTTTCTTCTTGTGAACAGCTACCATGGACAAAATCCTCACTTTGGATCATTGTCCATTGAAAGAATCAAGGGAAGTTTGACTAAAGAGGAATCAATAAACCATCTATTAATTCATTGCCCTCTGGTTAGTGGGATCTGGGGACATTTGCTATCCCGTTGGAGGGTGCTTCCTCCCTAAGTTTCAAGGGTCTAATCACATGATGTGAATGATGCTTTGAGCATGGTGTGGAGTTCTCTTTCGGGTGCTATCAGCTAGGGAGTATGGGAGGAGAGGAATAGGCTGGTTTTTGGGAACATCAGCGTCCTACTAGAGAAGATATGTTTGGTCATTTCAAATTTGCTTTCCTATTGAGTATTTTAGTCTCGATTAGGAAGGATTTTGATGAGCCTCGGGTGTTCGAGCTTGGGTAGTGTCATTTGTATTTGTTGTTTTCCTCTTCTTGTAGCAGTCTCTTCTTTTCGTTCACCAATTAATGAACCTGCTTATGTACTTTTTCCATTCTATTGATGCCATATCTTACTGACCGATATATATATATATATACTGCGTTGTGCTATATATGTTACTGTACTCTTCTCTTATTTTCTTGAAAAATGTGACAAACTAATTGGTTCTGCAGTCAAAAGGGTCACTTCAAGGGGATGCTTTTTCATCGAGTAATAAAAAACTATGTGATTCAAGGAGGGGATATCCAAAGACTTGGAGCTGCAGAAGACTGGACCTTGAAAGGAAAGCCTCACAATCAACTTGCTATAAGGTTTTCTATCTTGAATTCGTTTAGCTTGTATTTTCTTTAATTTCATAATTGTTGTATACAGTTCTTCTTTATTCTTTTTACTGAACTTCATACTCTTTAAACATCCAGTCCGAAGCATGAGGCATTTATGCTTGGAACTTCAAAGGCCAAACATGATAACAATGGATTTGAGCTTTTTATTACAACCGCGCCAATCCCAAATTTAAATGATAAGCTTATTGTGTTTGGACGGGTCATCAAGGGAGAGGACATTGTTCAGGTAATAAATAATTTTGGTTTTTTGGTGGTCTTGAATGTTTTGATAATGGATCTCATTTTGTATCTCACTTTAGACATTAAGGTACATATCCACCCTTCAGCTAAACAAATTTGTTCAGGTTTTTTTATTATCAGTAAATAAGATTGTGCTAGTGTGTGTGTGTGTGTGTGTGTATATATATATATATGTATGTATACACACACATACATATATGTAATGAGAGCAGAACTAATACAATAAAGATGAAGGATTTTTGACTTTTTTCACAGGTCCGTTCTACTTATATAACCTCAGCGTGAATCTTCCCAAGGAGTTAATTTTTTTTAATAGGTTTCAAAAGATTTACGTTCTTGAGATTTGTTATAGTCTCAAGTCTCTACCAAGGTTTTACGGCCACTGCAACAGGGTCTTGCTTTGTTGCACTTGGACTCATTGGGGAGAGGGGGGGGATTTCTGTCATAGTTGACCTGGACACTCGACTGTATAAGTCATGCCAAGACAAGCTCTTTATCATACATCCAAGTCAAATTCTGGTTGTTGAAATCTGAGCAACGATTTTGGTTATGTTAGTTCTTGCTAAGTTAGATTTATATCTGGTTTTGTATGACTCAGGATGGAATTAGACCATGCCAAGCTATATTAGGCTGAGATTGCAACACATTCTTTATGCTCATTTTTTTGTTACCTTATTCAGTTATTTGTTTGAAAAGCTTTATTGCTAGAATTGAGCTATTCTTACCATGGAACGACGTTTGTACATAATGTTTTATGCAGGAAATTGAAGAGGTGGATACAGATGAACATTATCAACCTAAATCTCCTATAGGGATAATCAACGTGACTCTGAAACGTTATGTCTAGAGACTGTTTCTATGCATGGTGTAAAATTCTACATAGCGAGGTGCCCTTCTGAAAAGCTTTTGAGTCCAGAAATTTTCCCCACCAAGCTGGTTGTGGTGCCTATGTTTTCTTTTCTTTTCTTTTCTTTTTCTTTTTCTTTTTCTTTTTTCTTTTCCAGGGAGTTTGGACAGAGGATATATCAAAAATATTGTGTTGGGGGATAGGAAGGACTCAATGATTGGAATTAACAAGATACAGCAAGGGTTATTTCATATAATCATCTGTTCACATATATGGTTATAATTCACTATGTAAATCTTTCCTTTTGATTAAGGTGGTGTTCTGTTGTGCACATTTTTTTTCCCTTTTTCGTCTAACTTTGCACATAAAGTACAAAGTTATGCTCCCCAGAAAAATTACCAACTCCCATGGAGATCGTGGGAGCGTCTAAAGGCATCAAAACAGGTTTACAGCCACGGGCTTCAGGAGTATAAGAGTGATCCACTATAATTGTTTACGTGCAGCGGGCTTCAGGAGTATATGAGTAAGCCAATATAAACGGGCGTGCATGCCCAAGTCTTCTATCTCTAAAGTTTCCACAAAATCGCCCCACTAAAAGAAAAAGATCATAATCATATGATGTAAATCCATTTTTCAGCTGGTATCTAGCTTTTAACATGATGGCTCTGGATTGAAGAACCTGCATTCCTTCGTAAGACAGGTTTAGGGGTCGTGTTAAAACCATCAGATTGGCCAGTTCATGCGCAGACGTAGACTCATTATTGGGTACTACAGCAGAACATGATACTTCATGGCTTCCAATGTCCATGCAAGCACAACTGTAAGGGTAATGAGAAGTGAAGGAGTAGGATCCATTGAGGTCAGTGGAGATATCTGGATTCTGGCCCACACATTACTCTGTTGGGCAAAAACTATCCTCTGTATTTCATAAAAACATTATATTAGCAAGAGTTTCTAATCCCTCGAGAGAATAGAGAATTGTTTCTTGAGAGTGATTCCTCTTCGAGAAACACGCATTCTTCCAAAATAATAATAATTAATTAATTAATTAATTATATATCATCTGTTAAAATCCGTTTTTTTACCGTTTATCGTTGTGAGAACAGCTGAAGCCTAACCAATCCTATTGGTCTAATGAAGCCTCTCGCTCTTATTCGCCCTCTCACCGTCTCTTCTTCCCTGTCACAGCGTCTAGTAGAACGCAAATCTCAACTCAAAGACCGTAGATTTTGCGTCTCCTGTTCTCCAATTCGATCTGAATCGGTACGCTTCGTCGATCCTCTTCTGTCTCTGCAACTTTCTCCAATCGAATTCTAGATGAAATCTCTCATCCCCTTTTACTTTTCATCATTCAATTTCCAGATTGAGGTCACAAGTACAACAGCTTCGAAACCAGAACAGAGGCCTGGCGTCTTCGATCGGTTGTTCCTTACTGTGTTCCGAAACAAAATGGTCGATGTGAGTTTGATTTCCACTACTTACGTCAGATGTTTGTATTCTTTTTCACTTCAAATGATTCTTTCCTGTAAGTACTATAACAGGAGGTTGGATGGGATTCGAATAAGCCTGGATACGATGGACTCATCGAAGTCGCAACCCGTCTCATGATGAAGAACCGAAACAATTCTGCAGCTGAAGAAGCTGCGGTAACCCTAATTCGTGTTCATTAAATAATAGTAAATCTATTCTTTATGTATAAAAACTAATTATATCAAATACTATATGTAAGGGGAAGTAGATTTAAGTAACATAATCTTCTCTAAGAATCTCTGAACCAAATGATTTTGCCATTTTTGTAGTCTGGATATTTGAATTTCGTATATGACTGTCCATCAGAGAGTCCTTACTAACTACTGTTTCATCCAATAACAGGTTCGGATATTGAGATCATTGTTTCCCCCATTTTTGCCTGAACTTTTTAAAATGCTTATAGCACCAATAGGAGGGGGCAAAATAGCCGCCGTGATGGTCGGTGAGTTAGTTGTTCTTGTGTCTCTAAAACCCGATTTTCCTGTGTTTTGATTTATAAGGTTCAAAAGCTCAATTGGCACTTCATCCGCTCAAACATATTATCTTTGTAGTACTGATCACTTGATTTTGTGTTTTGAAGCAAGGGTGACTGCATTCTCCTGTCAATGGCTCATGGGCCCATGCTCAGTTAACTCTGTGGATCTTCCTGATGGATCCTCTTGCAGAAGTGGGGTAATGATTTGAACTTCCAATTTTTTCAATCTGATTTTAATGGAATCAAATCTTTAGATCTTCATTCTATTAATCAGTCATTGTTTATTAACTGTACTACTTCGCCTGCAATCTCGATCCTCGTTTTTTGGGGGTCGGCACTATAATTCATGCAGGTATTTGTAGAAAGATGCAAGTATTTGGAAGAAAGCAAATGCGTGGGAATCTGCATCAACACTTGTAAGCTGCCGACACAGGTTTGTGCTGTTCCAATTTTATTTGTAGTCTCTGTATTAATAATTTTCCTTATGTAAACTATGCAAGTCGCTTGCAGTCTACTGTTATTCCCATCATTTAGAATCACCATGATTCCTGAAAATAAAAAAACTTGTGGTTGATTCTGAAGGTCTGCAATCATTAATATGCACTTTCCAGAATGAACGAGAGCATTATATGTAAATTTTGCATCATTTTGTGCTTTCTGATACTAATTGCACTCTAGATGGCCTGTGGAGTGTTTAACAATTTTTACATGGTAATACAGTCAATAGAATTCATTTGACTAATTACTCCCTGGATGAGTATTTATATATTTGTTACTTAACTATTAATCCCATAACTGATAAAAAAAATCCAAGAGATATATTATAATGAACTAGGATGTCTACAACCCATATCTATCTAAAGTGAAGAAAACTCTCAATAGAGTAGTCCCAGTTACAAGAGAAACTGAAAATTTGTTTCAGGGCTGCAATATAAATCATATACATCCACATAAGATGGTATTTTCTTTATAATATTTAACAAGACTCGATTAGTATGTATTTAATATACGGAAATCAGTTTTATTTTTATATTTTCCTCAATGTGTACGTTTGAGCTTGTAAGAAGAGTCTGCAAAGTCACCTATTTGATTCTTTATTATATAACTGTTATGTTCAGACTTTCTTCAAGGATTACATGGGGGTCCCTTTACTGATGGAGCCGAATTTCAGCGATTATAGCTGTCAGGTAACGTTGTTTACTTGTCAGTGGATGTGGTTTAGAGGATTTTAAGCCTTATATGTTGCAATGGCCAGGAGCTATTATTTTGTATGCTCAATTTCCCTTTGAAATTCAGGTTCTTTAGTGATGTCTAGACCAAAGTGAAGAACTGGGTTTTGACAACTATATATGCTCATGTGATTTTCTTTTGGTAGTTCAACTTTGGGGTCCTTCCTCCTCTGCGCGTAGATGATATGACCCTCAAAGAGCCTTGCTTGGATATTTGCCCTAATGCCAGTCGACGTAGAGAAGTTACCAAAAACAACAACACAAAACAATGCCCGAAGGCATAACTGTCTTGCAGAAGATAAATAGCATTGATTTTCACACAAACGCTGTATGATGAGCTTCTTAAAAGTCTCAGACACCTAGGACTATTTGCTCTTGTTTGTTTCTACTCATTCTATGGGGTAGTTGCTACCCCCCAATTTTTTGCTCATTTGGATGCATACACAAAATACAATTGCCGCTGTTTTTGTTCTTTCAAATGTGCCAACTTCACTTCTGGTATTTTATGTGTTTGGATGACATTAGTTTTCGGGTCGCTTTTGCATTTGCATCCCAAAGCAACCTCACAGACTATTAGCACCAACTTGGTTAACATGTCGAATACATTTTACTTCTGTAAGCATCAATGCTTGGCATGCCCTATAAGCCCCATAGGCACTCCAAAAAACGAAAAACATACAAAAAAATGAATATGGTGTGTATATATTATCATTCTATGTACATTTGGATGGAGATGATTTGTTATGGATTGGGGTGACAGTCTGGGTACCATTGGGCTCGGTTGCGAGGCAATGAGCATATCATCAAACCCGAACCCAGTTGAAAAGGAAACAGAGGACCAACTCAGTGTGAAAACAAACCCAATCCAAACCAGAAACATGCCTAATGCAAAACCTTAAATCTATTTTAAAATAAAAGGTGGCGTGTTTTAAGGCTATGCAGTCCTGGAAGCTTTACTCCGGGCAAGAAAATTTACTAGCATAGCCAATGCTTCGTTTCAATGTAAAATAGGAGAAAATAAATCAACACCCTGCATGTCCTTTTCCGTGTGCTTGCTTGCATGTTTGCAGGGAAAAAAAATTGCAAGTAAAATATTATAAGAAAAATCATCAACTCTTACGAAAACACGGCTTACATTAAAAAAAGGCTCAGGATCCTCTCGAGTTCCAACTCGAGAGATTCTCTCCGGTTTGAACCCCTAGAGATCGCCACGTGTCTCCTTTGACACCCCTTGACCATGGGTAAGGTTCACCCACCCCTAGGGTTCACCCATCCATCCTTGGTTTTTTTTTAAATATTAATTTTTTTTTTAAATTAAAAACTTTTTTAATATTAAAAAACCTCTAAAAACAGTTTTTTTAATTTAAAAAATAATAATTAATATATAAAAAAAAACCAAGGATAGGTGGGTGAACCCTAGGGGTGGGTGAACCTTACCTATGGTTAAGGGGTGTCAAAGGAGACACGTGGCGACCTCTAGGGGTTCAAACCGGAGAGATTCTCTAGAGTTGAACTCGAGAGAATCCTGGGCCTTAAAAAATAAATGTGTGTCATTTTTCCATAAAAATTTCACGTCTTTAAATATATTTTAGAACGATAAAAGTATTCATCTTTACATATATTTATTAAATGACAAAAATATCTATTTACATGTATTTTTTAAAATAATAAAAATATATCTCTTTACCTATATCTTTACTATTATAATGCGAGAGGCATGCGTAGCCTGATTTTTCCGAAATTCTCAAACTACTCTTATAAAAAAAACAAATTTTTTTTTTTAATTTAATGTTTTACTATAATTCTCAAACTACCCTTTTTGCTCATCTATCTATTTAAAGAATAGAGTCACAGCCAATCGTGATTGAATTCGGGGAGAGTTCAATCATACCTACAGGTTAACATGTGTCCCTTTTAACTCCTACTAACTGTGGTTAACTCCTTCCCCCGCTAGTTCTAAATAACGTAAATTGTTTAACTAGAAATTTGTAAAAATATTAATTTTACAATTTTTTATTCCAACTATTTTTCAATGTTCCATTACTCCAAATATAAATAACTAACATTAAATAATTTTTTGGCTTATTTTCAAAATGCAGTCAAAAAAATTAATGAAAATTCACCTTTTACCCTTTAAAGAAAAAAAAAACCATTAACGGAGCATAAAAAAAGATCGAACAGTAACGCGCCAAATCTCTGTCCTCGTTGCTTCAAAGCAAAAACCCGCCAATATAAGCATCAGAGCTAGAGTTTCGGTTGGAGCTTCAGAGCTAGGGTTTCGACTTCCGATCGGAACCCCTTTGCCGATAAATGGTCTCTTATGCGCATCCGATCCTCGTTGATGACATCGACGGCAACGGCCACGGCCACGGCATCATCGAAGAAGAAGATGCATTCCTCCGATTCGTCGATTACGCAAGGTCGATGTTTTCGCCGGAAGAGAACCGTGATTCGAACGGAAATGGAGAAGATAATGCTGGGCCTGGTTGGAGCTGGATCGTCTCTAGGATTCTCAAGACATGTAAAGCTTATTCAAGCGGAGTCACTTCTGCGATTCTACTTTCCGATCTCTCTCAGGTACTCTCTACATTCCTTCCCTGTATTTGGCTCTCGTCGATGATTTGAAGTTCCTCACAGTTATCTTCCCGTGCAAAGCTAGATGCTTCACCTTCTTGTAATGTGATTTTGATTTTGATTTTGATTTTGATTTTGATTTTGATTTTGTGAGCAGGCTTGGAACGAACAGCACAGGGCTGGGGCTCCCAAAAGAAGGCCGGAATGCATTACTCAGTTGAGAAAGAGTCATAGGAGAACAAGGCTTCCACACACTGTCACCATTGACTCAATATACGAGAAGAATTTCCTACCCGTAAATAGCATTTTGGAAGCTGTTATCTTGGATGCTTTTCTTCTTCCAGGTGCTGTAAATTTTGAGTTTTCCTCAACTCCTGTTTGGTTGATGAAAAAATAGGTGAAAACAGAGAAAATAAAAGAAAAGAAAATTTTAGTTTCTTTAATACAGTTTTTAGTTGCGTTTTTCTATTTTTCTCTTTTCTTTTCACTGTTTTCACATATTTTCTTGGTAACAGGGGGAAATGATGCATTCTTAAATTGGCTGAACTGTATTTATTTTCTTATTATTAATTTTATTTTTTTTTATGAAAACTCCTGCAGTTAAATTTAGTGCATGAATCTTGTGCTAGAACGGAAACTCTCCCGAAAATTACCATGAGTATGCTTTTAGAGCCATGAGTATCTACATGTCATCTTAATTTCTTATCTAACTGCAAATTGTATCAATAATCACGGGATGACCAATGTTCAGGCTTTGTAAAAGAAATGAAATAAAAATTTAATAATATTCCAGGCACACTGCCTATTCCAAAGTAGTTGCATTCACAACTTGCACCGTCTTATTCTCTCAATTAATGTTTATGTTTTTCCACTTGTGTTGTACTTCTTTTTGCCAACTGTCTCAATCCTTATTATTCTTCTCTCAGGTACTAATATATATATGCTCAGTTTGGGAGATTTTTGGAGCTCCAGCACCATTGATCTCTATCTACACCGCAGGTGAATCACACTATGAAGCATGTTCATATTCCAACTGCCTTAAATTCCACTGTTTTGAACATATAGCCCGATAATTAAGACCATACTTGCATGGAGGCTATGTACAGGATGGGAATATCGCTTCACAGGAATCTCATTTTCTAAGATCGCTTCATAAGGTGCTTGCTTCCATCACTTCCCATTGTGATAAAAAAATGACTATGTATGGTACATAATGGGATAGACCTGAGTCTACAGCCCAATATTTTAGATCATAGTTGCATGGAGGCAATGTACAGGATGGGAAAATCACTTCAGAGGAATCTCATTTCCTAGGATCACTTCACAAGGTGCTTGCTTCCATCTCTTCCCATTTAGTGATCAAAGATGACTATGTGTGGTATATAAGTAGATAGACCTAAGTCTAGCCTAGGGTCTAAACCTTAAGCAAGTATCATTGAATTTGAACCGTCTTGGTAAAAGATTGATAGAATGTAATGCTCATCTACAACTAGTAATTTAAGCCATGTGTGAATGCCATTGGATTAAAAAAAAAGAATTCACAGGATTTTATTAATTTTATTACTTATATTATTTATTGCAATCCAATAATAGAAGATTCAAATTAGATGGTTTTTCTACGAGGTCCACTATAGTCTAAGTAACCTAGTTCCCTACACATATCGCATGTAAGGCAAGATCGAGGTGTCATACTAATTTAATGGGAGTGAGATAGGCCCATAGTTCAATTTCCGCTTCTCTTTTCCTAATGTTTATTTTAGCATCGCTTCCCGCTTCTTGATCTTGCTTTTAACTATGGCTAAGATTATTTGCACTTTCTTGGTTTCCTGGGGACTTGCTGGTTCTATAGTCAGCTAGTTTAGGTGCTTGTGATGGCTTATGTGGATGCTTATTATGGCTCTTCAGGAGGCTTGGGTCTCAACCAGTCACTATTATTCTCTAATTATGCTAAATGATGTTAATTTATGCAGTGTTTTCTCATGCTTTTTTAATGCTCATGGGTAGTACAGGGACTATAGGAACAAATCTGAAAGATTAAATCCCGGTGTGTTGTCAGGGTGCTTATTTTATCTTACAGGAGTTTTTTTATTGTTTAATTGGGTCTTTCAGCTCATTTGAGGATTCTCTGATGTTGTCCTTCTATAGCACTCTGGTGTATAATTGAACTATATATGTTATCTTTCTTGCTGGAGTTAATGCAGACCCTCCAAATTATGTATTGACAAGGACAATGTTAGTTGGTGAAGAACAAGTGACCATTTCTCACAGAAATTTTTTACTTGGGGAGAGCACTGCCGTGAATATTCATGAAGTGATTGACTTGTGTTCCTTAGCATAATTTGTGCACTTTTTTTAACCCACATACCTGAGCGTGCAATGTGCTTCAGCAAATAATCAGACATATGAATTATGATCTTGCAACCATCTCTCATGTCCTTTTTTATCAATCATCTATATGCCTTTTCTATTTTTCCTCTCTTTTGAAACTATGCAGAACAGAATATCATTGCTACATATAGAGGCGAAGCCTCTCTTTTTTTTTCCCCTCGAAAGAAGGTTCTGTATTTTTTGTTCAGGAATTCCCAGTTCTGGAATGTGTTCTGGATATGGTTTTAACTTTGAAGTTTCATGACGCTCCTGTGATTTACAACATCCGGCTATGACAGATACTACGACTTGGCCAACCCTGACAATGGAATTTTGAAGAAAGGTAGGGAGATCTGTCTCACAGGATGCTGTCTTCGTACTACCACTGAAGGCGCTGGTCCACGACTTTTGCCGACAGAATATCTTGTGATACTGTTGGATGAGGTACTGGTCAAACTTTCGAATGCTATATTCTGTTACTCACATTTGCTTCAGGTTTATAACTTTATATCATGTCATGATTGGCGCTCAATGAATTTCTACAGGAAGCATGTCTTCTTCACTTATCCATTCTGCAGTTATAGCATAAATTCACATGATTTCTGTTATCCATTGCTAAAGTACTTGATTCCAATTGGATTTTCTGGTTCCAAAATATAAACTTCAGTATGAAATGAGTACATGGGGATGACACAATTAGCCATTCACTTTGGATCTGAGTTAAATATGTTTCATGAATCAGGACTCAATGTAATAGTGAAGCATGTATAGCAATGTGATCTTCTTGAAAAAGGAAAAAAAAACTGACCATTTTCTCTTCTTTTGGGGATCCTTTCAGTTTATACTTATGGACCCCAGTTTTTTGGTTCCCTGAAAGCAACTCCTAATGTTGAATTGGTATGTTATATACTGGATGAGGCCATGGGGGTGTAGCCGTGTAGGCCTGTCTGGTTTTGGACTTGGTCTGAATTGAGCTTAACCTTTTTGCCTTAATTTAGTTTGTTCAATATTCATTGAGCCTGCTGATCTTTTTATTTGGAGTCTTGGACTAGATTATTATATCAAGATCAGCTAGTTTGTAGTTTGAATGTTTTACCTTGCTAGATTATTCTGGTAAATTCACTTTCTTTGGCTTAATTTAGTTTGTTGATATTCATTAAGCCTGCTGATTTGTTCATTTGTCCTAAGATTATTCTAGCAAGATCAGCTAGATTCATAATTTGAAATTTTTGTCCTGTTGACATATCAGCTATATTGACTTGACTCATCTCAGCATTTTGCAACATACAACTTTGATTTTGCATTTGGATAGCATATATTCAAAGGTTTCCTCTTCAAATAACCATGCTTTGGATCTTATAGTGGTTCATTTTTTCGATATAATTATTGAGACCTCATGAAAGCTCATAATGATATTTTGGGTTATTGACCAAAGGAAAGATTTTGTAGTAAAAGTTAAAAACCTTGATTTCACCAATGTTTTTTGAAATATGGAATCACAATCAAATATAGTTTGCAGTATCATCAACTATATTTTGCAAGATGATGTTCAAAACGATTATCCTTAGTTTACTTTGAAGTTTGAACCTGCCTCATAAAAGTTATGGCTAGAATTGTATTCGAGTGGAGCAAGGACAAGCTCGAGCTTGGCTTAAACATGCTCGAGCTCGGATTGATCTTGATTTGAGCTCAAATTCTCAGGCTCGTGCTTGGCTTGAGCTCAAACTTGATGTGATTTTGATCAAATATACAGGATTTGAATGAAATCGTTTATTATTAAATATCAATACAAGAAAGTAGAAACTACACAAATTTAATCCATTCATACACAAAAATAAGATTTGAGGACAATCCTTTAGTTCAAACGCCAGAGAGTAGAGAGTTAGGGTTTGGATTTTTGCTTTTAACTTCTCAACTTTCTTTTGTTCTTATCATCTTCTAAAAATTATCATAAGTTAATGTAAAAAAGATAAATAAGTGTTAGCATATTTTAGTGTAAATAAAATTACCAAAAAATTATATAGTGGAGCCAAATCAAGCCCCTAAAATGCCAGCTTGAGCTTGGCTCAAACGAGCTGAACTGAGCTAACTTGGCTTGAGTGCAACCTTAATTATGGCATATTTGCCTGAAATTTATTTCTTAAAAGATTGTAATTTATCTTCTTTTCACTTTCTTTTTCTTTCTTTTTTTAATACAGGATCAAGATGATGATGCAATGCTTCTAGGAGCTCAGTTTTGTTCAGATTCCTTTTCTACCATTTCGCTTGATGCTGTCAAGAATGGGGCTTCATATTCCTTTTATGCAAAGTAAGATATAATAAGTTTGAAGATCGTCTATCTGGATTTCAACGTTATGCTAAATTGCTTATACAACTGTAGGCAATCTTCCATTGATACGAGTACAAGTGTTGGAAACTGACATACAAAATATCAGAGTTTGCAAACCCTGAAACTAAGATAGCAAACTTGGCAATATATTTAAATCATTTAGCAGAAAATAGTTGTTTTCATATTACAATAAGCATTAAAGTTTTTATATTATGGGATTATCTTATGAATTGTATAATATGCATATAGACCAGGACATGGAAGAATGTACAAGTGTTAGATTTGCCACTCAGAAACTTTCATTGTGATAAAGCAGAACTTACATCTTCAGTAGATGTCAATTTAAGTAGGGAAAGTAAGGAAATAAAATAAGGAAGTCCAGAAGTGTCTCACCAGAATCTTGATGGTATTCTTATCACTCAGAGATTTGGCCGTAGAAGGATCGAATTGTATCCGAGGAACAGGGATACAAAAAAGTAATAAAAAGGCGCACAAGAAGAAAGTAGTTGGACAACTGTATGCACAAGGGTACATTAGTATTCTCGGAATTGGATGAGTTTTGGTTTCAGGTGAAGAGAGTGGATGAAGGAGTGTTAATCTTTGGTCTCATCTTAGTTCTGATAGAAGGAGTGCCGGTCGATTATTTTAGAAGCTCCAAGGGTTCAGACTAGGAGACCGAGACCTCATCTCTCTTTTTCTCTTCATTATGGTGACTGAAGCAATAGGCAAGATGATTGATAAGGCATAGAATGTAGTGCTTGAAGTGCTCTCAGTGGGCACGGTAGGGCCAGTTGTTTCTTACTTACAGTTTGTTGAGGATACTTTGATAATATGTGATGCTTCTTATACTCATTTTAGGTGTTTGAGCTGCATCCTCAGATGTTTTCATACTAATTTGGACTGATTTTATCATATTAAAAGTGAGATATGCGAAGTGGAGAGGTGCCTAGTATGGTAGAATTAACCAACAATTTGGGGTGTTTAGTGGCTCCCTTCCCTTTGTCAATCTTGGCATGCCCCTTGGGGTGAGTTACAGATCGAAGGCCGCTTGAGATCCAATGGTTGTGAAGATCAACAAAAAAAAAACTAGCAGCATGGAAATCCAACCTCTTATCTAAAGGGTGAAAGTCACGTTGATCAAAAGCTCGTTAGCTAGCTAGTCGATTTATTTCCTTTCCATGCTATCTATTCCGGCTTTACTGTGGAAATCTTAACAAGCTTGCAGAGGATTTTCCTGTGGAATGGTAAGGAGGATGTTTGAAGATATCATATGGTGGAATGGAAGGGGGTGTGCAAGCTTATATAGGAAGGGGGTCTAAGGCTTAGACCTATCAGGGTTAGCAAATAAGGCCTCGGCAAATGGTCTAGAAATATGATGTCGAAATAGAGATGTTTTGGAGGAAAGTCATCACTGGGAAGTTTGGAGGGGACACTGTTTCAGATCTTAAGGTTTCAACTGATTCATATGGGGTAAGCTTGTAGAAAGGAATTCTTAATGTATTGCAGGAATTCTCTAAAGACATCAGACACAAGGTGGGTATAAGTGATGAAATCAGATTCTGGGATGATGCTTGGTGTGGTGAGGTTCCCCTCCATAGGGCTTTCAACAGTGTTTATGCCATTGCCTTAAAAATAGTTTTGTAGCCAACTGCCTCAAAAAATAGCGAGTAGAGTTGTTTAGAATCTGAATAAGAGATGGGAAGCAAATTATTGGGCAGTGGAATCGATAATAATAGTCTTGAATTTTTTGTCAGAGACTCGTCCTAGTGAAATTGAGGAGGCTAGGGTTCTCTGTTAGGCCCTTTTATCTGATTCTCCTTGACGTACGTTTTCTCCTTTTCCCCATCATACCATTTGTAGACCTGGTACTCTGACTAAGATCTTCTTCCTTTGGACGACAACTTGGAGAAAAGTATTATCATTGACCACTTGAAGAGTAGGATGGAGAATGGCCAATAGGTGCTATTTATGTTTGGAAGCCGAGGAGTCAATCGATAACTTGTTCATTCATTGTAGTCAAGGTTGTTATAGAATTAATTCTTATCCTTTGTTCATGTTTTTGGGTCTTTCCCGGTTGACTTGATCCAACTAGTTGGCCATAGTTGGATCAAGATAGATCATTGATTTGGAGTTTGATTCAAGGAGCGCTTTGTTGGAGCATATGGAAGGAAAGGAATAGGTGAGATTTTGAGGACTGGTCTTGCATTAAGCAGAAAGCTTTTAACAATCCCGTTAAAATTTTGTTTTTTTGTTGCTCCAATCAGAAAGAATTTGAATGCATGGATTTGGTAAAGTTTTTCCTTTCTGAGAGGGGTTAGTCCTTGTTGGTTTGTCTTTTTGTGTGGCTCATGTTTCTTTTGTGCAGCCGTTCTGTCTATTTTGAACTGTTGCTTGGCTGTCATTTTACTTGCAGCCTTATGTAAATTCTCTCATTTCTTAATGAAATTATCTCGTTACCTACCAAAAAAAAGTGTCACACCAGAATCCTGGGACTTTGGTATTCTATACGTGTCCAACTCAGGTACTTCACCAGTTTAGAAGCATACTTGTAACACTGCTGGCTAAGTGAAGAGGTTCTAATTTTCATTCCTCATGCATGTCTGCGTCACTTATTTTTCGTTAGACAACCTCCAATATGTATAAACTTAGTAACTCTACGACTGCATCCCATGTTTGGTGGAACTTGTTAACCATCAGGACCAATAGATCCCAGTCACTTTTCTCCTTACAGAACCAATGGAGGAATACTGTCTATTGTTGTACCTTATCTGATCTGTTCAAATATCCTTGTAACTTCTCTGATGTTCCGTTTTTTTTTTGGTCTGTGTGTAGGATTGAATCAATTGGATTACTGGAAACTCAGGGAAAGTTTGATAGTTTACAGCGGAAACAAATCACTCTTGTAGATAATGATGGTTTCAAGTTAAAATTTTTCTTGTGGGGTGAGCAGGTCCTTCTTGCCAATCTCGTCAGGTTAATCCTTGCACTGGATTGCAACTTCGAATCACTTTCCCTCTCAGCCATGACCATCAATGCAATTTATTTTCAGTGTTGGAAGTATGCTTGCACTGGATAGACCTTTTATTGCAAGTGCTATTGAAGCTTGTGAGGAACTTTGTCTTGAATATGGTAGTGCTACGCAGTTATATTTGGTGCCGTTCATTCAACATGAGGAACAGGTAGGTTTGTGTTGCATTTATATTAATTATAAGTCTTGTTCATTTAGAGTGAAGTATCAATTTCCCTGTTACTTAGGTATGCGTAGCATCAACACAAAATCGGTATCAGGGATTGAGGCTGTCAAATACATTAGTTCAAAGTCAGGATCCTAAAGTTTCTCAAGTGACGTTGCCCTGTGATTCTCAGGGTTCTATTGACTTCAGTAATTATCCTTTCCAAGTGAGTTTAATATACTTAAGACTTCCTCAATGTGTTTCTTGCATTTTCTTATTCATTTATGTTTGTTTTCAGTCAGTTGCAACTTGTTGGGCATTTTCTTCTTCTTTGATTTTGTCCTCTTGGTACCAATATGAAAATGAACTGTTTGGAATCTGTAGCAACATCGTTAATGTGCTATTTACCCTTTCAATTGTTTCCTATTCCAGCTTGCAAAGTTGCTAAAGTTTTTGAGTGTTAATACCACAGTCCTGGGTCGGAACCCCTCTTCACTCACTAACCTGCATGCTTGCCAGTGCTTGCCAATTATATATATATATAATGACACTAATATTACCAACCCATTGTTTCTTAATTCTTTTTTCATCACACACATACATATTATCCACCCATCCTTTTTTTTTTCAATTCTATTTGCGTTTTTCAGTCTTTTCTTTTCGAATTACTTCCTTCACAGATCAACGGAAAACTGAATCTGGTATATGCTCTTAGCCTGTTACGTCATTAATAACTATTTACAGATTTCTTGGAAATTTTTATACAGTTCCTTTTATTTTATCGTGCCAATGGATCTTCGTATGTCTGAGACAGACTGATCACTTAATGGTTAAAAAAATTGACTGGTGTGGGTAATCATATGCTCTTTTCTTTTGGTTAATAAAGTAGACCATTTCAAACCACAAGAGCAGCTCCATGTAATGGATTGTATTTTCTCTTTATCTTCTTCGTAACAGGAGCCTCCCTTTGGAGGCACAAATGGCAAACAAAGTAGCAGAAGTTCCATTATTTGATGTGCCTGGTGAATATATCAATAAGAATTTGATCTGTTAAATTCATGCCAAAGAACATGGGCTTCCCTTCCCCTCCATCACTCTGTCTGGTTGGTTTGAGCCAGAATCGTCCATCCTAACTTACCTATTAAATCCAAAAATAGTTGAAATTTGCTTCATTCCATCAAAGTTGGCCTTAATGCCACCCCCTTAAACATATCATACTCCTGATTAAGACTGCATTTTCTAACTCTACATGCTAGCATGATTCCATGTTGCACAATCCCTAACACCATCATTAGCATCCAAGCCTTGTCCTAACTATATGGAGTCGGCTACACGATCGTGTTTCAGCACTCTTTTCAATCCAGGATCATATCTATCATTAATGCATATTGCATACTCCTTCAAATCTGAATTTTCAGTACCGTGATCCAAATCATGGCCTTTCTCTTCTTTTAGAGAGCCACTCATCTTCTTTTATAGAGCCATCTATCTGAACTAGTGTGCTCCTTCTTAATGGTGATGTTGATGGCCTTTGTTAGTGACGATAAACAACAATGATACATCTGTAAGCATTTTGTTGCTCTATTGCCTATCTTTCAGCTTGTGTATTATGACTTTTAAGGTTTTCCTTTTCAAGAAACTTACCTTTAAGAAGTATTGGAGTTAGAAAGGTGTTTCGCAATGAAAATTATAAGAAAGGTCTAATGTTTCAGCATGCCATTTGTGTAGCGACAATGCGGTAATGTTACCTTTTTAGCTCTGTAAAAGTAAGAAAAATTTGTTGCAGCAAAAATTGATGACAAGTTTGATAAATAAATTAAAAAGAGAAATAGAAAAAGGATGAGGATTAAGCAAAAGAGTTTTAAAAAGGACTGTTGTTTAAGTAACCTATGTCTATTTCGTGTACGGTGATTAATTCTCTAATCCAGTTTTAGATGATGCGATTGTACTCTTTCCTAAATTTTCTATCTTCATTTTGCTGCTTTGTAATGTCAGGATGAAAACTAAGAAAAAGAGTTTTAAGAAGGACTGTTGTTTGAGTAACCTATGTCTATTTCGTATACGGTGATTAATTCTCTAATCCAGTTTTAGACAATGCTATTGTACTCTTTCCTAAATTTTCTTTCTTCATTTTGCTGCTTTGTAATGTCATGAGTGGGTGTGGTTTTGTTCCATAAGAAAATAAAAGGTAACAATATCACGCAAGGATTTTATTACTGTGCCAATTAGTCGGGTATCCTTTAAAACTTTACTCAGTCTGTTTTATTCCCTGTATTTCTTCCAATAGGGTGATAAATGGAAGGCCTTGTGATATACTTTTTTTTCATATGATTGCGTCTGGTTTCGGTATATAAGATATCTTTAGTATCTTTTCAGTTACGTACATAAATTGTCAACTTTTCTTACCTATTCAAAGTCTTGCAGTCATTTGTGATCAATCTTCGTGACAAGATGACTAGCATCAGCCTCTATGGTGTTGTTACGAACATCTTCCGGGAAAGGAATACTGCAGAAACTATTTTTTCTCTGAAGATTGAAGATACAACTGGAGCACTTTTGGCAAAGCTACATTTTCCCAGATCTTGGTCAGGATAAATGAGTCATTTATTTATTAAACTCTTAATGTATTTGTTCCCTTTTTGATCTGTCAGTCTTATTTGCTCTTGTATTTACTCATTTAAATATTTTTAGTTTCTCAGGTCACTTGGAAGATTAGGCCTTGGTCACACAGTATATATGTCAGGCTTGACATGCTCTATGACACCCCAAAAGTTGTGAGTACATTATGCACATCTTTGTCACTTTCTTCATCATTATATAATAAATAGCTGCAGTCAGATAGTATTAGTTCCAGTGTTCCACCCCTTCTAATCCTAAGACATGGTTATATTGTATAAAATAAAATGAAGTTTTCTTCCTTATATTTGTGGTTTATCATTGATTTCTATTACTCATTCTTAATGTTTTCAGTGTTTCATTGGATTGCTTCATACTGTGTTTGGATTATGTTGCTTGACAGGGTTGAAGTTTCATGGTTTGAGAAGGATGCTGGAGCTTCTTTTGTTAACCTAAGTTGCTTGCCAGCATTGTTGAACTCATCTTGTCTCCATAAGTTATCATACCTTTCTGATCTCACCAGCAAGAAAAACATCACACACGTATGATTTTCTTGTGAACTTCTGATATTGGTTCATGATTAATAAGTATTGTGAATGACATTTCTGTATACTTCTTTTTTTGGGGGTGCTACTTCTTCGGTTCTTCCTTGTGTGTTGTTGTCTGATATGTTTCTGATTCTCTCTGGGTCAATTATGAGTCTGTATGAGTTACTTTGACACGACTTCTAGTTTTTCTCATAGATGTGTCTAATTGACCCTTTTTCTCCACTTTGAAGGACTGTGTTTTATATTCAGCGGATGTAGGTGTGCTTTAAAATCACTTGTTGGATATAATTTTTTCATTACATTTCAGAAATTTTAGCCTTCTAGTCTATCCTCATATATATTGGAGCATCAATCATGGATTCCTAACCTTATGTTTACTACTTGTTTTATTAAACTATTTACAGATATGTCTAGTTCGGCTTGACCAAATTGAACATTGTCATGTCAATACAAGATTTTCACATTCCCTTTGTGGCCATTTTGTGAATGAGAAACCTGGCGGATTTGTGGAATGCAACTTCTGCCATTGTAATTGTGATGCTGCAGTTGTGCGTACCTTCCATTTGAAAATAACCCTTGCAGATGAGGTTACAAAGGTCTTCGCATGGTGTACTGGTCAAACTGCTACAGAGTTGCTGCAAATTTCTCCCGATGAATTCTATGAGCTGCCCGAGGTAATAAATTTATTTAAACCCAGTATCATTTTTTTTTATTTTGCCCTAAATCATGGACCTATTGAGTATTGAGGGTGGACATGGAGGGATCATTTGAGCATTAAACAAGATAGGTTCAGCTTCTTAATATTATCAACCGTCAGCTTGTTAATATTGTTAACTTAATAATCACCTTAAAGTAAGCAAGTATTAATTCATGAGATGAATTGCATCCATGCAGTTAAATTTTCCAAAAAAGAAAAATATATAACATTCAGGAATTACGAACTGTTGCTTAATAATTCTTCCACCAGAGGGTTACACTTCATGACGTCAAGTAAAAGAAACATAAAGCAGGTTGATAGGCTGAAACTGGAGAGGTTGTGCTGGAATAGCGGGAAAGGGTTTGTACTGCCAACCACAACTAGTTTGGTAAGGCACCATTGTTGTTGCTGATGATGATGAATAAAAGAAGTTAAATAATGATCAGTTTCACATCATGTGAAAATACTGAATGTACACATGTATAGTATTTCATTGGAATTGTTGAATGTCAAACCATAGCACTGGTGTGAGGTGTCAGATCAATGATTGACATGTAGATCAGGTAACATGAACGGATTTTGCATCATCTCTCGAGCGTGTCTCCTATCAGCCATGCTGTTACGAATGATGTCTAGTGTCTAGCCCAACAATTGCATCCTCACTGCCCCTCTAGTTATTTATCACAAGATAACTAATGTTTGGAGTTTAACCACAAATTTAACTATCGGAAGCTGGATATCTTAAACTAATACTCGTGGAAGTGCAGGATACCTTGATACCTATAGTTATGTATTGGTTACGTGCTAACATATGTGTTACTAATTTTGATACTATTTATTTCCTTGTACAAAATCATCCTTCTGATTGGACATTTTCTTTTACTTTTCTTTTTCTTCTTTGTTTGTTATCTTTCAGGAAGAACAAGCTATGTATCCTTCTTCGCTTGAGAATGAAAGGTTCACTGTTGCACTAGTGAACTGCCAAAGACAATGTTATGGACCTGGTGGTTGTTTGATCCAAGAAAATGATTCAGTTGCTTGGGAGATTACTCGTGCACTGAAGTGTGAATAAATGGTGTGCCATAGAAAGTTCATGTTCTAAAGTTTCGTATCCATTTGAACAAAATGTTCCAGGATTTTGGTAGGCATCAATAGGAAGAGTTGATCAACAACCATTATCTAGATAATTAAGCCAAGTACGGGAAAGGTTTGATTAAATATTAATTAATTTTAGTTGATCAATTTTATCCTGATAATGAATCTAAAAGGTTGGCATTGGGATGCACTGTTGATTTGTCTTCAGATTGAAGCAAAGAGAAATTGGAATATCAGCAAACTTCAAAGATCCATAAAAATTTAATTATTACATGTCAGCTTGTTCTGCCATTTTGTAAAACTAACCCCATTTGGAAGGAGATTGTATATTTATAGCTTACAGTGAGATTCAGTTTACCACTTCATTGTTGTATCCAGTAGTCTGACAAAATATTCATCCTAGAAATGGTTCTCTTCTAGTAAGATAATGTTGACCTAGTAGCTGAATTCGATCTCCACAGCACTTTAGTGTCTCAATTTTCTTTTCTAGGAACAAGGGTGTCCGGGCCACTTAGAGCATCAACTAATCCCCTTGGGCACGTGTAGAACCCTCCATCCATACACACTGGGCAAGTAGGGATAAATTCCTAAGGATGGCCAACAAGGGGAAGGGAATCAAGCGTACAACCTCCGCTTTTTGGGGCGTGGTCTTGGCTAGCACACATGCGTGGGTATCTCAATCTTATGTTAATGGATTTGATCCAATTTTTCTTCAGAAGGGTGGTACTTTGCACTTTTTATCCGCAACCTGCTATGTTCCTCCAGAGTTTGATTTCTCTTAGCAAGGAGCTCATGCTCTTTGTTGTCCTCTTTCTGGCCTTCCTATCTCAAAATTGAACTTAAATTTTGTAAACAGAAATCAACTTTTTTTTCATCAGTTTGTTAAGGCAACTGATAATCTGAAAGCTCATTGAAGCCTGTAATTAAGGACTTTGATTCTTTTATGAATGTCTCGTTTTATTGAAGCCTAGAATATTGTTTCCTATTGTATCGATTCATATGATTGGAACAAATGTGAACGATAGTGTATAATCTCTGAGACAGCTCTCAAAAAACGTGAAAGTGGACATGTTTTGTACTAAATGCTAGGAATTAGATACTGTTCTATATCATGCTAGATTGTTCAATCTTGAGTCAATAGAAATAAATAGAGATACAATTTGTGCATGTTTATTGTGTAATTTATGATTACTAGAATTTCTATCAAGAAAAAAGAAAAAAAAAAGCTTACAAAATAGTCTAATAATTTATATCACTTGCTTTTCTCTGAAAGTTTGTACAAATTACAAGAAAAACCATACACAATAGAATAAAAACCATACACAATAGAATAATGCTGGTTGCTACTATTAAGAGTTTGGTAAGGAGGCGTTTGGTAACACTAATCTAAATAGGTAAAGCTTATTTGAAAATTGTGTTTAGTTTGACTTACTTTTTTAGTAAGAGGTAAAACTCCTACTTCAAAAACATATAGACATCCAATTAACCTTCACTTAACAATCTAAAATCCAACTAAGGACAATTTTCAAATAAGCTCTACCTATTTAGATTAGTGTTATCAAACGCCACCTATGTGCAGCATTACAAAGTGAGAGTGCCCACCGTTAAAAAACTAGACAAGGATCAAAAGTTCCTGATGAGTGCTTTTCTAATCATTTCAATAAAACCAGTAAATTACTACAATAGAAGCTTCAAGTGAAAGGATGCTGTAGAAGTAGAACCTTAAAAATTCTCCATAGATGCGCTATGGAAAAGTAGCCTAAAGCTAATGCATATAATCATCTTGTTCCACTAAAAGGCAGTGGCACTAGGATAACTCATTTGCTAAGTACCTTCCTCAATAAAAAAATATATTTATTTCATCAAGAGTATATTCATCATAATTATGTGATCTCTGAGCAGCTTGGCTCACCTATATATGTTCCATGCCAACTCCGAGTGCAGCATATAAAGATATTTAACTAGAGGAACTTATGGCAGATTTTACATATACACTTGAACATTCAAGTTTTTTTGGATTATACAACTTAATATGCATTATTTAATCAATGAATCAATGTCTTATCTCAAATATTTGGAGTAAGAAACATAAATCATGTTCCACCACTATTCTATTAAAAGTCATAACTTCATGAAGCTTAACAACCAAACACTCCAAATTAAAGATAAGACCAAGCAGGTATTATGAAAAAATTTAAGTTCTTTTTATTTCCCTACAATTTTAGCAGCTGTGGAATTCCCTTGCGGCTTCTTTCTTTCCTCAAAGACAATTCAAGAGATAAGCCAAGTTCCTATTACTGTTCCATCACCCAATTAGCTTGATCCTTTGTGTAGCAAGGCTAGTATAAAAATACAGTCAAATCTTTATGGAGGCAATTCTACTTCGTAGGAACAGCCCTCGAGGTTGAGGATTTAAAAAAAAATTTGAATCTAAAGCCACCACTATGGTTTGAGCCACCATCTTCTTTAAAATGTACAGATCAGTTTAGGGAGGTAAGCTTCCTGCTTAACTCGGCAAGAAGTCAATTAAGATGGTCAACAATGGTAGTGAGAAATTAGAACAGGATCAAAATTCCACAAGTCAAGCAGCTTTTGATGAGCCAACCCTTAAGCGTTGGACTCATTCATTTCTTCTCCCACTGCTGGCAGGAGAGTTGTTATGCTCCGAGAGGATCTTTAAGACGTTAACCAATGCTCGCAGCCGGTCCCACACATTCAAGCCATAGAGTGCTTCTACAAGTGACTTTTGAAAATCGAAGCAGTTCTCCGCAACAGGATACTATTGTTGGGAAAGAAAAAAAATGAACAATTAGTAAAAATAAAGATTTTTCCTCGTACATTAATGTGTGAAATTTTTGTAAGAGACCTGAATTGGCTTCGGTATCTTGGTTTTGATGTATGGCCACCATCTATCCTCCACAACTGATTTTACAAGACAGCAAGCTCGCAATCCTTCTACACCAGCAAATCTTCCAAATCCACTGTGTTTTACACCACCGAATGGCAGAGACTAAAACAAAAAATCGGCATCTTTAGTGCAATGGGATTAACCAAAAGATAAGTTCAAGGATGGGTCTTGGATGGATATAGATATGAGGATGTAAATAAGTAAAACCAAATGTGGCAGGGAAAGACACTGACCATTTTCCAAGAAATTATCTGCCAATTTGTTCAATAGACCAAGTAGCCACTCCTGGTCTTACCAAATTTACAGTTATGTTTTACTTTTTTGGATCAATAACCTTTCAACTTTTTTTCAATGGAGGATACTCATAAATGTTTACAAACAATAAAATTGTCTGTTTATCTGCAAAGAGTATTCATCTCCCTTCGTTTCGGATTCATACCAATAATCCTTTTGGATGTGAAGGTTGCATTTAGCGGGTGCGGGTGCTGTCAGTAAGATTTATAAAGTATTTTTTTTCTCTTTGCTTTCAGACTGAGGTAGGCAAGCTGGGATTCCCATCAATTGGGACTGGTATAGTAGAAAGACAAAACAAACAACGGATGATATTGCTGGAGCAACTGATTCAAGATGGAAAGGTAGTCTCGTGACTCTCGTCATAATCCTAACAGCCGAACCAAGTCGTCGATTCTAAGTTGAGAGCATTTTTTGGTCAATTAAGTTACTACTGGAATACAAAGATTACCTGACACATGTAAGTAGATGCAAAGTCATTGACTGCAGCAACACCGCAGTGTAACTGGGAAACTATTTCTTTTGCACGGCGTTGACTACTAGAAAACACAGCACAGCCAAGTCCATAGATTGTGTCATTCGCAAGCTTAATAGCCTCCTCATCAGAGCTGAATTTCATTATCGGCATGATTGGTCCAAAAGCCTGTAGGTCACTCAAGATTATTCAAATTTACAGAGGTATTGTCCATGAACCAGTAGAAGATTAAGAAATCTGTTGGATTATACAGCTACCTCCTCTTGCATCAACTTCATCGTGTGGTTGACATTTCCTATTACAGTAGGGGGGAAGAATTGATCAACTGCATCTTCACCCAAATTGCCAAAACTTCCTCGACCAACAATTTCTGCCCCTTTATCTATGGCATCGTTCACAAGGATTTGAAGCTTTTCAGCATGCTCTTGCAAACATATTGCACCCATATCATACTTTCCAGCAAGCGGAGGCCCCTGCACAAGATTATCAGTTAATAAACATCTAATCTTATTTCAGGTAATACGGATTTAATTAGGTGAAACGGCAGGTAATTTGCAGGTTCGAAGTTTGAACACCATGGTCCCCACATCATGTGGATTTTGAACCATGTTTTATGTGAAACAATTATAAAGCGCATTGCTAAGAGTTGAATAAACAGGTTGGAACAGTTGCATGTAAGCAACAGAACTAAGGTGATTGAGTGATTATTGATTTAAGTAACTGCTGCACTTATTTGTGTTTATAACCTTAATGTTTTAGGAACCATGGAATCAAGGCTAAAATTAAATGGGACTCTGACCAGCAGCAATATACCACATAAAGTCCATACCAACATCCCCTTCTAATTAAGGTTAAAACTATTAGGAATTAATATATGTATGTGAATGAGATACACTGAGCCATCGCCAGTATATCTCATCACAATCTTAGAATAGCATTGTCAAATATATTATTTAGGATTACATATTATTGCATTTCCTATATTTAGGACTCCGTGCTTATCAATTTAAGTCCTGTTTAAAGTTAATGTAATTATTCAATCAAATCCGTTCATTATAAATATAAAATCTAATATTATGATGAGATAAACGGGTAATGACACAGCTTATCTCATTTGCATTATTACAATACTATATTCCCAAAACAAACTGTGACTTCAGCAGCAGCAACAATATGACACAACTGAAGTACATACAAATCTCTTTTCTGATCATCAGAAGTAGCAGAAAACCACCCAGTGAAGTTAAGAAGTTACTGATATTGTATGCCATACTCCTGTTAGTCTGAAATAGTTAAAGACAAAGCAATCGTCCTCCTGCTTTATTACTCACTTGGATTGCTCATGGAAAAACCAAATGGGAATGAGCATAAGAGTTAATTTATGATATTTGACTGTACCAATCAGATGAAGTGTAGCACGTTCCAGCATTATAGAGAGACAATGGAACCCCAACAAACCCGTCCATCCACATTAGCGCTATTAAGGGGGTCACTCTGAACCCATGGATTGCCAAAGTGATTTTGCAAACTAATAAGCTCGCCTGTGGGTTACAGAAGACTCTAAACTGTTCGTGAAAAGATGAGATATCTTATTAGGCCAATAAGCAGATGAACTGGAATATTTTCTGAAGCCATTGCAAAAAAAAGCTATCTAGTGCAAACATGATGTAGGGTTGACTTAGGTTGGTCAGATGGCAGCATGCTAAAAGGCTGGTTCCTGTCATCAATCATCATCATCTTCGAAGCTTTATCCCAACTATTTGGGGTTGGTTGCATGAAACTTGTGATAAAAATCAGTGTATATAGATGTTATGAATTGTTTAAATTGACACTAAACGGGGATTATATAGACAATGAAAGAGAATTCTTACATAACAAGACAACCTAGTGATGCTAGTCTAACACCAAATCTCCAAAGGTTCCCTCATTTGGGATCTCTTGGGATAGTTATCTAAGATTGTGTATAAGTATGGTGTATCTCGTACACATTATAATAATATACTATTTCCCTAATTCCCTCCCTCAAACACATGGGGATTACATCCTCGAGTTTGCGGGAAAAAAAATTCAAAAACATTGCCTTCAACGTGGGCGTCCAAGATAGCAACATAATATAAATTGTTTGCATGTTGTCGAATATAAAACCTGACATCAAGTAGCGTGAGATGAGAAAGGTGATATTCTCGTAGGGATCAGGAAGTGAGGAACAAAAAGAAAAGTCTACTCAAGTTCACAAAAAAAAAAAGAAAAAAAAAAAGAGGAATATGTGCATGGATAAAGAGCTGCACATGACTATGAGAAAGGAAATAAGAAATGATACCTAATGGTTAGTTTAGGAAGAAATTAAATAAAAGAGAAATAAATAAAGGTGTAAAGAAAAAGAAATATGAGAACCAAAAGAAAAGGGAATCTTTAGATGAAACAAAACAAGATAATTGAAGAGGACAGTAGACTGGGCAGAGAAAGTCAGGCTCTATGAGCTTAAAGTAAGAATCAATGGGTTTAGACTTTAGATAAAGAACCTCTAAGTGGTTTGAAACAAGCCTCAACAGGCTGAGTAAATGGGCCTCTATGGGTCCAGCGAATGGGTCTCTATGGACCAGATAAGTGGGCTTATCAGTAAAATACTAAAATCCACAAACATGGCTTTCTTTTTTTTCTTTTTTTTATAAGAACCAAAACATGAGGTGCGAGAGAAAGAAATAAAAAGTAATGTAAGTAAAATGAAGATAATAAAAAAAAAAAGATGTAGAACTAGTACAAGGTTGAAAGGTAGTTCTGACCCGTGAGAAAGAAGATTGACATTTGTTAGCTTGGGTGGAAAACAGTGAAAAAGGAAAGACATCCTACACGCAAGTTGCAGTAACAAAGATAAAAGCAGCTAGTAGACGATGCAATGTTCAAATTGCACAACGTGCAAGACACGGCTAGAGGTGGATGCAGCAACGGTTATTGTCTGTGTCATTTGGCAAGCTGGCTAGCGACTATCTGTTCCAGTTCATTCAAATTTCAAAGAAGCTTGGATCAGCAATGATGCTTGATGGAGAATTATGACCCAACGATGGATCTTAACGTGGCAACCTGCCATGGGAACAAGCAGGCTGCAACAAGGATAGGGATTCAGGATGGGTACAAAACTTGACTAATAGAGAAGAAGAAATAGGAAAAGGGGGAGGAAAATAATTAACGAGAAAAAAAAATCTAGGCCCAACGGGGGATAGAAAATGTTGACTGTGAGTAGGGTTTTAATAGGTGGATAAAGAATCCTAATATAAAAAGACAACCAAGTGATACTAATACTAAAGAATAAAATACTAATCTATTGTGTATGAGATATGGTGTAATAGTGTATCTCATACACAATCTTAGATTAGTAATCTACTTCACTTTTGTTAGATTGAGAGGCTCCAAATATCTTTTGACTATTTTCATCCATGTCCTTTTATTTTAGAGCTTCCAACCTATACTAGAGCACTCCTCATTGGTAGGGCTGCACTCAAGCCAAGCTGGCTCACCGACTTGGCTCAGCTCATTTGAATCAAGCTCAAGCTGGCATTTCAGGCTTGAACAAAACAAGCCAAATTTTTTATTTCAGCTGAAAAGTTAAAACAAGCCGAGCACAAGTCAGATCATGTTTAATTTGGCTTGACTCGAAACTTGACTTGTTTAGGGCTCGGTTCGGCTCTATATATGTGTGTGTGTGTGTGTGTGTGTGTTGGTAATATTATTTATATTAATAACACTTTTTAACTTTCTTTATCAAAACTAATAATAAATAAGTTTAGGAGATAGCAATAACAAAAGAAAGTTGAGAAGTCAAAAGCAAAACCCTAACCCTAACTCTAGACTCTCTGGACTATCGTCAAATCTTATTTTTGTGTATGAATGAATTAATGTATTGTAATTTAATAATAAGTGCTTTTATTAGAATAAATTAGAAATTGACCAAAATAACCTTGAAATTTGAATCAAGCTTAAGCCAACCTAAGCTCAACTCGGCTTGAATCAAGTTCAAGCTCAAGCCTAAACATTTGAGTTCATGCCAAGCTCAGCTCGAATAGAGGTCTACTGATTGGTGTTGTCATAGATCTTCATTGCACATGATTAAACCATCTCAAATGGCCCTCCTTTATTATATCACCTATTGGGGCTACTCCTTGGATTTTATTCTATGCACTCAATTTTAATTTTGTCCTTCCTAGTCTGACCACTCATCCATCTTAGCATTCTTCTTCTCAGTTGCACCCAATCTATGAACATATTGATTCTTAATTGACCAACATTCTGCCCCATAAAACATGCCTAGTTTTATTGTAATATATATAAAAAAAAAAATTCCTTTAAATATGATTTCATATGTACCTTCAAAAGCACATCTCAACTTGAGCCATAATTTTATGGGCATCATCCTCACAATTCTTTTCTTGTATATAATAAATCCAAGATAATAAAAGCGGTCACTTTGGGTCATCTCCTGATCACCAATCTTAACTAACAATTCATCCTTGTGCATGTTTTTACTAAAGTAGCACCACATATATGCTATATTGTTCCTATTTATTTTGAAACTCTTGGATTATATTTGTATTGCATCCATCACAATTTTTTCCAGCATTTACCCCCTCTTTAATATCGTCAATCAGTACCAAGTCATTTGCAAAAAACATACACCACAAAACCTCTCTTATCTATGACTAATCATTCACCAAAAACAAGTGCAAAGGGTTACGAACTCAGGGCCGACACTTATTGTAAACCCATTATAACTGGAAAATGTCTCTCCACTAATTGTTTTCACACTAGTCGTCGCTCCCTCATACATGTGCTAATTATGTCGATTTATCCACTCATTACTCCTTTTGTTCTCAATACCTTATACCTATCTTATTTCTCTTTGTAGCCTTGTAGGTACTCTGTTATATACTTAAATCAAATCAATAAAGATCATGCACAAATATCTTCTCTCCCAAAATATTATCATCAGTTGCTTATGAAAGATGATAGCCTCAATGGTTGAACTCCCGGACATGAAGCCTGGTTATCTGATAAGTGATAAGCTTGTTTCATGTCTTAACCTTTGTTCCGTCACTCTCTCGCATAACTGCATAGTATGGATCATGAGTTTGATCCATCTACATTTGCTACAATTTTGTATATCTACATTGTTCCCTTACATAGCCTATAGGTCAAGGTTCAAAAAGACGGTTTCGGACACCGTAACAGACACGGCCGAAACCGTTACGTAACGCCTTTACGGAGTTTTTTTTTTTGGCTTAAAAAATCACAATAAATAAAAATAAATAAGAAAAATATGTAGGTGTAACGTAACGGTAACGGGTAACGGTGTTCACCGAAACCGTTACGTAACGGGCGTTACGTAACGGTTTCGGCGTTTTTTAAAACCATGCTATAGGTACCCTAGTATTTTTCCTTCATTCGTTAAGATTTTTTTTTTTTTTGAAATTTGTTGAAAGGCTTAGTCAGCCAGGCTATTCCATTTCTCCCATACATGTCCAAACCCCTATTGGGATGCCATCTGGCCTCAAGATATTTCCTAATTTCATCATTTGCTAGAACTTCTTAAAAAGCTGGTTCATGTACATTGTAATATTCAAGAATCCCCAGACAAGATACCCAAGAATGTTTTAGGTCTTCTTGACACTTATCTTCCTTGATGAACATGCACTGGAATTAGCATAACCCATAGTCCCATACCTCCCAGCATGTCTAGTCATAACATTCATCCTTGTTACTGAAAGATGGATTTTACTACAACCACAGTTGATAAGGCACACATCCCTCCTGAGTCAAAGACGAACTCTCTGCTTTTTTCACTACAAACTATAAATAAGGAAACTAAACTCATGAGACACTTCTTGGAAGTGAAATTATGGCAGTCAAGGAAATAAAAAAGTGCATAGAGTTTATGAATTTTCAGATTATGAACTCATTTGAACTGATGAAAACAAAGTTGCAGCATAAGCAGAATTCCTTAATAATTTGTATCAGGGCATACTTACAACGGAAACAGATTTTACAATTTTGACTACTTGAGCAACAAATGAAGAATAAATGTCCCGATGAACATAAAATCTCTCAGCACCAGCACAATTTTGCCCACTTGATTGAAGAGCAGCTCTAACAGCAATTTGCGCAACCTATATTGCGAAAGGTAATTTTTAAATGTACAATCAGTAGCCCTCAATAATAAATATTTATACTTTTAAACCTAAAGAAGTTTATAAATAACCAATGCAATAGGTAAATGCAATCCGACAATACATTAGTACAGACAGGAAGACTTCATACATGGGGCACATCTACATCTTCACACACAATAAACGCGTCTTTTCCACCAAGTTCGAGGGTAACTGGTATTAGCGTCTCAGAAGCATTTCTCATTATCTGCAGTGAAAGCAAACATGTCACGGTCAGCATTGCAGACGAACAGAGTGGCAGCAACTTATTTAATGCTTCAGTATGACTATGATGCCCCAAAAATAAAAAGTGACTTTCTAATTTGTTGAGCATGTGATGTAGATTGCAGACAGCTTTTAGGTCAGAGATATTAAATATGCCTTAGTTATTGAGCACATCTACTTTTATAGAAGTAAACTGAACCTTTTCACGCCTTTTTTAACTGATACTAGCTCTGAGTACCCACCCACCCAACCCCACACCCACCTCCTGCTAAGTGCTCTAATATCATGATGTACTAATTAATTGAGACACCGAACTTTTTAATGGAAGATAAATCAACTAAGAATCAGGGAGGTTCCTGTGCAGAAGATGGAGTAAACCAAGAAAATATTTATTGTTGGGTAATAAAAGACCATACCATCTTACCCACACCAGGTGATCCAACAAATATGATTTTGTCAACTGAAGACACTAATGCTTCTCCTGTTTCAGCAAATCTGACAAGAAAATTTTGATTAGTATCAGAATCAATTGAATTAATATTACATAAGTTAACCACACAACAAGACTCTAACGCCACAAATGTATACCCTGTTATTACATGGACCAGGTTCTCAGGAGCTCCTACGGCAGCAAGAGCTGCTTGGATGATTCGGAAATAGAAACACCCAGACCAACTTGCATGTTCTGAAACCTACATTTACAAGCAAGAGGTTTTCTGTCAAATCAGTAGTTCAACTTCAGTAGGCGTCCCTCCGTTGACAATAGAGAGTCAGAGACTGTATATTTGAGAGAATTTTTGTGTCTTAAGTTATGAGGAAAATTTAGGTTAATGCCCCATAGACAGATGAACTTGTGGTTATTATGTAGCATGATGCTATTGCTTGCTGCAACTCAATCAAAATGCAGAGATTGATCTCTCACAAATTCCCACTTCAATAAAACATTTAGAGTGGACATACTGGTGTCTGATAATCAACATAAATGCATACTCTAGGAACTAAATTTATCGTTATCTTTGCTACTAGAGCTTGGCAGTCAGATACAGAAACAATAGAAATCCCACATAACTGTGATATGCCCACATAATATATCATTTACAGAAGATAACATCACAAAAGAAAAAGGAAGCACATATTTATCTATCACTAGTAGAAAATATAACTCTTAGCACATATAAAATTACAAATAAGGGCTTTCAAATTGTAGCATAAGAGTATTCCATACAATACGAATACAAAACAAACAGACAAGTGAAATTGACACTAAATAGGTAAAATTCAAATAATTCTTGCTTTTAACCTGACTGAGCATGAGATGAAGGGTTTCCTGTGCATATCTAAAAGAATTGTATGTCTTCCAAAGATTAAATACCTTTATCACAATGCTATTTCCCGAAAAGACTGCTGCTAGCATCGGATTAAAAATATTATGGAAGGGATAGTTCCATGAAACAATGGCACCAATCACGCCAAGGGGGTGAAATTCCACTTTGGATGTCTTGTGCAGCATTGACCTTCCAGAAGACCTGAAAGCCAACAAAATAATGACAATTATTATTATTGTTGTTTATTATTATTTTGGATGGGGGGGGGGGGGGAGGGGAATACCTCTGGATGCACAATATTTTGGTAAATATCATCATATTTTCTAGACAAATAATCAAATAAACTTACAGCATAATTTCCAAGCGGACAGTTTGCCAGTCATCAATAATATTAATGTCTAGTTTGATTGCAAATTTTCATCCTTAGCATGCGTAAAAGTTACAACAAGCTTATCTTGACCATCCATTCTAAAGAACTACGTTGCATGGAACCTTTTTTTCTTTAAGCAACTAAATGAAGTGGAGTTTAGATACTTTACCCAACACTCAACAGTTATTCAGAGAAATTTCAAATAAATTAAAACCATAAGAGTGAGGCGTGATCCACAACGACCAAGCTATAGCCTTGGTATAAGTGTCTGAACTATGAAGGCTCAGAACCAAACTAACCCCCTATACTGATGCCCAACAAGATAAGAAGCCTCGGAAGGTACAAGGACAGACCCAAGTGATCTCCAACTAGAAGAGGAAATGGCTCCACCATCTTAATATGATCGTATGTGAGAATCTTGTCCAGCACTGTCGTCTATAGAAAGAAGGATACCTTTGATGGAATGTTGGAGTTTCAAACAAACCTATGAGGGAAAGGGAGTCTTGGGCCAACATGTAAAGGCTTCGGATTACCTCTGGTTGATGCCCAAGGTGGGCGCTCGGGCATCCACAAATCATGGGACATGTGGCGTTCAAAAGGGGGGAGATATCAAGTGCGGAGAAGTCAAATTCATGGGGAGAAAATGAAATGACTTCTCCCCCAAATTATCGTCAGGTGCCCCATGATTTGTGGATGCCCGAGCGCCCACCTCGGACATCCACCAGAGGTAATCCGAAGCTACATGTAAAGCACCATAGAAGGATCTCACTAAGAATTGACCTCTGTTGTCATAAGACCATTATCGCACAGCCCTAAGAAGGGGGCAAACCACGACTATGACTCAAACGCTGTAGTAGAAAAATGCAATCCTCAACCTCTTAATCAATGAGGTTCCACCTCAACCTAAGACAGCAGACATCCAAGTTCACCACCCACTCTAGACAGGATTCTAGTGACGCACTCCTATCCATTGCTATGGACCACAAGGTCATAAATTCATCCTTAAGAGACACCTGACCACACCACCTATCATCCTAGAATTTGACCCCATCCCCTTTACTTATCCAAAGGCCAAAACCTAATGTGTTTTTTGGAGTCCTTCCAAACATTCATTAATCTTTACAAACCCCTATGCCATAGGGAGTAGGGACCCAAACTCATTTTGAACCCCAAGCCGTACTTCGTTGAGATCACCTTTCTCCACAAAATATTCATTTCAGCCCAAACCCCTTCAAAACCCTTTGCCCAAAGTGCCTTATTAACCTCCACCAAGTGTCTCACATTCAATATCATTGTCTCTAATGGATTACAAACTTCACTTCAATCCACCGAATGGAACTTTTTAGTCACCACCCTTTCAATCCATAGGAAGTCCCTTCAAATCTTCTCTAGCTTCTTTGCAATTAAAACTGGGATGGTGAGGAGTGATAAATAGTAAGTGGGAAGACTACCTAGCGTGCTTCTGAGGAGTGTTAGTCACTTAGTCTACCCCCCTTTGACAAATAGAAAACTTTCCAACCTGACATCCTCTTGGATAATTTCACCACCACCAGGCTCCAAACCGATTTTCTCTTGGACCTCGCTCCTAAGGGCACACCAAGATATGTAGTTGGCAGGGTTCCCATCTTACATCCCAATACTGCAACTAATTCAGGTATATTCTAGACCTCTCCTACTCCATAAAGCTCACTCTTCCCAAGGTTATTCTCAGCCCCAATACTGCCTCGAAATACCTAAATAGGATCTCAAGAAAGCTAGCTGCCTGCTAGAGGCACTAGAGGGAACCAGGGTGTCATCTGTAAATTGTAGGTGGGAAATGGATAGTTCCTCTTTCTCTATTAAAAATCCCTCTAAGACCGATTCTGATGCTTACTTATCATCCTACATAGAGATTCTATGATCATGATAAATAGGAAGGGGATAAAGGGTCGAACTGACAAAGCCCCTCAGAAATTCCTGAAATAACCCGTTGGGAATCGATTGATCAAAATGGATTCTCATTTCTCATCCAAATTCTCCATCACCAATGATGGATCTAAGAATATCTTCAAGCTGAGAAGTCTACTCCGCCAAGCCCACCTCATCTGAGAAGCCCCTCCCTCTCCCAATGAATCTGAAGTCTACTCCTCCATCTGTCAATCAACATTCTTCTCTTTAAACTCAAACGTTTTTTATTCTACAGAAATAATTTTGTTGTGCAACATGGTTCCCACCAAAGAGCCTCCCCTAATCAAACATGGTCACAATTTGGCAAGAGAAACAAACAGTGTACTTCATCTAAGAGCCTCCCCTAGCACTGCTGCTGAATCAAATAAAGATATAAGAGCGAGAACCAGAATATGGGGTCTTAGAATGGGCATCCATTCAGCATGATGGGGCGGATCTGAGAGTTGTGCTGGTTTGAACTTTTTTGACTTCTCTCAGCACAAGGGAATCTTATTATGCTTATGTTTGCTTTGTTTGTTTTTATGTTCACGAGTTTACGCCCTTGTAAACTTATTTTATTTTTTCATTCTTTCTTTTGTAGATCTATTTTGTTTAATATATGTTCATCGTGATTATCGAAAAAAATTAATAAATAACAGAATAAGAACAAAAACAAAACAATCATCAGACTCATCACCATGACAAACATCTGCATTGCAACCTCAAGACTGGATTCATTGGTAGTTGTTACAAATTATTTTGTATGGACTTAAACACACTTCTCAATTGGCCCAAAAGAAGATAAAATAGATAACCAATTTCATGTTATATGGACTCCTTTGGTAGAAATTTACATATCAGAGAAAGCAAGGAAATGTAGAGTACGCAAAGGTACCTGTATTCAGGCCTTAGCCACCGCTCACCCTCTGCAAGAAGCCAAGTGATCTTCTCACATGTCGTCATTATTTCTCCCAAAGAAGCATCTACGATTGTCTTCCCAGTATCTCGAGAAGATGTTCTAGCCAAAATGAGCATTAATTAGCGTAAGGACTAATCATTACTTAAGAATTCCACATTAAATGAAACAAATGGGAGACTAACCAACAATATAAACTTGACAAAAAACATTGGAAAATCCAAATGTTACTGACACATATCCGTTGGCATCTAAACTATTAAAGCTGTGCATAAGTAGTTCTATGACCATATAGCAAATTGTTCTTCCAACATGTGAAAATCACTGTTACTAACTATTTATAAGCACGCAAAGGGTATTTTCATTTTGCATGTGTATTAATGGTTTATAACAAGAGACGAAATTTCTACTGGATTAATGAACCAAAAGCAACTATTAAATAGACAAAAGTACTACTAGTGCAACCCAAATCAGCATTATATCTAAGCAAACTGATTCCGCTATGTGAGGTGGACTCGGAAGTACATACAACCAGGAAGTGAATACAGCATATTTTTTCAGGGGTACTCGGAACATTTTTTTTGAACTTCTAGCATTCTCTTCCAAACTAGACCCAAGAAATTTTGGGAGTGGAATTTTATACATTGGATCTTTTCGATGTTGAAGTATGTACATATACCCAAACAAAAAAGGAGCATGGGGAAAAGGAGAAAAAGAAAAGCTAAGAGACTAAAGAGAGAAATAAGATGCAGTCCTTGTTTGTTTGTCCATGCATGTTAACCAAGTGTGAAACATTGTTTTCTTATACAATGTTGTCTGAATCTGTAGACCCAGATAAACTTGGAAATGAGCAACTATTGGTCAGAAATGAACACATAAATTAGTAAGAGAAAACTACAACTTGTGACTATAAATTTAAGTCTTGCGCAATAGTAATAAAGAATTGAAGTAATACGGTCTTAATTAGTGAATGAAACAAAAACAAAACAAAACCTATTTTGAGGATAAGTTTTTTTTTTTTTTTTTGTAATCTTGAATAGTTTTCAGACAGATTGCGAGAAATGCCAATGGAGATGTCGACTAATTGGTAATTGGTAATTGCGTAGGACCTTTCCTGGCCATCTTTGTATAGGAAGCAATCCCTAGCTTCCCTTCCCTTTACTTTTAATAAATACCACCCGTTGTTTAAAAAAAAGGCCAAAGCAAAAGTTAGTCCAACTAAATGAAAATAAAATCAATGAATAATTCATTATAATAAATCTATTTGCACTTGACATTTGATAAGAATTTCAACACAAATCCTTATTTTTTAAAAACAATCTTTAACAAAAAAGAATACCATAACCAGGTTTCATTGTCAAGTTGTAGAGCACAAAATTAAGAGTTAGAACTAAGTCCCTCACTGTCACTTGCTTCCCTTGTGTTCCGATATACAGATCTACAAATCTAACTACTTGTCAACCTGAGGGGCTTCCAAAAAAAGAGCACGACTGTAGATTTGGACACTATGTGCTTCCACTTATCAGTTATCACAAGCATTGGATTCTTTGTAATCTTTTTCCCAAGAAGTGGTTTCAACAAACACACAGAGCTAGATGCAGCCTCCCTAATAACTATGATCCAACTCCAACCACGTGAGTTTGATAATAATTAGAGTTCAATCAATCTTTTGAAATACTACCTATGAGGCTATGACATCAAAATGTTTGAAGTCATTGAAACATGTAGTATATGATGTGCTGGATAAAGATGGCCTTGTGAAGAGCTTCCAGGGAAACTACTTCAGGCTTCAGCAGAAAAACAACCAAGAGAACATGAAAATAGAAAGCTAGAATCATGACAACACCAACATACGAAAAATTGCTAAGCATGGAAAGGAAAAGAAAAACATAATAAACATTGAAAAACTGCATCAATATATGCCATGGACCATGGTTGACCAAAGTCTATCAAAACTAAAAATGTGACCAGGCTTGGTACATCTCTCCAGCATTTCAGAGTTATTGGCTTATTCCTTATTAGTTATTACCAAATATTACCAAATTCTTGAAACATTTTGCCAAAATTTCAACAGTTACAAAGGAGTAGTCCACGCAATAATGCAGTCCTTACACGCATATAAGCTCTTGATGTTCGATAATATACTTAAGAAGTATCCTCAGAAACTGGCGTCTTTGCTTGAAACTACTCTTTGCCCATATCTTCTGTGCCTTCCTGGCCTGTGCCACGTGTTCCTTCACCTGAGCATATGTATTTCGTCAGTAGTTGGAAGATGATAAACACAATGCGGAATTTTGAAAATAATTATCATAAAGACTTATCTGCCAATCTGGAAATAGCTTTCAGCAAAATTTTACAACTTACTATAAATGGTATCTTAGTGGAAAGAGTCAGAAGCAACCAAATAAGATGGATTATATTAAATGTAATTATATAACTACACGTACAACAACATCACCAACCTAAAGTATAGGATACAAGGGATCAAATCATACTTACCAAAGCGAAAAGTCAAAAGCCAGAAGCGGGAAGCAGGAAGCGAGGTTAAACAAATTATTAGGAAGCGAGAAGCGATAAATGAGATATAGGCGCTGTAAGGGATAAAATTCGTAAAAATAATTGAGCGTTGGGGAACGAGCTAGCTTTTGTTGTTTTGTTCACGAAAGTGACACGTGGACATGTGTTTGGGTCACGTGCTTAAAATAAAAAGGATAAAACGTTGTCTGATGCACAACGTTCACGTTGTATACATTACGACGTATCTGTGGTCTTGTAAACAACGTTTTCGTTGTGGCTTGACAACGTGTCCGTTGTCTTATGCACAACGTAAACGTTGTATTCTCGACAACGTTTCCGTTGTCACATGAACAACGAGTCCGTTGTAACTCAGATAAAGATGTCTAGACCTTATTTTAAGACATATACAACGTACCCGAGCTCGAGTCAACAACGAGACCGACTCGCAGGAGGAAATGATCAGGAGGCGATCGGTTATTCTGACAAGTAGGCCGAAAGCACTGTCTTGGCATTTAATACTGGTCACTTCTGCGTGTTGTCAGACCCAACTGACTGAACTCATAGTAGGCTCTCACGTGTGATGCAACAGGTGGCAGATCTAACTGACATATTTGGTAATGAGTGCAGAGCACGTGGTATGGGCATCAATGGTCATCTATGGCCATACCAAGGTTAACCTATAAATACCTCGAGGATTTCAGTTCAGTGCTTAGGGGACACATATATTTCAGAGCTTAAGAGATATTATTTTTCAGTGCTTTTGTGCGTGTTACTGTTCATCATCTTCTCCGCCTACTTACTTTATCATCGGAGTGCAGGTCAGGGTATCACACTCTTCAACTCCCACCTTCTCACAGTAAACTAGAGTGTGAGTAGCTACGGCTGACGCGTGTCCTTCCCGGTAAATTTCTCTTTCAGGCGCCTCATTTTTATTTTGATTGGTAAATCATATATATTAAAGCAAAGCAAAAGCAGTTTACAGAGGCGTAAACTAACTACAAAAGCAAAGCAACAAGAAAGAGAGCAAAGACAAGCCCACACGGCTACTAGGTGGGCTCAACAATAAACGGCATCCCTCACTTCTTGTCCCAGGGGACTTGTGGAGCTTCATACCACTATCAACTGCCGCACCCAAGATAAGATCCTCTGGTCAGAAGAGGAGGAGTTCTCAAAAACCCTACCATTCCTCTCCTTCCAAATAGCCCACGAAAGAGCACCAGGCAAAAAAGTCTAGATGGATTCCTTAACCCCCACCAAAGCCGACAAGTGCCATCCAGATAAGAAGCTCAGAAAGGATGAAGGGAAGACCCACTCCACTCCCATCCGAGCCAAAAAGTAAGCCCAGATCCTAAAAACAACGGGGCAATGTAAGAGCAAATGATTTACAGTCTCTTCCGCCTTCAGGCACAAAAAGCAACGGTTTGTCAAACTCTACCCTCTCCTCTTCAATTGATCCGAAGTAAGGATTTTATTTAACGCAGCAGACCAGAGGAAAAATGATACCTTCGTGGGAACCTGGTTAGCCCACACAGCCTTATGAGGAAAGGAACGCGGAAGGACAGGGCCAAATGACTCCAAGAGTAACCGCACTGAAAATTGGCCGCTGTTGATACGGGACCACATCCTACTATCACTAATCTGGAATCTGGGGACGGAAGCACTCAATCGGGTCAACAGACGCTGAATATCCTCAATCTTCCAATCATTCAACGCTCTCTTCAACCTAGGACACCAAACTATAGCACTCCCTAGCCTCTCGACACACTCGGCTATAGACGCCCCTTTACAGGAAGTCAAGGAAAAGATAGACCCAAAGTCGTCCTTGAGCCTCAAGTGACCACTCCAAACATCGAACCAGAACTGGATATCAGATCCATCGCCCAATTTGAAACTTATGAATGGTTCAAGAGACTTGGTGACCCCCATAATACCCTTCCAAAGACCCACCCCGTGGGCTCCCCATTCATATTAGGTATGGACAACCATACCTTAATTTTGTCTTACGTAATATATTTGTGGAGAAGCCGTAGGTGTCTTAGGTTCTAATCCAATAATACTTGCTTAGGGTCTATATCATAGGTTGTAGACACGGGTATATCCCATCACTTCCCACATACATATCCCCATTTGACCACTCAATGGGATGTGATGGAAGCGAGTCTGGGAAATGTGCTTCCTGTGAAGCGAGCAGCCCACCCCGTACAAAGCTTCCCTACAAGTCTGCAACTATGGTTCAAACATTGGAAAGCTCAATTTGACTTGGAAATCAATTGGGCCACTTGGACTCAAAATTAGGGCCAAGTATTGATACCAAACATGGGATAATTGTATTAAAAAGGCATGGTGATACAAACCAAAGAACGTTGCACGCAGATACACATGTAAACACAAAAAAAGGTACAAAATTATAGAGAGACAATACTAGTAGTGAATGTTGGGATAATTATACACGCGCTGACTTCCTTAGATGTAACTCATTTAACATGGCATGAAACGAATACTCCACCCATCTCGAATGCATCTACAATCCGCAATAAGAGGAGTAATAAAACTATTCGATGAAATTAATATACCAACTGATCTCTGCAAATATATGCATATCATCACGCACCTCATCGGGTGTCAATACAGGGAAGAATCCCAAGTATTTCATTGTTGCAGGCTCATAGCACTGAACTCTGTCTGATTGCGCTGCCCTTCCTCTCCTAGGTATCTGCATCAAAATCCCACATGACAGGCGATGAATTAGATGTTTCAGACTAATATAACTTAACCAAATACCTACTCTTACAGAACACAAACTTTGATTTATAAACCAAATGAAACATACTATTATGCTGACAACTAAGAAGCATCTATTGGTTATTGAAAAGCCAGAGAGTTCAAGAATTTCATAATTAATTTGTTCATGCAACAGAAGCGCATTGAACTCAAGAGCATGAATAGCTTGTATTGGTTAACAGCTTCTTCTAATTGATTAAATAAGCATGCGCACAATTCTTTTAGCGGAAATTCTTCCAAAAGGATAACCAATTATATGCATTCCACTCTGTTGTCATGTGTATATCTTCGCACACTATCCGAATACTAATTTACCGTAAGAAAATGTAAAAAACAATAACTGTTTGAGATTCTATAATCTGAAATCAGAAATTTCAACCAGGAGCTAAAAGATAATGAAACAAGCAGCATTAGAGAAACTCACGTAAATGAAGCTGTTCTCCTTAGTCTGACTTCCATCATCCAACACTGCCAAGAGTGAGAAGTCGGTTAACCAGCAGAAAACTAAACAAAATTACGGGGGGAAAAAGTTGAAAAACATGATGAGGAACTCGAAGAGCAAAGAGATTGGATAGATCACTACCATCAGAAACATCGACATCGATCGAAGGCACATTGGGAGGTATGAGCATCAACAAGAATCTACATATCGCAAATGCGAAACCGAGGACGATCAAAGGCCACCAGAACGCCATTGAAGTTTCAGAACAAAATAAAGCTTCAGAAACCCTAGACTTTTGAAGGATCGAAGAACATCCTCAGAGAAAGCTCAGAAAGAAATCCAGGAATGAGAGAATGCTTGAATGGTGAGTATGGTATCTGGGATAAAAATAAAAAAGATGAAAGCAAATTTCGAATTGTTGCGCTTTTCCTTTTGTTCTCTTTTACAGTTTTAAGTGTGCGTATTTCCGCTGCCCTTTTTCTTCTTCGTTTTTTTTTTTGCTCTTTTTGAAATTAACCATGAACAAGAGCAAGCTACGGTTGATAACCGGAGCAACCCAAATAATTAAAAATACTGATATTTTTAATACTACGTATTTTTTGTAAATACCCCTTCCCTAAGCTTTTTTTTTATTGGGTAAACAGTAGCCATGTATTTCGGTATTAGTGATGCTCCAATTGTCTGTTGAACCAGCGCTCTAGTTTATGGTTAATCTATTAAAAAAAATATTAATTACAAATAGGAGAGTCAGTTGAAGAGATAACTAGAGGAATTCAAAACATGCTTTATGGTAAGGGTATTTTGGAAATGGCTCAGGATCCTCTCGAGTTGGAACCCCTAGAGGTTGCCACGTGTCTCCTTTGACACCCCTTAACCATGGGTAAGGTTCACCCACCCCTAGGGTTCACTCACCCATCCTTGGTTTTTTTTTTTTATTAATTATTATTTTTTAAATTAAAAAAATATTTTTAATATTAAAAAACTCTAAAAACAGTTTTTTTAATTTTAAAAATAATAATTAATAAAAAAAACCAAGGATGGGTTAGTGAACCCTAGGGATGGGTGAACCTTACCCATGGTTAAGGGGTGTCAAAGGAGACACGTGGCGGCCTCTAGGGGTTTCAACTCGAGAGAATCCTGTGCCTTTGGAAATTACATATGTAAAGTAAGTATTTTTGTAATTTCCAAAATACCCCCTCATAGAGACATATTTTGGGTTGCTTTGATTTTCAATTCAACCAAAGCTCCTATTCATAATTAATCTAAAAATGGGTGGCTGGAAAAGAAGTATGCAAGTATGGAACGGCCTACCCTAACCCAATCTTGCTTTTGGGTGGCACATAAAATGATGAGGGAACTTGAACCTTAAGTTAGTTGAAACCGACGTGCAGTGGCTGAAAAGTATTTTAGGGTTGGGCTTAGGACTAGGGACTTCATTTTTAGGTTCTTAACCTTAATCCTAACCCTAATTCACTCTTCTTATTCTTGACACAACAAAAATAACCCCTAGGATCCATGCCTTCCTCTATAGATTTTAGAAAATATTGACTATCACGTAGAAGCAAGTCATGATTAGGGTCTAGGGCCTTTTGCAATCTTCATTTTCAGTCACCCTCTTGTAGTGAATCTTTGTTAAAGTAAATGAGACATTTCTTTCAAAATTTTCGATATAGGCTTCGTTTGTTTGCATGCATGTAAAATGGACTTACAATGTATATAAAAGAATATGGAATGACTTTTGGAATGTTTTCTCTATCTACTCTCATTAAGTAGTGGAATATTTATATTAAAAGGTCTTTAGTTGTCATAATGGTATAAAAGAGGAATGGTACAAAAGAGGAATGAATAGTTGTTACAGAACAGAGTAGTTGTTATACTCTGTTGACAAAACAGATGAGATATCACAAGAGAATTACAATCTCTTGTAACCTCTTACGGTTACGTCTAATACTCCCCCACAATCAGATGGTAGAGAGGACATCAGATTGGACTTTAAGGAACGAAATCGAGGTCCTGAAATAGCCTTTGTTAAGATGTCCGCATGTTGATTCAGTGTTAATACAAATGAAATCTGTAGATCACCACGAACAACATGATCACGAATAAAGTGATAATCGATTTCAATATGCTTGGTGCGGGCATTGAAGATAGGATTGGCAGCCATGTAGGTTGCACTGATATTATCACAGAAAAGTTTGGTGGGAGAATTAAGAGGAACCCAAATATCTCTTAAGATGTAACAGATCCAGATTGTATCTGCTGTAGCGACTGCAAGAGCGTGATACAAGAACGAGTTTGCATAGGATGAATAACAGGCTGTGGAGTGAAGGTAGTAGCGGAAGGCAAGCTTGGTGAAGCATTAGATTCTGGAACTGATAAATCAATGATTGAGTTGATTGCAGGGGTAGCATAGGATGTTGGTGGTGTTTCTACAGAGGAACAATCTGGTGCAAGTGGAATAGGTGATGCAGGAACACTAAGTGCAGGAGAAACCCTCGAAGTTGCTGGAAGGGGCATTTGTGGAGGAGTTGTGGAAGGTATTGAAATGGGCAGCATTGGAGAGGCCTAAGATGGTTGCTGGAGAACCCCCGGAAAGGTGACAATATTGGGCGAAGGAGAAGGTGGTGGAGTGGCCGACCTGCATAATTGAAATGGAAAACAATTCTCGTTGAATATAACATGTCGTGAGATAAAAATTTTATTTGAATTAGGATCAAAGCAACGATATCCTTTGTGCATAGAGCTATAGCTAAGGAAAGTGCAGCGGGTGGATTTAGGACTAAGTTTGTCCTTACGATAGCTACCAAGAAATGGATAGCACTCACACCCGAAAGCTTTGAGATGGGCATAAGATGGTGGAGAGCCAAACAATGCTTCATGAGGAGAGATGTGGTGAAGAACAGGTGTAGGTAACCTATTAATGAGATATATTGCAATAGAAAAGGCTTCGACCCAAAATTGCTTGGGAAGCTGACTGTGAGACAATAATGTGTTTCCAGTGTTAATGAGATGACGATGCTTTCTTTCCACGAGGCCATTTTGTTGGGGTGTATGAGGGCAAGACAACTGGTGCACTATGCCATATAAGGCGAGGAGATATTGGAATACTTTGCCAACAAATTCACCACCCCCATCAGATTGGAAATACTTGATGTGCTTATCAAACAGATTTTCAGCAATGCGACGAAAAGAGTCAAAACAATTTATGCTCTCAGATTTTAGTTGCATGGGATAAAACCATGTATATCGACTGAAATCATCTATGAAGATTATATAATATTTGTATCCAGAGAGTGATGGAACTGGATCAGGGCCCATACATCGCATAATAAGATGAAGAGGGGAAGGGCTATTATGAACAACAGATTGAAATGGAAGTTGAGTACTTTTATTGAACTTGCAATCTAAACAGAAAAATGTTTGCATTATTCAAAATAGAGCCTAAACATTTGTGTTTCACTAGAAGATTAAAAATGGTAGAAGATGGATGGCTTAATCTGCAGTGTCAAATGTGAGGGTGAGATGAAGATGTTGTCAAGGCCATCTTGGAAGACAAACGCTGCACCGGAAGAGGATATAAGTTGTCCTTAGTCCCTCCCTTCGAGAAGAGTTTTCCTCGTATTGAGATCCTTGATACAGAAACCCCAAGGTAAGAAAGTGAATGAGCAATGACTTTCCTTTGTAAAGGAAGTCACAGAAAGCAAATTTTTGGTTAGATGGGGAACGAAAAGAACAGAACTTAAAGGAAGATTAGAGGTAGAGGTGGGAAGAGATGAATTACCAACATAAGAGATGGGGGCCCCATGACTATTACCGAAAACAACCTGATCAGAACCATGGTATTCAGATGGCTGATGAAGGAGAGTAGGGTCCAGGGTCATGTGGCTAATAGCGCCCATATCCAGATACCAATGTTTGTCATAGGGAGCTGATATGTTCATGGCAACGAAGGCATGTTGAAGTTGCTCGTCTTGAAAAGAATGGTTGAATCGTTGGCGACAGTGGATTGCTGAGTGGCCATTTTGAGAGAAAATTTGACAGTGAGGCCAGTGAAGGTGTGGGCTATGATTGGGAGAGGCACCAAGAATTCCGGAAGTATCACCACGATATAAAAAAAGAGGGTGAGGTCTGTTGGAACGCTGATGTGCAGAATGGTTCAAATTGCCACAATTGCGATTGAAGGACCCACGACCACGATGCCGGACACGAGACTGATTCATAGATTTGGTATTGCGACTGAAGAATGTCGTTGTTGTTCCATCAGGAGTGGTGTGAGGAGTAAATTGAAGAAGTCGTTGTTCATGTGTGAGCAAACAGGCGCAGAGTTCAAAGAAAGAGATCGGTTCCACTCGATTAGTGATGGCCGTAATAAAGGATTCATAATCCGAGGGTAGGCAGCCCAATGCAACCATTGCCATGTCACGGTCACAAATTTGGTCTTGAACAACAGTTAAGGAGTCAGCAATTGGTGATGACTGGAGATGAGGAGGCCATGGTGGTAAAAAAAAATAATGAGAGGAAAAAAAATTTAGCTGAGGAGAACGTTGAGCTCTGATACCATAAAAGAATATGGAATGACTTTTGGAATGTTTTCCCTATCTACTCTCATTGAGTAGTGGAATATTTATATTGAAGGGTCCTTAGCTGTTACAATGGTATAAAGAAGGAATGATACAAAAGAGGAAAGAATAGCTGTTACAGGACAAAGTAGTTGTTCTACTCTATTGACAGAACAGAGGAGATATCACAAGAAAATTACAATCTCTTGTGATCTCTTACGGTTACGTCTAATAGTATAAAAGCATTTATAGTGTAAAAGCTTTTATGGTAAGAAAAAATAAAATAAAATTTCACGTATTTTTTTGTTTAGTTGCATACTTGAAAATAAGGCGAATATTTTATTTATGTTACTAACTTGTGTCTGAACATTGAAAATCACATGTAAGAGTGATATTTTTGTTATTCAGCTAAAAATATGTAAAAATATAATATTTGGTGTAAGAATATAGTTGGACAATTGTCATTGTTTAGAATCATATGCAAGAGGTTTTTTATTATTGCATAAAATACATGCAAAGGAACATTTTTGTTATTTAAGAAATTACATGTAAAGAGATTTTTGTTGTTTTAAAAAATACATTTAGAAGAGTATTTTATTCATTTGGAAAATACATGTAGAGAGGTGCATTTTTGTTTTTTTGAAAATATATGTGAAATGAGGTATTTTTATCATTTTATAAAATATATGCGACGATAGATATTTTGTCGTTTTGAAAAACATACGTGAATAGGTTATTATTTTTATTTTAAATATATATGTAAAGAGTGGTATTTTATTTTGGAAAATACACATGGATAGGTATTTTGTCATTTTAATAAATATTTGTGAATAGAGATATTTTTGTCATTTTAGAAAAATACATGTCACGAGAGGTAGATGGTTGTTAACTATAAATTTGACCAATGAACTTGTTGTCGTTTTAATAAATAAATGTGAAGTGACATTTTTTTCATTTAAAATATATTTTATATGCAAAAAATAATAGTATTTACCACATATTTGATTTTTTTTCTCTTATATTTACATCGAAACTATCATATCAATAGCATCACTTGCTACATTCTTTTTCACTCAAGATCCTTTGTCCAATTGATTATGAAGTTGACATGTGTCCTTTTAACCATACAATCATTAATCCCATGGGTTAAAGTTACCCTTTTAGTTTTTTTCATAAGAAGTAATAAATAATACCTAAAATCGTTTAGGTCATATGAATAAAATCACCTAATTTATAACTGAACGAAACATGACCGTAGAGGTAGAGGGAAGAAACGCTTGCAAGTTGCAACATATACACGGGAGTACAAAATAAGATAAGAACTGTGGTGTTTCAACGGATATGGATATAATCCATATTTCAAGGGGTTTTTCCTTGATTACCCCTCAGGAATGAGTTTGTTCTCAAACTACCCACGTTTTAAAAACCCTTCCCACAAAAGGCTTGTGAGTATTTTCTGATAATGCCTTATTTATGAAAAGTCTAAAACACTCCATCACTACCACCAATATTTTAAAGAATGTTATGAAAGAAAAAAAATAAGAAGGAAATATAGATTTATGTATTTGTGCGAGTGAGATTGGAGAAGCTTCATCCCACTCTCCTCATCTTTCCATCTTATGAAACTCCTCCCTCATTTTCTCTTTTAATGGATGTTTTAGTACAATCTTTCTTGAAAAAAAAAAGATGAAAAATCCACAAAAAATCTGAGTTTTAACGAAGTTTTTGCGCGCAGGATTGCTACTGATTGATACACGTGGTTGATACACAATGTATCGATAATATTGATACTCATATTGACTTGTACTGGTAATATCGATACTATATTGACATGTACTAATAATATCGATATTCATATTGACCTGTATCGATAAACATCGATACACATCAATTCATATTGATACAAGTCATCTTCAACCTTGGAACACAATCAATATCAACCCAACTTATTGAGTATCAACCGCACACTGTAAATCATTAAAAATTAAAACACATGTAAACTCATCTAACATTGGATTTAAGGTTTAGAATCATAAATACAATGATTATAATATTTTTTTATGTAAGTTAAACTAATTCATTTAAAAAAACCAAGAAACCCAAAAAATATGTGTTTTTCTTCTGTTAATGACGTTATCTCACAGTCATGGTTAGTATTTTAGCGGAACAAAGCTTTTTTGTTGAAATCACAGTCGAAACGATAGGTAATGAATTATTTGATGAACTCTTTCCGTTAATGATGTTCTCTCACTATAAACCATTGTTTATAAGGAACAAAGGGACCTCTCTATGGTTGATCTTTCCTTCAAATGGTTTGGATAAAATAATATAAATTAGAAAAAGTTCGCATGTGTGAACTCCTTCGCATGTGTTGCGGGGACATTCAGATAAGAGTTTTTAAAATTTGAATATTTCGAGAATAAACCCAAACTATAGGGGGATGCATCATGTTAAGTCTATATTCCTCTTGCTCCTATTGTTGTTTTCAAATCATTTTATTCGAATAGTCACCCGAATGGGTATTCAAGTGAACAAATTTGAATACAACATTTACTATGTGTTTAATAATCAAACGGAATTCAAACATTGAAAAAAGAAATCAAATATTAATATTAATATATATATTGCTTTGGATATCATTTACCTACTTTAGTAGGGTTATATTTAGGGGTTAGTTTGGGATTGGAGCTCTTGTGGACACATCACCCTGGGGATTAGAGCCCCAAACTTCCACATCCCAGCATAAGCATGATTCAATAAACATTATTTAAATCTCTATTATTATAATAAGAGAAAGATAATAAGAGAGAGAGGGGTAAGTGAATGTGTGACCACTTGTTTACAAGATAACAGGACAAAAAGAAAAAAACAAACAGGAGCAACACAAAAAAAGTCTTTGTGAGGTTAATTTGGGAGTTATATAAAGAAAAAGAGCAGTGATTACCATACCTCGGAAATGAATTTCAAAATCCAGGCTGGACCTCATTGGTCCATGTCTCCCTCTTAAATACCCACCACATTTAATGGGTATTTAAGAAGGGAGCATGGACGAATGGGGTCCAAACTTGATTTTAAAATCCATTTCCAGGTATGTTAACTATTTCCCAAAGAAAAACTAGTTAACCAAAATACTTTAATGTTATAATTGTAATTACCAAACAACCCCCATCATAAATTTTTGTTAGGTTTCTCGGTTGTCTCATATCTGGTTTTTCGGGGTTAGTCGGCCTTTTTGTTTCCATTGACTACTCTACTCCAGTCTCCAACCCTTTTTCCTTTCACCTTCACTGAAATTTCATATCGTTTCCGCACTTCCTGGCTTTTGAGAATAATTTCATTGATCAGATGCCGACGATTCTTTGAACCAGAGATCTGTTATATCTACATATCAAAGTTTGTCTCTTATCACGACTTGGAAGCTCACCAGCAGGTTTGTTTATCTTCTTTCTTTTTCGTTTTTTCTCTCTGTCACTTCATGAATTTTAAGAAATATAAGCACATGTTTGGTAGCTGCTTTGATGTTCGACGATTTCTCAATCGTACTCCCGACAATTCTGTGGCTAGTAGGCATCTTTGCCTAAAAAAAGAGTCTCATTTCTCAAACTCGGCCGAGTCATCTTTGACAAGGAAAGTCCCATGTTTTTTTTTCCACCAAACTCGGAAAAACCCAGCTCAGATAGGGCATTTTCTGTTAAATCGGTTGGCCTGAAAAAGACCCAATCCGGTCAATACCCGAGCCTGACTCACTGAGTTTCTTTACTTTGAGCTTTGTATATGGCATCTAATTATTTAAGAAGTCAAACCTCTACGGTGATAACCGGTTTTGGCAAATCAGGTTATCACCCTCTGAGGTTGCCATATGTCCCCTTTGACACCCCTTAATTGTGGTTAAGATTCATCAACCCCTAGGGTTCACTCAACCATCCTTGTTTTTAGAAAAAAAAATATTTTTAGGGTGTTTTTAATATTAAAAAATAGAATTAATATTTTTTTTCTAAAAACCAAGGATGGGTGGATGAACCCTATAGGTAGGTGAATCTTAACCACAGTTAAGGGGTGTCAAAACGGACACGTGACAACCTCAAAGGGTGATCACCGTAGAGGATTTGGCTTCATCATTTAAACAGTTGGATAAAAAAGTCAAAGTAGACTTTCTTTGAGTAGAACCCACCAGGGGTTGGTGTAGTTGGCTACCACCTCGGGTTTGCTCCCTCTGGTTGTGGGTTCAACTCCCACGGCTCGACTTATCCTGGTGTCCGTAAAGAAAATTTCGAGTGGCTTAGTGCGGACACCCAAAGGGACTACTAGTCGTTGTCTCGAAGGGTTTGGGACACGTTGCCCTGGGCAAAAAAAGAGTCTAAGTAGAGTTATTTGTACAATAAAAACTTTGTAAGTAGTTGTAATCATAATTACCTGGCCATCCCAAATTGTCATATTATTATCCTTTTATAAGATAAACATGCCAATTTGACTGCTTAATTCACTAGGTTGGTTCATAATTACGAGTTTGTTGGCATTCTTTATAGGGAGTTTGATAGTGGTATTTCAAGATTGAGCTACATCATAGTGGCCGTATAGAACAATGGCAGATGGTACTAATGGTTTAAGTCAACAGAATGGGGGAGGAGATTACACTTCAATTGAAATGGGAATTCTCAAAAAGCAGGTGGTTGATTCAATCAAAGGGAAGCTTGATCGCGTGCCTACTTCGGCATTCAGGAAAACTTGTTGCATCTACAGAGTCCAAGAGAAATTTCGGAAAATAAATAAAAATGCGTATATGCCAGATACAGTTGCAATTGGCCCATTTCATCGTGGAGAAGAAAGATTGAAATTAATGGAAGAGCATAAATTGCGATACCTGCACACCCTCCTTGATCGAACACCTGAGAGAAAATTGGAGGAGTACGTTGAAGCTATGAGCAAGTTAGAAGAAAGAGCTCGTAAGTATTACTCGGAGCCTATTAACCTTGCCAAGGATGAATTTTTGGAAATGATGCTGGTGGATGGTTTATTCGTGATTGAGTTATTTCGCAAGAGTTCGGGTGAGGTCCGAACCGGTAGAAATGATCCCATATTCAATACTGTTTGGGGGATGGCAAGTATAGTGCGCGACTTAATATTAATTGAAAACCAACTTCCTATAATTGTTCTTGAGTGTTTATTCGATCTAACTAGAGTTCCTGGCCAAGGAGGTCGCTCGCTCACTCAACTCGCACTTCTTTTCTTCAACTCTTTGATGCCAAGGGATGAAAAAGTTCTTGAAAAATACTCTAAATGTGAAGGCAAACATTTACTCGATCTGTTTGGTAACACATTCCATGCTTTGCCACCAGGAATCGACGAACCGAATTCCAATCAGACATGGAAGTTTATGCCATGCGTGACGGAGCTCCGGCAGGCTGGAGTCAAGTTCAAGAAGGGAAATATGACATGCAGTTTCTTAGACATAAAATTTAAAGATGGGGTGTTGGAAATCCCCCCACTACTCATTCAAGACCAGACTGAAACTCTCTTGCGAAATCTTATCGCCTCAGAGCAATGCTGTAATGGACGTGCCACTTACATCACATCTTATGCTTTCTTGATGGATAGTCTCATCAACTCTGCTGACGATGTGAAATTTCTCCGTCGTCATGAAATTATCACGAATTACCTCGGCGACGATGAAGGTGTGTCCACTCTTTTCAATAACCTTTGTAATGAGGTCACCCTTGTCAACTTTAAACATGCAAGGGTTTGTGACCTAGTTAATGCACATTACAAGGCTCGTAGGCATGTCTGGCGGGCAATGCTGATGCGCAACTATTTCCACAGTCCATGGGCGATCCTTTCATTCATAGCTGCGATTCTACTCCTCATTTTTACATTCACAGGGACCTTATTTTCTATCCTTTCTTACACAATTCAAAAACCTTAAGTCTTTCTTAAAGTGTTCAGTTGCCCAGTTTGTAGTTTCTGCTGTATTGTATTAAATAAAACAGTGAAATATATGAAGATTTTTAAGGGGAAAATCTCCAATCTGATTCTATCTTTCAGCAACCTATTTTGGATTAGTGTTGGCATTTTTAAGTTCCAATATAGTACAACTTAGCGGGCTGCTAGCGCATTATATCTAACCACACTCTGGCAAATCGATACAAGTAACTAAACAGCGAGCATCCAACATCTCCGGCTGAATGGTTAGGCAAGACTACGGCGAAAACAATCAACAAACAATAATTTTTCTTATGGATATGTAGGTGCTACTGGAATACACTATAAGTTGTGAAGGGATCTAAAGAAGCGGTATGAGAAGAGCCCGAACATACAAACTAGATGATCTGTGAAGATAGCTAATCATTCCATTAGTGAGGATGTCTGTGGATCCAGAATTTTCAATTAATAAGGGGCCACCTCTTGGATTAACCATAATGCAGATATGTACCATAGTGATCTGACCAATTGACTTTTTTTTATCAGGTGCAGCATCTGTCTGATGGGCTATGGCTCATTCAAGCTGTGGTCGTCAATTCGAAGGCCCTAGGTTGATGGATGTTTTTTGTTGATTGGATTGATATTTCTTTTAGAAATCATTTTTTATTTTTAGTATTCGTGTTGTAGTTATTGCAGCAACCAATTGATGCTCATTGAGCTTCTGTGGCTTTTCAATTCCGTTAGTTGCTGTCTGATATGCATTCTCAAGCCAATCTGTGATGGTATTTATTTTTTTCTCCTTTTCCTGCTTTCCATAGCTCAATTGGTTGAAAGTTCTGCACTGCAACCATAACCCCACACGAACACGGATCTTCCCTCACACGAAAGGTGCTCCCTAATTGCTCATCCAGCAATAATATTGATACTGGACTCCAATTATTCTTTTTTATCCTTTTTCAGGCTTAAACCAATGTTGGAATTCTATATTCAAGAACCAGAAACAAAAATTATCGAGGTTACAATAAACCTCATACAAACATTTATTACTTGAACTAAGGTTACTAAACAAACAAGAACAGAGGACTAAGATTTCTTGGGGGAGGAAGAAAGGCTGTGAAATGCATTGTTCTGAAATTGAGTACATTAAATACAATGGCTCCATGGAGCAATAGAATTGCCCATGGATTGTTCAAAAATGTGATTTAATGTTTGCCTTCCTTTCATGCCAACGAGTTATGTAATTTGTATTCAATGTAGATTAATAGAAGCTTCTGTCGCTCTTTCCAAGCTTGTTGAAGCAAACAGAATACCCATTTGTTGTCACCTATCCAGTTAACGGTAATTCCATGGCGATGAGGCGATTCAACATCCTTTTGCAGGCTTGATGAGGCTATAGATGAAGGTGGTAAAAATGGTAGGTTCATCACAATTTCCCCCCGGCAACGGAGGGTGTCCCAAAACCTTCGAGGCAAGGATTAATCCCTTCAGGTGTCCGCACTGACCCACTCAAAATTTTCCCTACAATTCAGTTTCATCTTGAATTCTCAAATGCAAGACATCCATATCCCTATCCCTATTCTGAATATATCCAATAAACTAACCCGTCAACATTCATGAACTTGCTCAAGCCTCTTGGAGCTTCTCCCTACAATGAAGGGATTCCAAGTACTTGTTGTTTTTTGGTGTTTCCATTTGTCTCCGACCCTGCAGATCCAGTAACGGTTGCTCAACAAGTAGAGTGGTACCATGGTTTTAGAGCACTCTTGACTGTACCAGGGCAAGTGAGCACATCTGCAAGGGAACCCAGCTCATAGCCATTTAATGAATTCAACTAACTGTTCAAGGGGCAGTTAACCAACATTTGATAGGTATCTCAGGGCGATCCCCTCCTGTACAGAAATCAGGCTATATGATTAATCGATTAATCATATAAAAGAGGCGCCACACTGAGTAAACAGTCCAGAATTGCGAGTTTTGGATGATAAAGCTCAGATTCATCACATCTAATTTACCCTTAAATACTCTTTAACTTTTGTTGTCTACAGACTGTCCACATCTAAGCGTCTGGTTTTGGTACCATGGCAAACCACAGAGTACCAATCAGGCAATCACCAAATGCATGGGTATGTAGTGCTCAAACTGAAGAGCTGATTCAGACAATAGCCTTATAAATTCCAAAATTTTCAGTTTTATTTCTTGGGTCCTTAGACATAAAATATCAATTGATGAATATTTGCCAGTAGACAGGATTTGGAAAAATGAAAAATGGATAGCTCACGATGAAAATGAAATCCTTAGTGCCCATTATTGCAGTCGTAATTGATTACAAAATTAACGTTGTCGTGAAGAAGCGCTGTCGTGAATATTCCTCCTTTTTTTTTGCTTAACCCTATGTTTGGTTGCTGAGAAAATATGTGAAAACATGGAAAATATAAGAAAATTGGACAAAACATAGCTAACAATTGTATTAGAAACCCAAAATTTTCTTTTATTTTCCATGTTTTCACCTATTTTCTCAACAACCAAACATAGCATTAGTGAATATTCCTGCTTAGGTAGCACACTTTTGGTAAGTGATTGTATAGGCATTTAAAGAAAATTGTACTTTAGTCATCTTGAAAAAAGATAAAGGATAATTTTGAAAAATAAAATATTAGGCATTTCATCAATTTAAATAAAATAATTTCATCCATTTAACGTTGTTTTTTAGAAAAAATAAAAACAAAATATTAATCTTAAGTTAATTATGCGTAACCAAAATTAAAAGGGAAAAAAGGCATTCGACAAGGTAGTGAAGTGCGGGGTCGGCTAATCACTAGGGCTGCACAAAGCCTGATCGACTCGTTGGTGCGGCTCGGTTCGGCCCGAGATCGGCCTGAAATTTTAGGCTTGAACGAGCCAAGCCAAGCCTAAAAAAAAGCTCGAAAAATCAATCAAGCCGAGCTCAAGCCAACCCCTATGCGGCTCGGCCCGGCTCGATTGAGGTGTGGTTCTAGCTGAACTTGGCTTGGCTCGGCTCGAATATTATTAAAAAATAAATATATTATTTATATATATCGTTATTATATATATAAATAATATAAAATATTATTATTAAAAAAAAAGGATTCAAGCCGAGCTCGAGCCAAGCTAAACCCGGCTTGAGCTTGAATCAATTCGGGCCGAGCCAAGCTTTTGAATTCGGGCCGATTTTTCGAGCTTTATTTCGGGCTAGCCGGGCTTCAAGCCTAAAAAAACAGCCCTACTAATCACTGATCTAATAGGAAAATAGTTAACATACTAATGGATCCCATTTTAAAATGGAATGGCCGTTCCTTGTTAGTCCATGTCCCAAATATAAATACTCAATTGCTGTGGTTAAGATTCAGTCACCCCTAAGGTTAAGCAAGGTGGTTTGGATAAGAACATTCCATTTAAAAAAAATCTTATAATTGTTTTATTTGTTGGTCACATCATTCAAATAAAATAGATTGTTCCCTTGGAGAAGAGCCAATCAAGGAATTTCTATAAATCGCTTCGAAGATCATTCTATTTCGTATGGTACCTCATAGAGATAAATGATACTTGCATATAATACAAAATATATTCATTTCTTTTCTCTTATTAAGTATGAATTTTTTTCTCAAAAAAAATCAAAATCTTAGTTTTAATTTAATTCAGCTTAATTAGGGTTAAAGGGGGGTGTTAAAAGGGACACGGGGGATTAAGATATGAAACGGACCGGGTCCGCTTAGCAACTGCTCGATCTAATATCTATTCCCTGACACCTAGTCCCTAGACACGATGAGCGCACTAAAGTCGTACTAAAAGTGTCCGTTAATGGTCCCGGTTGTCCGGTTTAGTATTATTATATCGGGTACTTTTCCGTTAATGACGCACGTTAGACATAATAAAGCCTGCGAAAACCTGAGCGAGCTACTACTAAACTAGATAATGGGGCAAAAAGAAAAATCAAGGTCTTGTACTCCAAAATAAACAACGGAACAAAGAAAACAAAATTCCTGCCAAGACCAGTTCGAAAGAAGATATATATATTCTCATTAGTCATAACTCATTAGAACCTGTGTTTATGGGATCAAAATCTCGTGTTGATGGCGTTCGAGTCTCCGAATCATCCATTTCGAGCTCCGATTCCTTTAATCTCGCCACCTCTGGATCCTTCTCCGTTTGCAGTAAGCGATGGCTGCTTCTGCTGCTGCTCTTAATTTTTGTTCCTCAGATTCAAGTTCTTAAGCTATCTTACAGAGAGATCTCCCCGACAGTTACTTAAAATTGCCTCGATCTGAAGTTTTATTGCCGTGCAGCGTCGGCAATGTCGGATTTTGCGGATTTATTCTCAAATTCTGACGGTAATGACACTTTTTCGAGCTCTTTTGAAGGTTACTATTTTCCTTAGATTCGCCCTTTTTTGTCCCTTGTGTTTTGGAATTTCATACTTGGGTGATAGTGGAGTGTTTTTCCTTTCAGTGAAATTGCAAAAATGCAGAGCATTTTTCTTGATTAAACTAGTAATGATTTGTTTGGGATATCGGTTGCCTGAGCTAGGATTTTATGGTCTTTGTAGAGTTGGTTGTTCTAGTTTAGATTGTGCTGTAGACTATTTTTAATGCAGCGCTATGGTAGAAACTTGCACTGATTATAAGCTAGGTTATTGTTTTTTTGGGGATCGGTAATCAGGGAATGATATATATCAAAAGAAAATAGTACGAGGCTAGAAAGCTGAAAGAAAATAACAGAAAAACCCCTTGACTATCACAAACAAACTAGGAATCACAAAGTGGTGACACCCAATACTCCACATTGCCCCGTCTGATGGAACAGTACACCAGTCTCAGATGAGATGAAGCCCCCTAACTGAATACTGTCCAAGGGGAGGGACACATTCTCAAACACACGCTTGTTTCTCTCCTTCCAAATAGACCAAGCAATGGTTGTAGGAAGAAAAGACTACAACACTGAAATGGAGGGGACATCACTACTGAGAACCTAGCAAGAAAAGACCTTACCACGGAAAAGCTCATAAAGCTAGGTCATCGACGATGATGTTTACTTGAAATGCATTTCTTTCGACTAGTTGCTGGGATGTCTAGCTGTGGATAACTTGACAACTTTTCGCACCATACAAATTCGGAAATGTTTTGTTAACTATGTTTTTTGGGGGTAATGGAGGGTGTCCCAAAATTTTGACTAGATATTGAATTTTCTTAAAATTCCATTTTCAGGAATGCTGAAAAAGATTCATTGGTTAATTTTGGAATATTTGCTTATTATATCTTCTATGGCGTTCATTGTTGATGCTGAATTGCCCAATTATCTACTAGAAACACCTTTGGTATCTCCAACTGGTGCTCCATTTGTCACGCCTGCTATTCCTGATCTCCCCCTGCCAGTAAATCCTCCGTTGTTTCATAGACCACATCGAAGACATTTTTCGCCACATGGTGCACCATTGCCTGTGCTAATGCCAGCCCAGCCTCCAGATTATGGCCCATTAACAACTTCTAGTCACCCCCCTTCAAGTTCACGCTTATCGAAGCCATTGATGAAGAGGAGCCAATTACCGCCTCCCAGTGTTGGCCTTATACCTCCTCACCTGTCAGCTGTGGCCCCAATGCATTCCAATGCCGGTACAATTCCTTCCGGTTTAGTACAGTCACCATTGTCTCCTCACATCGCTGGTAAGATATACTCTGGACTATTTATTTATTTTTTTCATAACTTAATTAGCAAATTAAGGTTAACCTTTTTCCATAAATTGTTATATCTATGAGTTATCAATCAAGGCTATGAACTAAAAACAGAATACCCAACTATCAGCTTAGTAACTTTATAGGAAATACAGTTTCCATACTACATCCTACTATTTTTAAACATTTTATTTGATGTTGTGACAGTTTGCTATGGTATTAACATGGGCATTTGATTTTACATTATGGCAGACTGTTGTGGGCCTGACATGGTTCTGAAACAAGGCAGTCGGGTTTGCCATTGTGTGTATCCGATAAAACTTGATCTTCTCCTTCTGAACGTTTCACTCAGCTCGAACTGGAGTCCTTTTCAAGAAGAATTAGCTTCTCAGCTTGGTCTGAGAGTTTCTCAGTTTGAGATCATCAACTTCTATGTACTCGGCTTATCAAGGCTGAATATTTCGATGGATATTACTCCACATACAGGGATTAGTTTCTCTGCAAGTGATGTATCTGCAATAAATTCTTCACTTGCAATGCATAAGATTCATCTTGACCCTAAGTTAGTGGGTGATTACAAACTTCTCAATTTAACCTGGTTTGAGCCCCCAGCTCCTTCTCAAGGTAATTCTGAATCACCCTCTTATATGGTAGAATCTCATTGTATGAATGCAATTCCCGATGGCATACTTTATTGATAGAGAACTAGACCTGCAAGTTTATTTTTATTGGGTACATTTGGTTTTGTTTACTTGCAATTTATAGATGAGCGGATTTTTATTTTTATTTTTATTTTAATGGGTAAAGATAAATATATTAAAGGAAGAAATTAAAGCAACATATAGAAAAGAGGTTTGCCAAGTATGAACCCAACAACTACAAGGACAGAAAAAGCCTACACCCAGTGTAGTCAAGGCATCTAGGCGATTAGGCCTGGCTAGGCGAGGCGTTGCCTAACCGATAAAGATAATTAAATTATTTATATATATATGTGTCTATATATATATATATATATATAATATTAATATATACACATAATAATCCAAACCTTCCTAGGCAAATTAACATTTAATGCTTGAATGTAAGTCTTTTTCAGCTAAACTATTAGTTGACTTTTTGACCCTGTAAATGAAAATATTTTTAAAGACTAAAACATGACTTTTTTTTACCGGACTTTTGGGTTTTAGTAATATATTGTTATCATAGAATTTATGAAAATTTAAAATTTGATAAATAACTTAGCATTCGCAAGTTGAAATTTTGACAAAGGTGCTAAAAAAGCGGATTTTGTTCTTGAACTGAAAAGTTGACTTTTTATTCTTTACGAATTTGGATCGAAGATAATTTTTATTGAATTCAAATGGGGGGTTAGGGATATAACATTATTTACATATAAATATCTTAAGTAAATGACAGTAAAGTATAAAACCAATTACTTAAATGATATTTATTGTAAATAAGCTGTAAAACTGTAAAGCAAGCTAACTATTAAAGCGTCCAGGTGACTACCGCCTGCCTAGAGAGGTACCTAAGCGGTGATAGTCCAAAACCACCTAGGCGACCGCCTAGGCAATGCCCAAGCGATGCCTTGACTACACTGCCTACACCTAAGCAAATACAATTATACAAGTACTGCAAATAACCACCTACCCGCAATACTTGGTATTTCAGGCTTTCAGCAGCTCAGCTACACCAAAGGCTAACTCCAACTCAAGGAGCAATTGAGCTACCCCACCTCCACGTCTACAAAACACCATTATTCCATAAGAAGTTGTCTTCGAAAGTGTGACTTTTGCACTCCTTCCAAAGGGACTAGGAATTAGACCTAGAGAGGAGGCCTACACTAGTTTGAGAGTGGCTTCTACGGCGATCAAGCCCCAACAGAATAACAAGCCCTGAAATGAGCAAGGGAGGACCCAAGCGATACCAATTTGGTATAAGAAACAGACCAGACACTTGTTGCAAACGGGTAGCGTATGAGCAGGTGATCCACAAATTCCCCGGTTGCAAGGCATATAGCAAATCGATTGGCAAGCCTCTAACCTCTATGCTTGAGATGGTCACAAGTCAATATCTTATCCAAGTATGTTTTCCAAAGAAAGAATGATACCTTTGGATGATACCCTGAGGTATCACATAGCTCGATTGGAAATGAGGGATAGGGTAGGGATGCAAAGTCTAAAGAAAGGATCTCACTGTAGAGCGACCTTTGTTGTCCTAGGACCAAGCTCGACTATCCTCTAGAAGAGGGTTCGAAGGACAGACAATAGGCGAGTAAGGATCCTAAGGACATCATCAATCTCCCAATCATTAAGGTTGCGCTTAAACCTAGGAACCCGCACCCCTGACCCACCACACCTATCATAAGAAGACGCTACTATGGCGTTCTGGTTTTCCACCAAGGAGAAGAGGTTTCGAGACCTTGTTTCAGTGCAGATTGTCCACACCAACTATTCGTCCAGAACCTAATGTCCACCCCAATCCCCACTTTGAAAGAAATGTCTTTGGAGAATTCCTTCTTGGTTTGACTGATTGTCTTCCATAGGCCGACCTCGTGGGAACCATTGACTGAGTTGGACTCCTATTTATTTCTCTCCCTGTGCCTAGCTACAATGACACCCCTCCACAAGCTACCCAAATCCTCCCAAAATTGCCATAACCATTTACCAAGCATAGTTGTATTCACTATTCAGTACCCTCAATGGTGTCACACTAAGACCAGCTATGTTTTTTGGCCGACATACCAAGTCCTAGTCCACAAGGTAATACTTCTTGATATCCACTCTCTCATTCCATTGAAAATTCCTTTGGATCCTTTTGAGGTGATCATCCACTAAGTCAGAATGCCTAAGTTGGCAAACTATTGAGAGTACTCTTTAGAAGAGTCAACCTACCTTACTTTGACAATTAAAGGGATTTCCATCCCTCTAACCTCCTATGTAATCTATCCACTACTAGTTCCCAACCGAGTTGTCTTTGTATCGAACCCCAAGGGGCAACTCCAAGTATAATGTTGGAAGAGACCCAGTTTTACACCTAGATAGACTTCAAGTTTGGCAAGGTTAGGGACCTACCCCACTGCATAAAGTTGACTCTTCAAGAAGTTCATTTTCAGTCGTGAACCGCTTAAAGATCTAAACATGCATCTAATGAGTGTCAATTTTCTGGACGGTGCACCACAAAAGAGAAGGGTATCATCGGCAAACTGGAGATGAGAGACCACTAATTGAAGCTCTCAACTTGGAATCCTTTCAAAATAGATTTTGTCGCTTTGGTAATCATCCGATTAAGGCCCTCGGTGAGAATGAGGAATAGGAACAGGGAGAGGGTGTCCCCTTGGAGAAAACCTTTAGAGCTTCAAAAATAACATGCTGGGAAGCCATTAATAAGGACGGAGAAGGAGATCTTAGTGTAACATCTCATCCAAGCATTTTATTTAATGCCAAACCCCATTTTACCTAATAGATACTCTGGGAATTCCCAATTAGCATGATCGTACGCCTATTCCATATCAATTTTGCAAATTTTACTCGTTCCCCTCTCTTTAGCCTGTCATCCACACACTCATTGGCAATCGAGAGCCCATTGAAAATCTGCGTACCACCCATGAAGGCGCCATATAGGCAAGAAATAATAAAGCCCATGACCAACTTGAGTCTGAAAGCTAGGACTTGGGATAAAATTTTATACAGAATCCTAATCAGGCTAATTTAATATCTTGGGCTCCCAACACTTTAGGGATTAGCGCAATTAAGGTGCTATCGAATGATGTCAATGAACCCACACTTAAGAGCTCTTGGAAGACTCTCAAGTCCCATCAGATCGGGGCTGATGATATGCCAGCACCTTTGGCATGAGTGGATCTCTGACTTGGAGAAAACTTGCTTTCTCTATATCTGTATCTTAGCTGTAGCTATTTTATAGAAAAGCTACTGTTCTGCCCAACTTTCGTATTTATTCTTCACCTTATACCGCTTCACAGTGCGTTTGGCATTATAATATATTAATATTTATTCTTGCCGTAAAAAGTCTGAACCATAGTTTAGATGAGCACACTTAAGTTGAAGTGCTCAACCAATTGTAATCACCTGGGTGAATATGAAGATTTGCACTTGGTACACGATTTGGATATCGGCATGCAGATGTATATACCAAGGCAATGGGTGGACACGAGCTTCATATAAAATAAGCTAGGCATGATAAGCATCTACTTCATTTTTAAAGGGGAGTTCTAACTTCTAACTAATAAGTAATGTTTTTCCAAGAATGGTCTTAAATTTATGTCTTGAGAGCTTCTTTTTCTAAAGACTCACAAGAGTAGGATTTGTGAAAATGTCCACAATATTCTAAACCCATGTAGTTACTACTAGAGGGCTTAAGCTTGTGCAAGGACAAAATTGTTTGGTTTTAAAAGGATGGATATAGGGATACTGTTATAACTTCTATCTTCAAATTTGGTAGCAGTTGTTCCAGGTAAATCTGTACTTACTTAACTTTGCATCTGATGTACAGTTCCTGCTGATGCTGCATCACCTACAGCTGCCTCACCTCATCCGTCTTCTCATACACCACGTGTTACTGCTAACAGAGGGAAGCATCCAAATTGGATTCTTATTCTTGGTATTGGTGCTGGCTTCGTTATCGTCATCATTATATCTGTGTTAGTAATTTATTCATGCACATCTGGTCCAGGAAGGAAGAATGCACATCTCAAAGAAACTGGTACGAATTTCAGATGCAATTTCAGGCATATTTTATGTCAAAAATATTAATATACATTCTTATATGTTTGATTGAGCCTTTTTGAAGCAACATTATCATCATTGCCCAAGCCTTATCCCAACTATTTGGGGTCAGCAGCACGGATCCTGTTTCGCCATCTCACTCTATCTAAAGCCATATCTTCTATCTGATACTAGTACTTCAAACTTTTCCTCACTACCCCCATCTATGCCCTTTTCAGTCGTCCCCCTTGTCCCTTTTCAAGCCTTTGATCTGTTTGTGACAACCAGGTTATCAAATTGATATTCTTTTTAAATGATTTAATGACAAATAGAGCCAGAATGCAGACAAACCTTTGAGGAAAGTGGTGATACCTTTCTGCCGAATTTTCAGTGGTAAAAGCTACATAACCCTGCTAACCCACTTCTATTCAATATTGATGTTATTTAAGTATATGAGAAAAGACAACATAGAGTATCAACACCTCATATTACGGTTATTACCAGCCATTCATTTTCATTTTCTCATCTATCTTTGTTTTTCTTACATCCATTGCTTAAACTTGGGGAGGCTGTATCAGACCGAGTTTGGAGGAATGTACTAATTTGATCTGCCTGAGTTTCCACCTCAGACTTTCCTTTCTCAGGACAGCAAGGGGTGTCCAACTACAAATAAAATGATTCACCCTTGAGTCCTAATACTTTCTCATGCATTGCAGCTTTATGTAAATCTCAAGTTAGATTGTATGAAACTCTATGAGCGATGATGGATCTATTTCAATATTGCTTCATAATAGTATACTACTCCATATGAGTAAAACCAATTCACTAACTAAAGAAAATACATTAAGATCTGTGAGGTTGTGTTCTTTTGCCGAGACTTGCAGATCCTGTGCTTTGCAAGTCCTAAGACTTCATAACCCGGGTTTTGCAAATCTCCTGTGTTTACAATTTGTGTCTTCTTTTGTACCTTGGAATTCGTGAGTGAATTCTCATGGCTTCCAATTCCACTATATAGCCTCTGTTTTGCAAGGCATGATTGTATATGAAGTTTGCAGACTTCAATAAGTTAGTATGGGGATTAGAAACGAAAAGGAGGAGAATAATGGCTAGGATTTTTTTTTTTTATGATTGTTTATTGGTTGAGAAAAAAAACAGGATTTGGGATATTCTGGTGATTCTCCTGTCTGTTGTTTATACCTAATATAATCTTGGTCGATTATTCATCTTTTTTGATTTATGTAGTGAGGGATGGGGGTGATTTTATACTGGGCATCATCAAGCATAATGCAAGAGATAAACAATAGACATTAGCAGTTATTGTGTCAATACCTGCTTCCATAGAACAATGTGGTGGCAATGTAGACCTAAGTGGTCATACTGGATCCTTGGGAACCATCACATGTACCGCTGGCTTATATTTAAATGAGAATGCAATGTCTTCCAGTGGAGCCTAGAAGAAGGTTTTGTTTATACTTAATACAATCATGGTCGATTATTCTTTTTTCATTTTATTTTATTTTATTTATGTAGTGAGGGATGGGAGTGATGTTATAGGCATCATCAAGCATATGCCATAATGTCACTATTAAAATATCATGGTAACAATTAATGAAGAACAGAACTGTAATACAGAAGTACCTTTTGTATACACTTAGTATAGTATTAGGAGTATAATCTGAAAAGCATCTTTGATGAAAACATATAACCAGAACTTCAGTGAAGGGCTTAAACAGTATATCTTATGTAGCTATATGGTTCAATGAGACTAGGCTCTTCATTGTTGTATTCTGCCAACAAAACTGTATGGAACTTCAATTTTCTCTCGTTTACAAGTTTACCAAATACCGATATAGGGTTTTGTAGGTGGAGAACCGATTTAGAGAGAAATCAAAACAGGGAGAAAGCCAATTGAAATCATGAACCGAATTCGAGAGAAATAAAATTAATTATAAAACCTAATCTAGGGTCATTTCGAGATTGGGAGGAGAAATCTAACCTGGATATTGGGAAAGTAGTAACCGCCGGTGGGCTTGGCCACCAGCTGTCTTTGGCGGCGCAGGACAGTGAATGGCAGCCAAGAGGCCACCAGCGGTCTTTAGCAGTGAATGGCAGCCAAGAGGATGGTGGAAGAGGAGAAAAGGTTGGAGATGCTCAGTTTTTATTTTATTATTTTTATCAGGCTCAACTTTCTTTAAATGTCCCAGGTCCTTTGGACTTAAATGTCCTGAACAGTTTGGTGGGACATGAATGATGCGATTTGTGGGTTGGGTTTTCCCCCATTCCTTCCAGAGGTTCTTATCTTGCTATAGTCGGGCTCGATGGGTCCCCGTTTGGATTCTTTATGGGTGATTCTTCCAGGAGTGGTCACATGGTCCATTTGGAAAGAGCGCAACTGGAGGATTTTTGAGGACTCCTCTCTATCGTATGGTAGAGTGACCAAGCGAGCCTGCAGTCTCATTGGAGCCTGGGCTTTGGCTCGGGGTGCAGCTAGGGGATGGGGGGAGCTGGAGTTCCCAATTTAAAAATAGTGGACTATTTTTGCGGTTTTGCACATGGACGTTTCTTCTTGTTAGTTAGATTGCTTTATTTTCTCTGTAGCCAATTCACTTTTTGTGAATCCTTGTATTTCCCCTTTCAATTTTATTAATATGATGTGCTTGTTCGCTTATCAAAAAAAAAATGATGCGATTTGTTGGTGTTTCATGTCCGAGTGTGTTTCATGTCTTGGGAAATGGAAGTTGGAACAAAAGAACACCATTAGAATTTCAGGGCCAAGACTTTTGAAATCTCACCTCAAAGTCCAACGAAAAGAACACAACTGATGTAGGACTATGCAATGGCCTAAAATCTAATGTGTTGAGATCAAGATTTGATTAACAAGAATAAGGACAATTAGCAAAGAACAATCTTATCATAAATAAATAATCAAAAAAATTCAAGAAAGCAATGTTATAACAATTCGAGGCCATGTCACAAACCTACCTACAATACGATGAGGGTTGTATGGAATTCTTTGTTTCCACAAGCTTAGGGATTAGCTCTTAATTCAATATAGGATTTCTAACCTTTTCTAGGGTTTCAGAATTAAATTAGGGTTTAGGTAAGGCTGTTTTAGGGTTTTGTAATTTGTAGAATTCTGTAACAACAGTAAAAAGAGGGTTATTGGTGTAACAGTCACGGAACAGGTTTACAGAAGTGAAAAAAAGGACAGACGGATTTATAGAGCTGTTGGGGAATTGGGACAGCAATGGGACAGGTGCTGTAGGGGTTTTGGACAGTAACGAATAGGGACAGAGGTATAGAGGGTTGTGGCTGAATAAGTAGGAGGGCTGTAGCAGCACTAGGGAAGGTTTGTGGGGTTGCTACAGCAGTCACAAAGCAGGGGACAGGTGCAGCAGTGGTAGGGTAGGTCTCGGACAGATGCGACAATGGTGGAATAAGGTTGGGACAGTCAAAAAGGAGGTCTGCAGGGGCTGGGGTATGGTGCAGCAGCAGCTAGGGTTGGAGCTGGGGGCTGTGATAGTGATGGGAAAAGGCTGGAATTGTGCGGCAGCCTTGGACAAGGGTTAGAGAGGCTGCTGGCAGCAGCTAGGCTTGAAGAAAAGGCTGTAACAATGATGGAGAATAGGCTAGGAGATTAATGGTGGTTTCTTGAATGGAAAAAACAGAAAATCCATCAAGAACAATAGATGGAAGAAATCTAGGGTTTGGTTTGGGTGAGATTTTATGTAAGGGAAAAGGATCTAGGGTTTGATTGATTAGGGTTTCCAAGAAGGATACAGAAAATCAATGATATTTAATGGAAGAGAAGGAAAAAAGATAAAGAACTTACCTTAGAAATCTTTGGGAATCACTCTCATGGCATCACACCAAGAATCCTTTGAGAATCACTCCCATGACATCACACCAAATTTTCAATCACTGAAGAATGCTCAAAGCACTTTTTTTCATTCATAAAATTCATTAACTAAAAATTTAAGTCTTTAAATAATTGAAATCCTAAAGTGCGTTTGGATTTGTGGAATTGGAATTGACCTAAAGAATTGAATTCTATGGAATTGAAAACCACTTAATTAAATTTCACAGATTTCAAAATTCTACCATTTGGATGTTACTATTGAATTTATGGAATTAGATTACAGAATTCCAATTCCACTGTTTGGATGAATAAAAAATAATGTGAAAATATCTTTATATTATTGTGCATTAATAAACACAAATCTACAAGTCAGGGACTCAGGTGTGATGAATTGCTTAAACACAAAATTACAAGCATATTAATAAACATGTGTAATCAGAATTGTAGACACCCAATTTTGCACGCCCCAATGACCTTTTTAGCTCCAAGCATCGAATGGTAAACTCAAGGAAGAGATCCGGACTCCAATATATCCAAGGTCGAAGCCAAAAGCGAAGCCCAACCCAACCCGAGCCTGGATCAGCCAAAGCCCAAAGGAAGGGGCCTGTTTTATGTGGAAAATGTCCAGCGCCCTTTCAAACGGCGCAGTTCTTTTTTTGAATTCGATCCCGCGCCTTTTGAAACAGCTCGGTCCTGTTTTTAGTGCAAATTTGATCCCGCGGCTTTTGAAACAGCTTGGCCCCGTTTTTAGTGAAATTTTGATGCCGCGACTTTTTAAAATGCGCGATTTGCAAAACCCTAATTCCGAACTTCGGTTTGCGTGCTAACTCATTTTTTTGGATTATTTTAGTCCCACATCGGCCAGAAATGGCGAAAATCCTAATCTTCACCCTATAAAAGGAGCCTCATCCCAACCCATTTATAATCTTGAAAATCTTTTGAAACCTTTGAAAATCTTGGAAAAACTTTGAAAATCCCTAGCCTTAGAGATCCTTAGACTTAGAGATCAAGCTTAGAGTCCCTTGAGTCCAGAAAATCCAGAATTCTTCAAAGCCTTAGGATATTCAAGGAGTTTCTTCGAGTTCGTCGACCTAGGCTCCCTTTAGATCTTCTTCAACATCTACTTTAGGGTGAAGGGCCCTATTTCATTGGAGTTCGGATCTTATCGTCGCAGAAGGACGTTCTTGAATGCTTGGAAAGCCAAATAAAAGGGAAAATATATGTTACATCCCTCGTCTTCAACTTCTACCCATCCAAGACTTTTCTTCCCTCACTTTCTCTTAGTAGCTTGGTGATTTCCCTCCAAACGGTCGTGAGGAAGAGGAAATCCAGGTGAAGGAAAGAGTTGGAAGACTAGTTCTTCGATTTCTTTTATTACAGTTTTTTTTTTAAATTGTTATTAGTTTTCTTCTCTTTTCCACCAAACGTAGGCGTGGCCCCTCTTAACTCGGTCGAGGAAAGAGTGTGATTGTTCGCCGATTTAAGGAAAAGAGATTTTACCGCGCAAGTAGAGAAAAAATCACCGTAACTCAGTCGAGGAGGGGTGAGTTTCCAATCTCAAAATAAAAAACAAGTAGAGAGAAAATCACCCTAACTCGATCGAGAAGGGATGAGTTTCCAAATCTCGAAATAATAAAAAAGATAAATAAAAAATAAAGAAGATAATGGTTTAAATTAATTTAATGGAGAAAATCAAAAGGTAACCGTCATTCGACGGATGAGGTGGGGTGCCTAATACCTTCCCCAACTCATAAGGGAATCCCCGGACCTAATCTCGGTTCTTGAATCGAGGGTTTTCATTGTGGGTGACCAATCACACCCGGATTTTTGATTGGTGGCGACTCTAAAGATCTCGGCTTCTCATTAGTACGGAAAATATTGATGTGGGGAGGAGATCGACCCGGGCCGGCTATCGCACAAGAATAAACCAATATCCCAAATGCATTAGATGCATATTATAATTTATAATAACATGACCCAAAAATAACTAATGTTATTTAGGACAAATTGAAAATAGGTCCAAAGTTGAGATTACCAAAAAAAAAATAAAACAAATTTAATTGTTTTATGTGAAATAAGACAATCTCATAGATGTAGGATTGTATGCAGGATAAGATACATGGTCAGAAACTCTATTCCACAATAGCTTCATCACCGCCATATATATATGAACTGTTTATTTTTTTTAAAATAAAGAGGAAAGGAGCTCCAAATAACTCATTCTCATTCGGTAGACTAAAAAACTAGCTACGAAACTGTGTTGATTGAGGCTTGCACAGATCCGGAATGTCTTTAGAAATTGTGCCTAATAAACAATCAGTTCATGTGTCAACTAGTCAGACTCAAAACCGTCCATACTATATAACATCATTTTTCTGCTTTCTTTTCTTTCCTTTCTAATTTCTAGTGCTTGATTGTTGCATTATTTGTTTCAATTTTTTTATATTTTTTTGGTGTTGGCATACACTTAGAGTCAATATGCATGGTCAGAGGTTAGCTTGGGCAGTGGAGCTCTTGCAACTCATACCCGGGGGATTGGATCCCCAGACCTCCCTCCATCGAAGGCCACACCCCTACCACTCACGCAAGAGGCGCGGGGTGTTCAATTGGTTGTTATATGAATGCAAAGCTTCTTGTTTTCCTTTCATCACTTTAGATGTTAAAAACATGTCCTAATGGCTTAGCTCCTAATCCCAAACTTACAAATCCAAAGAAAGCTTTATTGGAAGGCAAGTGACTTAAAGAGCTAGGTTGAGTGGTCACTTGGGTGTGTGACGGAAGAGGCAAATAAGAGTTTGAATTTGATTTTGGCAATAACTTGATTAGTCCATACAAGTAACTCAAAATAAAAATTCATGGAATGGACGAAAGAAGGAGCATCACTTGGGCACATGATGGAAGAGGCAAATAAAAGTTCTTATAGTAGGTTTGTTACTCCTTTGATTAGGACTCAACAAAGATGATTTTTGGTTCATCAATGTTCTCCTCGACCGGACCACAACCTACACTTCTTGATCTGCTCCTAGTCCTCCTCATAGCATACCTTAAGATGATGTCGTGTGAGTATGAACACATTACCTTAACCAGGGGGTGATGGCCATCCCGTTCACAGTAGTGTCTCTTGGCACATTAAAGGAGAATGACGAGAGGGGAGAGATGAAGATTTTTTTATCGGGTTCTCTTCTATATCCAATTCGATAGCACTATGGAATTGTCAATTAAGACCTCTCATAAAGGATTTCAATTCCACTTATTTTGCTTATGAAATCACCACTTCAATTCCATGTGAAATTATTAAATTCCATTTCTACCAAGTTTATAATGTTCCCCAAACTGTGGAATTGGAATTGTGGAACGGAATTGACAATTCTTTCCCTCAATTCCACAAATCCAAACGCACTCAAGTGTAAAAAAACTCAAATAACCAAAGCTAATAAAAAGACGATAATAACCTAAGACTAATAAATTGTTTCCTTTAACTAAAAACCCAGCCCATTAGGCTTTTAAAACTATGCTAAATCTTACTAAACCAGCTCATATGCACACCTTACTATAGTTGGGTCTTCCTAATGATCTATGTGTGCATATGAGGTCTTCAATACGCAAAGTGACACATGGGTCTTCTTCTTCTTCCTCCGCCTGAATAAACTTGAAACTCCTTTAATGCTGGATGCCCGCATCAACAGTCCAAAGGAAAATTGGCATACATAGAGGAATAATGCAGGAAATGGGACTCCATCATCATCATTGTCATTGTCAGTGCCTCATCTCAACTATTTGGGGTTGGCAACACGAATCTTATTTCAGCATTTTATTTAGGAGACAAAACTCCTTAGGACTTTTGGTTTCAAGAGTTACTATATGACTGCTATATTGTTTAGTTCTTTACTAAACTATTCATGGTTGGAGTTTATTTTGCAGGGAAGCCTAGGACTGCCAATGCAGTCCCAATAGGTGGATCTCTTCCGCACCCCACCAGTACACGATTTCTTGCATATGAAGAGCTTAAAGAAGCAACAAATAACTTTGAATCTGCAAGCGTGCTGGGAGAAGGTGGGTTTGGCAGGGTTTTCAAAGGTGTCTTAAGTGACGGTACAGCTGTAGCTATCAAGAAGCTTACTAGCGGTGGACATCAAGGTGATAAAGAGTTCTTGGTTGAGGTCGAGATGCTTAGCAGGCTGCATCACCGTAATCTAGTGAAACTTGTGGGCTACTATAATAGTTGTGACTCTTTGCAGAACCTCCTTTGTTATGAACTTGTCCCAAATGGAAGCTTAGAGGCGTGGCTCCATGGTATGTTACCTTCTCAAGTTAATGGGTTCTACTGGTATCTTTATTTATTTTTATTGCACTTGCTACCTTGGAAACATGGGAGGAAAGTTCATGCTATTAAATTAAGTCTTTTATATGCAATGTTGATACGGAGTTTTTTTTTTTTCTAGGTCCCTTGGGAGTAAATTGCCCTTTGGATTGGGACACCAGGATGAAGATTGCACTTGATGCTGCTAGAGGGCTTGCCTACCTACACGAGGATTCACAACCCTGTGTTATCCACAGGGATTTCAAGGCATCAAATATTTTACTCGAGAACAACTTTCATGCTAAAGTTGCTGATTTTGGCCTGGCCAAACAGGCACCCGAAGGACAGGCAAATTACCTTTCTACTCGTGTGATGGGCACATTTGGGTAAGTTCGAGTATCTCCAATGGTTTCAAATAACGGTTTGGGTTGTGCATAACAAGTCTAGCCGAAACCTTTACGCAACGTCGTTACATAACATTTTTGGTCTTTATGGCTAAAGCTTGTAACACACACAATTTTTTAGATAAAAGATTAAAAAATTGAGGGAAATGTTTAAAATTGATATAAAAAATATAATCATTTACATTAAATACGTATTATCATGAAGATTATAATTTATCAAGTTTAATTAACAAAATTGCATAAAAAGGAAAATACATAATACCGAAAAAAAAAAGGGAAAATACATAATCAAATCATCATAAATTCATGGGTTTTACTTGAGATTGATGAATTTGTGTTTTAAACTTGCGAATATGCATTAACTAACAAACATTAACTGAAAAAGTTGATAACCTTGACCAATCAAAAAGCCGCAAACTTAAATTCTCGAAGAGTGAATTTTGAAGATTTGAATCGTCAAATTGTAGCTTAATTCTAATTTTTAACCCGCCCACCCCTAAAAAAAGGAGTTGTCATTCTTTGCTCTAAATCGGGAAGATAGTGCAATTAAAAAAAAAAGTTAGGATGGGTTTCTCGAACCCATGGTATGGAGTATTAAACGTTATGTAATCGCCATTACGTAATGTAATGCAGCTTGTACCAGTTCGGATATTTCTGAAACCTCTACGTAATGGCATTACGTAATGGTTTTAGTAAGATTTATTACCATGCTCTCCTCCTGAAGTTATACATTCTTCGAGTGCCCTAATATAAGGTGGTATGGATCTGGAACCAAATTGATCTACAGGTATGTAGCTCCCGAGTATGCCATGACTGGACATCTACTAGTAAAGAGTGATGTATACAGCTATGGTGTTGTCCTCCTTGAGTTGCTGACTGGAAGAAAGGCTGTGGATATGTCACAGCCATCTGGCCAGGAGAACCTCGTGAATTTGGTTAGTACTTTCTCCATCCCTTCTAATTTTATTCTAAATGTGTAATATTCATAATCAAATTAATTTCTCCTCATTAAGTGCTATAAAATTTCCTGCGGTGGTATGAATTCCTCTATCTCTACACAGTAGGTCTTGTGTTTAACTTTGAGTCATCTCTGGATTAGTTGGGGACTCTTGATTCATGACCATAGTTATTAGAGCAAGAAGCAAAAACAAGGAGCAAACTGAAAGTGAGAAGCAGGAATCGGAGCTCACACTCTATATAATTTCCTTACAACTATCTTACTGACATAAGATGGGAATATATGATGCACATTGTATTAATAATTGCTTATTAAAGGATGTCAGTGCATGTGCATCCAACTGTCCTTCCATTTCAAAATCAAAAAACTTATTGATCATTTTAAGAGGATATGTGAGGTATGTGTCAGATTGACCTTAATGATGCTCTATCGATGAAATAGTGATTGGTATACGTTTGGATGTGCTTTATGTGTACACATGTCTTAATATGCGTCACATCACATATACACGATATGCCACTGGTAGATCATCCTTAAAAAGTCTACCAATTGGTACCTCATATTTTCTCTTCTAAATGGTGGGAGTATATCAATTTGACACCTCATAATGCAACAATTCACTGATTCAGGTGCAGCACTTCTAGATCCTTCTTTTTCACCATCTTGTTCTGAATATATTGTTGTCGTATGTATTATGTTATGATATAATTCGTTATTCTTGATAATAATCTAAATGACAGGGTTCTGTTGCTTTCAGGCCAGGCCAATTCTTAGAGATAAGGATCGGTTAGAAGAGCTTGCCGATCCAAGGCTTGCAGGAAAGTACCCAAAGGATGACTTCTTACGGGTTTGCACAATTGCAGCAGCTTGTGTTTCTCCTGAGGTGAGCCAGCGGCCCACAATGGGAGAAGTGGTACAGTCCCTTAAAATGGTGCAGCGAATCACTGAGTATCAGGATTCCATGTTAACCACCTCCAACACCCGGCCCAACCTCAGGCAGTCATCCACTACTTACGAGTCAGATGGGACTTCGTCCATGTTCTCTTCCGGACCATTTTTTTGTCTAAGCACCTTCGACAATGACAACATCTCTCGGACGGCGGTGTTCTCAGAAGACCTGCATGAAGGACGATAAAGAACTTTCAGTTAAGTTTTCCAGCAATTTTCTGATCTAAGCTTTTGACTGACAAATACAAGGCAAAGAATGTGGTCAGTTGAAGTTGGGGAAGGCAGTGTAGGATGGGCTTGGAAATGGCAGAGGCTTTATGATGGTGGGTGCCTTGGTGGATAATGTACATATTCCGATGAGCTTTGCTCCATTGGATTGGCTTCAAAGTGTGTTTTTTGTTGGGTAATGAAGGGTGCCCCAAACCCTTCGAGGCAATCCGTTGAGCTTTGCTCCATTGGATTGGCTTCAAAGTGTGTTTTTTGTGGGGTAATGAAGGGTGCCCCAAACCCTTCGAGGCAAGGACTAGTCCCTTCGGGTGTCCTTCCTTCTATTATTACTAAGCTTTCTTTCATGGTGTTTTTGGGTGCTCTACTTGGATGTGTTTCCACCACTTTTGCTTTTGAGGCATTTACAGTTGAGAAATCCATTTGAAATTGTATTCAGTTTCTCATGTTTGATTTGTTTTTGGAGTAGAGCCATCCTGTTTTCAAGTTTTACCTGTAAGCTAGGACAAAGCCCGTGATCTCACCCACAAGTGCAACACAGATCAATGTCCCAGAGGGTTTCTGAGGTCTGATCACTGATCACTGATCACTGATCACCGATCAATCTTTTTATAAAGCTGAGAACAGCAACTGTTAAGGCAACGGTTAAGTTTGGTTCAAAGGACTGCTGAGTTGGTTGTAGAGGCTCCTTAGTTGTACATGGTTCATAGGTTGGATGTTCAACCAGAAACAGACGACCTGTATTCTTGATTACTCTTCCAAGTAATCATTTATTCTACTTTTAAGTAGCTTGCCCCATCGGTAGTGTGTGCTAGTCACCGCTCCATTGATCCGGCTTCCATTACTAATAGGGTGTGAGTGTTGTCATCTCCACCCGCCCTTGACTTAGAACAGATACTAACCACTAATTGGGGTTGCGGACTAACCGCGTATCTCTCACCAAAAGAAAAAAAGAAGAAGCCGTGGTTTTTAGTGTTGTAAATGCTTACCAAAAAGATAAAGCTCTACCATGAAAGTAGCCTTAGTTTCTCCTCTCAACATCTGAGACAACCGAGGCAGATAATCCTAATTGTATGGCGAATAGAGTTTTCAGATGCCAAAAGAAAAAAAGAATTACCAAAAGGGGAACATGTTGAAAGGAGAGAGGGATTCCTCCTTCATTGCCTCAGTAGTAGAAGCATATCTATTAGAGATATTAGAGATTTATGAAGCACAATAATAAAGCAAGAGATAGATTTGAATCTGAATGAATGTCAAAATACATAGGGAAATTAACAGGACCCAATGCTCGCTAAAGCCCATTATTTTGAGAACTTTGGACCATGTATTCCCATTCAATAATGCTATACCTCATGAGCTATGAGGATATATCCAGCTAGTTTAGTTGGTAAAGTTTCTTGGCGTCGTAGTAGAGGCTTGGGATCAAATCCCACCTAAATTACGGTTAGAGGGTTTATGAGAGGGGAGGGCAACCCCTCATTTGTGTTGCCCATAGCTCCATGTGGCTTCCAATGAAACCAAAAAAAAAAAAGGTGCGTCTTCTAGGTTGTGTTCTTTTCCGTGCATTTGAGGTGTGTTTTTTAAAGTTTTGGATGTTTAAAAAGCATATGCTGCTCTTTTGTCTAAAATCTCGGAACATCAAACATCCGTGCAATTAAAAGCCCAGCAAAAGCGGGACTTTAAAGGCCGAAGCAAAATGCTCGAGCATTTAAAAATCGAGCTCGGGTTCTAAATTGATTTAACCCCGATAAAAAAAAAAAGAACTCCTTCGTTCTCTCCCTCGTTCTCATCTCCTCTTCTCAGCTCCTTCGTTCTAATCTCTCTCTTAGCAAAATTGAAGTGGTTAAGGTTGTTCGCCGTTGCCGGGATTGTCACCGTTGCCAGGGATCATCGCCGTCGTTGCTCAGCCGCCAGTCATCAGTTTCCCTACAAGGGATCTGATTAGGGGTTTGCTTGTAAAAGAGAAAACAAATTGCAAAACAATTCTAAAAATCAATTAAAAGAAATCAAATTACAAATCAGTATGTATTTGAAATCAAAGATCTGATTAGGGGTTTGCTCTTTTAATTGATTTTTAGAATTGTTTTGCAATTTGTTTGTACATGAGGAAAGATATAGAACTTTGATGATCACGCAAGATGTTGTTCTTATATTGAGATACGATGATGTCTGTTGTTGTTTGGAAATTTTTTTAATTTGTATTAAAGATGTGGTCTTCTCTCTATTACCTGAAAATTTTAATTCAGATGCCTTTTGTTTACTTGCATGTTTAGAGCGTAAATCAAGGGTATTCTCGGATTAATGGACAAAATAGATTAGTGGAGAAGAATGTATTTTGGGAACTATGGTCAAAACTTCATAGCAATAGATGCTCCTGTTGTTAGAGTATTCATTTCGCTTTTGTGAAGTTGAGCAGGGTATTTAGAGTTATGGAAACTCACAAAAAGTCATGGGCATAAAAGAACAGAGAATATCATATGCTCAACATGTAGAAGTGCCAGATCTTGAACAGCTTGGAACTTATGAAAGCTTGGGTTTTTGATGTTCCGACAAAAGAACATAACCCTAAGGATAAAAGTGCTTTGGAAAGGGGATATTACCTCTCCCAGTACCTTCTTGAGTAAGTTTGCTATTGTTAATGAAATTATCTTATAGTACACTATGTTGCAAAGGCTACTTGAGCCATAGCGACTGATTTATCTTTTCTGGAGTTGGGACATTTTGGAACTAACACAATAAAATTGTGATTCAGTTAAGTGAGGATCATGAACCCCTTGTGTAAGAAGTCAAGAGCTGCCTTAGTTATCTCCTTTCCCAGGTTTATACCCGTATTCAAGCCAAACTAAGCTGAGCTTGGATTGAACATGCTCAGATTTTGAATTTGATTCAAGAAGAGCTGAGCTCGGTTGTCTCAAGCTTAATTTATAGGATTAATTTTGGTCATTTTATATGATATTATTAAAGTATTTATTTTTGAATTACAATACAAGAAACTACACAACTTTAATTCATACATAGGTAAAAATAAGATTTGAGGATAGTCCTCAAATATTTCAATACAGAGAGTAAAGAGTCAGGGTCAGGGTCAGGGTTTTTGCCTTTAATTAACCTCAAGTTTTAATTAAACTTAATCATAATTTAAAAAAGAGAAAATGGACATGTGGCAGGCTGTGGACGCGTGTTCCGTTGAATGGAACGAGGCACGCAAAGTATCAATTCCATTGCTATGTTTGGTTGTTGAGAAAATTGGTGAAAACATAGATAAGAAAAGAAAATTCTGGATTTCTAATACAATTTGTATATGTGTTTTGTTCAATTTTCATTTGCTTTTCATGATTTCTACTTATTTTATCAGCAACCAAACATAGGGTTATAAAAATAACATATGATTTTATAATCTTGGCAGGTGAGTGATTATTGTGGAACATAATCACTTAATGCACCTTTAGATTATGAAATTATTGTAAGTACCCAAATTTACGGATTAGTAAGACTTATAAGATATATTAAGATAGTGAGAAAGATTCTTCAAAAAATAATATCCTTTTTTTTAAATAAATAATCACAATATCTTTTTAAAAAATGTCAAAATAATCTCTTAATATCTTTCGGCTTCTTTTGTTTCTTCCCTTTTAATATAATTACCAAAAAAAAATAAAAATAAGTAAATAGAGTGCAAACTGCAAACCAAACATGATTATAGCTATTAATATTTAATTATTGATTAAGAATGCTTATTCCTGACAAAGCTTAATCAATATAATCGTTATAATTGCAATAATCCACATTGCATAACAGAAATTGACAATGTGGGTTACAAGAGCATACGATTCTCTAACATAAACCGAAGGTGTGTAGTGGCTTAACCTGCGCATACACCCTGCAGAAAACCGTGCGTGGAAGAGGAGGGAAATGAAAAGGAAGGGGTGAAAGAAGAGAGAGAGAGTGAGAGAGAGAGTAGAGAGAGATGGGTTATTGGGGTGACCAAAAGAAGATTGGAAACAAGGTTATACCAAAAAAACGCAGGTATGGGTATGGTGGAATAAGAAAGATGGAACAAGGAATTAGGAGTCTCCTTTACCACTCTCATCACCACCTTAAAACTCTATCTCTTAACCTAAACCCCATCTTTCTCGATACAACCATATCAGAACAAGAAGCTTAGAAATAAAAGGTCACTCCTTTTTCTCTATTTCTCAACCTCTCCCTTGTTTTGCTTCTCTCCAGAGCTTTTCGGCTTCTCTTTGCAGTGAGCTAAGGTTCCCAATTTCCATCCCCATCGACAAGGTAACCTCTCGCTCCATATTTTTGGCTCTCTGTTAGGTTTCTGCTGATTTGGTGAGTTTTTTCTGCGTGTGTATGGTTTTTTTTTAGCTATTTGCATGTCGGGTGTCTCGATTCCTTCTCCTCAAGCATGATCGGTGGATGTATATGTGTTTTTGTTTTGCTTTGATGAGCTGATGTGGTTTTAAATGTTTTAATCTGGGGTTCCTTGTGACTTCTTCTGGATTTTTCGTTGATGGGGGTTTTTTGGTTCATTTTCATCTGAGATTTGTAATTTCTTCTATTTTTATATGATGACTTGATGCGGGTTTGGCGTTCTCTCTCTATATATATATATATTTTTCTTATATGGGGTTCTAAATTTCTTTTCTTTGGTCGGTAAGTGGTCGATTGAGAAGGATTATTTTCATGTGATTTCTTTCTCTTGATCGTTTTCTTATCATTCACTTGTGTTCACCTGGGTTGCTTGATTTTTTTTTTGACTGACTGGGATTCTCTATGTATTGGGGTTTCCCGTGTAGTTTTCTTTGGTTCTCTATTTTCCTATCTGGGTAAATGTAGTTCGCTTTGTTTTCATATGTTTTTCTTTGTTTCAGTCTCTCCATCTGTTTTTTCCCCCGTTGTTGTTCTGTTGGGTTCCCTCTTTGGATGTCCTCATGCCTTCCCATATTCTGGGAATGATGGATTTTGCCTATTTTTTCCCCCAATTTGAATCCTGTTTTATTGTTTACTTCTTAAGTACTGCTTTCATAATTGTATAATGTGAACTCCAATTGGTCTTGGTGGGGGTATTTTTGTGAATACAGGATTTGTTCTTTGTGTTTCTTTCCCATTTCTTGTTATCTTCTTTCTGATACAATGAATTGTTAATAATGGCCTTGGTTATACTTAAGGGGCTTGTCCATTACCAATATTTGCTTGTTCCATTGCTTCTCTGTGTAGCATATTCAGACTTGCTGAAGTACGTGGGTTTTGTGAGTTTCCTTCATCATATTTCTGAGAAGCAGCAATACCACTAGACCGTTGCTGTACCTTCCCCGAACACCCCCAACATGGAAGGGTTTAAAGGTTCTGGGTTCGATGGTGTGGGCAGCACTATGCGGAAGAAGAGAAGTAACACGTCCCGACGGCCTCGGCCTGATTCACAACAATTTCCAGATAGTTCTGATCATCCATTATCATTCACACCACATTCAGACAATATGAGCATTGTCTCTAGCAACGAGAACACTGGTTACGACAGCAGTACTCAGAGGAAGGAGTTGAATTTGAACCAAAGCGCTTCAAGGGTTTTGTCTTTTAACAGAGCTGGCAGTGAAACTGCCCCCAAAATGATTAGGAAGGATGATGGAGGAATCAATGCGTTCTACAGCAATGGTGGTTTAAGGGGCAGTAATGAGCAGGGACAAAGTGGGTCGGATTTTAAACGGTGTAGCGAAGGTGTCCTTGCACCAGCTAATTGGAAAAGCATGAACAAGGTGAAGGAAAGCTTTCAATTGCTGCCAATAAATACGGATAGCCATATAGGCAGTGGAAGGAATAATGAAAGTCAGAATTTGGGGAAATCAGGAGTTGTTTCTGATATATTAGGGAATGAAAGCAAGCTAAAGAAAGTAAAGCTCAAGGTTGGTGGTGTCACTCATACAATTCATGCGAAGTCCACATCAGATGGTGCCTCTGGTGGCGGGTCTTCTTCTACGAAGTCTTCTCGCTCTCCGGATGCCGTTGGGAAACAGCAGAAGTTGATTCTTCAGGTACTTCACCATTGCTCAATTTATAAGACTCTGCACCAATTTAGATTCGTGTATTCCTTTCACCTGACAGCATAGTAACAAAGATCTCAAATTTTTTCATAAAAATCTCGGATAAGTCGTGACATTTTTTATCGAACTATTAATTTACAAGGTATTTGTGGCTTTTTCAAAGAATTGAGACTTTTTCAACAAGTTGCAAATTTCACGAATTAAACGCGAATTATTCACAAAATTTTGGAAAAGCTGCAAATAAATATTTAACATATAAAATATTTATTTGTTGATTAATTTTTGTAATTAGTAATGTTGTTTATTTATTATTTATTATTTTTCCCAAAATTTTCTGAATTCTCTCCGAATGTTCCAAGTTTTCTCATACCCGAATAATCCTTGAACTCTAACTTTGTGACTATGCTCGAGTGTAGGTTCTTGTAATCATTACCCCAGTGGGTGTGTAATTCCCATTTGGGGCATACACAGTGGGTTTCGGAGTATCCGATTCCAATGTAAGAGACCCACTGTGGAGATCATAGTTCAAAAAAACGGTTTTGGACACCGTAACGGACACGGCCGAAACCGTTATGGTACGGTTTCGACCTTTACGGCATTTTTTTTGCTTAAAACAATATAAAAATCATAATAAATAGAAAAAAATAAAAAAGATGAAGGAAGAAGTAATAAGATTCTAATGAGTTTTTTTCACTAAAAAAATATTGTTTTACCTTTAGCAGATTGCCCGGGGGGTTGCAGGGGGTGTTTCGGCGTAACGGTATCGGGTAACCGGTTTCGGCCGAAACCGTTAACGGTTTCGGCGTTTTTTAAAACCATGGTGGAGATTCCTAGTCCAAGATTTACCAAATCAGTTGATCTGTACCATTTGATGAAGTGACTTTCTCTTGACCTTTTAAAAGCATTTACTTGATCGGTGGTTAGGGTCATCCTGCCATGTTAATTTTTTGTTTCACCTACATGGATTCTCTTATGCTATATGTAGGGAAAAATCTTGCTGCATTAATACTTGTCATATTACCATATTAATTGTGCTTATAAAGTTTTGTTAAAGAATTAATCTTAGAATCCTATGACAGCTTTCTTTTTAAACATGTCTCTGGTCCAGGACAATTCGGATGACGATCACTCCCCTCCTCCAGATAAGGGGAGTGGCTTGCAAGGAGTCCCATGGAAGGATTTCTCCAGAGGTGGTTTTAGTCTTGGGAAGGTGGATTCTTCAAGGGGCAAGATGCCTGAAGAGAGTGTCTCTGCAAAGCGAACAGACAAGTTGGATCCAGTTCGTAAGAGTAAGCGTGTCCCTAAGAGACGTGTATTGGACGGGGCATTTGATGATGGCGATAAAGATGAGGAGATCCGATACCTTGAGAAACTCAAAATTTCCAAGGTCACTGTAGATGATGGTGCAGAATATGAAGACAATGATGAAAGAAGCAAAAAACATCGAAGAATTTCAAGGGTTTCGAAGAGTAGGATGATTGATGGCAAGTATGATGAAGATGTGGAAAATTTTAGTTCTTCAAGGTCAGACAAAGATGGTAAAAAGAAGCCCAAATCAGAGGGAGTATATGAGGATACAGATGTGGAAGAGGAAGAATTGGCTTCAGATGGTGAGCCCGAAGATACGAGGAAGAAGCCGAGGAAGGAATCTATTGATACGCTGATGGAAGGTAAGGAAATGACTATGACTCTTACGACACGTCAACGGGCTCTTCAGTCAGGCAAAGATGCCTCTTCGGGTTCTGGTGCGAGTGTAATCGAGTTCCCAAATGGGTTGCCCCCTGCCCCGCCTAGAAGTGAGATTCTAAATTTCATCCTATTTCACCCCTTCAATTTTTCTAAGAGTACTTTGTTGGTTTTGTCTTAAACTTCTCCAATTCTATTGTTTTTTGGTCTATGCCAGAGCAAAAGGAGAAACTCTCCGAGGTGGAGCAGCAGCTGAAGAAAGCCGAGGCTGCTCAAAGACGTAGAATGCAAGTGGAGAAGGCAGCTAGGGAGTCTGAGGTTTGCCCATTGTTTTTGGTTTTATCTTTCTTTTGCCTCATTTGATAATTTAGATTTTAGAAAGGGGAAGTAAGTTTATTTGATTTCAATTTTATAGGCCGAGGCAATCAGAAAAATACTGGGTCAAGATTCCAGTAGGAAGAAGCGGGAAGATAAGATGAAGAAGCGGCGGGATGAATTAGCACAGGTATCAAGAAGTGCATGAACACCCTGTGTTTTCTATATTCACTTGGTTAAGCTTTTTGTTTAGTTTTGGTACTACCCTTTTTTTTAATGCAGGAGAAGGCTGGCAACAATATGATGCTTGCATCAAACACTGTCAGATGGGTCATGGGTCCCACTGGGACAGTTGTTATATTCTCCAAAGATACCGGACTGCCAAGTATTTTTGACCTCAAGTCTTGCAGGTACGGATCCATTTTCTTCTTGTAAATCCAAGTTACATTATACTCCGTTGAAGCACAGACAAGACAGAGATCCATTTTCTTGTAAATCCAAGTTACATTTTTACTGTGTTAAAGCACATGTATTCAAGTCTTTTACTGCTGATTTTGCTACTTATGCTTGACATCTATGCTTGTTTGCTGAATGGCTTGAGGGGATTTTCGGTGTGGATTTTCAGTTATCCTCCTCCACGTGAGAAATGTGCGGGCCCATATTGTACTAATGCATACAAGTATCGGGATTCCAAGTCAAAGCTCCCCCTTTGCAGTCTACATTGCTACAAGGCAATACGGGAAAAGATGCAGCCTGTAACTACTGATGACTGCTTCAGGGATCCTTTTCTTCTTTGTTGATGGTGCAAGTGCAAATGGTCTTTGCCCTGATGCTCTTAGTGCGTGCAGGTAATCTTGCACATTTATGTTATTATATCTTGTAATTAGTGAATGATGGAAGGATGATTTTTGTTTTATCTCAATCAGAGAAGACAAATTAGGATTATATTGTTGTAAGATACAGCTGAAATTCATATATAAAATTCTTTTACTTACCAGCAGAAAATAACCAAGCACTCCAATTGTCCTTAATACTTATGGAGTTAACTCTGGTCTGGGTAGTGCAAGTACTGATATGTATCTAAAGATTAATTAATTTTTGGGTGCTGTGTTGTTCAGAAAGCTCTTAGATCGAGTTGAAAGTTTTTCTAGATCCACATGGAGTAATGCTCATGTAATGAGGTGTTGAATATTCTGCCATTGTGCCTATAACTTAGCCATGTTTGCTTGTGGAAACTGTTAAAATCAAAACCATAATTGTTGATGTGTATATAGAAACCTTATAGGAGCTAGATGTACAGGCAGGACAGGAGGTACTGTAATGAATTATTTAAGATTTCATCTTTTTTTCTTTCCTTCTCAATAAGTACAATATTTGCATCTAACTAGTACACCCCTAAGATTCCATATTCACATTTAAATCTATAAGCTGTTCTAGTTGGCACAATTGATTCTGGAAGGTGGCTGTGTTTTTAGCATGTAAAGTGGGTTCTGTTTAAGCTAATGGCTTTCTTGTATGGGGGATTACTTATTTGTAGGCAGTCTATACTGGTAGGCAAAACAGGAGCCTGAGATTTACCATAGGAATTCCAACATAGGGCGTTCTTCAAACCCCGGGCTGTTGTGGATGGAGCTAGTAGGACATTTCCGACACTGATATTAGTACAAGGGAGGCTGTCGCTGCAAGCTAGATGGATAGCCTGTGTCCCATAAGTCCCATTGATTTGATCATAGGTTATGTTGGATACTGCAACTGCATTTGTCTTGTTGTGACAAACACTTTTGTCACAGTAGAACTGATCAATCATGATCGGAACTTTTACGTTGGAGACTTGTATGTTGGAAAACATTACAGACCCCACAGACCCAACTCCACCCTGGTTACAATACAAGTGATGTTCATAGCCAGCCATTATTACTTAAGGAGTTAAGTTCCCATAAAAGAAATGAGTATAAAATTTGAATTCAAGGACCAAACCTGCCAGGTTTTAATTCTGACTCCATAGAGTGTATCTTGCATTGAGGAGTTCTGTACTAGAATGTTTGAAACGCAGGCCAAGCTACCATCCTTGCCCAGTCCTCCTATGCTGCACACTACAGAAAGTTAGATTGCAAGTAAAAGAGTAAGTCAGATGATGGAAGACAACAAAACGGATTTGAATGCACCTGATTCCATGACCAGGTCCGCATCGAATATGATGGATGCTCACATCTGAACAGCCTGTTTGAATTGAGATACAATCATCACCTGCACAATCACACAAAACATAACACCAAACTCAGGTAGGCTCCGTGTTTATCCTAAAAAAAAAAATTCCAAAATCCAAGGGTACAGCATACCACACGAAATTGAAGAGTGCTCCACTTCCACTGCTTGTGAACCCTGGAGGTGAACTCCATCAGTGTTGGGGCTGTCACCTGGCGCCAAAATGGTGAGATTGGATACCTTAACTCCGACACAATTGTCAAATTTCAGGTGGCACAATGGACTGTTTTGAATCCGAATGTCACGAACAGTCAAATTGACGCTTGAGTAGAATCTCACAGCCTGAGACCAAACTTCTTAACGTTAAAACATCAATTCAATGCTAGTACTTGAATCCAAGACCCATCTAACCTATTGCTCGACAAAGACTCACTTACTGTGGGCTTCACCTTGGGATAATTTTTGGAGCTGTTGCTGCGGGTAGGCTGTAAATTCAATTCGACAACCACATTTATGCTAAGGATGTCTGGAATAAAGGAGTTCTGCACTAGATTTTATTTTATGGAGTTCTCCCACAAACCTGGTTGGGCATGGTCCACCATGCTGAACCTTTCCCGTCAATGACGCCGCTTCCCTGGATTATGAACCCATGAAGCTTTTTGAAATTGATCCACTGCAGTAACCCTGGATTTGGCCATGCACTTGGTTCACTTGGTGCCACTATCATACCGTCTACCTGATTATGGATTCATAGCATGTAGAAATTGTTCTATCAAAGTTAAAAACAGCTTGTTAGATATTTCTAGTTGTACAATTTTGAACCTGAAGAATTAGTCCAGGCTTGCAAGGACCTCCGAGTGTTATCGGGCCAATGAGGAACCGGAATTCAGATGGGATCTCGACTGTTGCAGTTTCAACGATGCATGCTGCAGCCCATGCAGCTAGAAATGCCTGATCATCATTAAATAGAGTTTCAGATATTAATGCCTATAGCAGAAATGAAATCCATTTTCATGCACAAACGTAATAAGTGCGTTTGTACCTTGGAGTCATCGGCCACCCCGTCACCCTTTGCTCCAAAGGATAGTACATCAAAGATGGTGTTATAAGGTTGATAGGAATTGTATCCAGGACTGGTGGAAGAATCATGATTGGGGTACTGGTTGTGACTCTTATGGCCTCTAATTTTATTGTAGTTATGGTGTTTTATACCACTACCATGTTCAGTTCTTGTACTCATAGGGCTTAACAGGAAGAAAATGAAGACAATTTGGACAAACAGAAGCCTACATTGAGTGCCCCTTTGGACTCCATTTATGGACATTGTTTTGCAGCAGAAGTGAAGAAGAGTTTCCGAGAGAAAGGAGAAGTGAAATGGGTTATATAAGCTGTCCCACAAGTGGTAAAAGGCGGGCTACAGTGCGACAAATTGCAAGTTTTTTGGTGGATTCTTCCACGTTTTTGGGCAAGCCAGTTTCCTGTTACTCCTTTTCAGTTCAGAAAGGGAAAGACATTTTGAATAGTGGTCTTGGTGGTCCTCACCATGGATGGTGGATGGGTAAAAGAATGTGCGCTTCTGATGCTTACTGTATAGACCAACTTTCATAGATATATAGGAAGCTAAAGCCACTACATGTGCAGAGCCTCTATATTTGACTGTTGGTGTCTCACTCCTTAGTGTGATCCAAAAATCCCTTTACATTATGTTGGGAAATAACACCTGTTAACTGTTTATACCATTGCAGGGATACAGGTAATAATGTCAAAAACTACTCATGCTATTAATGGCCTTCCATAGATTCACTTGGTGAGGGATGATTCTTCTGTTCTAAAAAACCAACTAGATTTGTTTGATTACTGATTGACTGGTTCAGTTTGTTAAAGCTGCGCACCCCATTGATTATCAGAGTCTTGCTTATGTCTTTGATCTTCCAAATATGTACTCTAATAAGATTTTCATGTACTCTAATAAGATTTTCACGACCATCTTGCATATAAAGCTTCTTCTTACTGCTGTTAGTATGGGGAATACTGGGGAGAGGGAGATTTCTCTGGAATTTCTGAATTACTTCGGAAGTTTAATGAAGGCTCCGTTTGTTTCGATGTAAAATAGAGGAAAACAAATGAATTGAAAAATGTCAATTGTCCTAAAGAAAATATGTGCGAAAATGATATTTTCCGTCGAATTCATATGTTTTCCCCTATTTTACATCAAAACAAACGGAGCAGAAATGGAAACGAAAAAAATCGGTAGGAGAAAAAGGAAAAATTCAGTCATATCATCTTCCCAACAGTACTTTCATCATTTTCTAAACTTGGTATATCTTTGAGAAAAAAATGAGGCCATGATTATACATTACATAATGTGCAAATTCAATACTTGTAATTTTCCATTGACATGATTGGATGGTCGGCGAGAAGTCCAGTGTCAGGTTAATTTAGTCTGAATGAATTTCAGATGATGGCCCGCCATATAGTCTCCTCGGAAATTATGTACTACGAATTTCTGCATTGATATCATAATCTTGACATTCCATTGAGAGGGAGGGTCCTACATACATCCTCCAAGTTGTGGCTTTCTGAAATGGGGGCCTAGATTTTTTTTTCCTACTTCAAGATGCTCCTTTTGAAGAGGTAGTTTGTAGTTTGAACACTTTCAAGGCCGCCATGTCTCTTTCTACCACACCTAGAACAAAGCACGCCTTGCAGTCATAGATACTTTTCATCATCTCAACACTCGCAAGTGAGCAACAACCTTAAGTTGCCCTTCTTTGAGGACTCCCCTCTCTACCTTATCTCCAAGTAGTCCCATGCTTGTGGGCCAAAATGGCATGGATTGTGGTCATGTAGTTTGTTTTTTTGCATATGGACGGTGGATTCAGTTGTTAAAGACAAAGAAGGAATAGATAGTTCTAGTTCGTCTAGGTTCAACACTGACATAATTGATCCATGGAACTCCCCATAGTCGCTGTTGCTACCGTCAGTTCGTAGATCAGCAAAATCCCAGTTCTAAATTTTCTTCTTCTCGGTCATCTCTGGCACTAGATAGGGGTCTTCGACAGGATTCTACGCAGTATGAAAAAGATGTAGCTTGTGGTCTCTGAATTCCCCAACCCTCATATTCTCGTTTAGACGGAGGACTTTCATAAACCATAAAAGACTTTTGCATAAGCCTGCTTCTGTAAAATTTACTTTACCAAACTCGGTGTGAAGGTCATTCTAACAAAAAATTCCTTTTTTTTTATTTAAAAAAAGGTCTTTTATTCTCGAATTTTGGAGTTGCCGAATGATTCTGCGTTTGAATCGCAACTTTTTAAAAAAACCGTGTTTTTCCGAATTATTAAAAAAAAAATTATTTTTAAAAATATATTTTAATCAAATTGTTCCTTATATTTTTATAATTATTAATTTACTTTTTATTTTGTTTCCAAATTTTTCACGAATTTTTCCAAACTTATCCCTGGAGAATTATTCACGAACCCCGATGGTGAAGGTTGGGAGTTAGAGATCAGTTCAGTAGCTTTGGGGTGGAGAGTCTGGAGAATGACATGCTGTATGTATGTATGTATGTAGGTTCTAGTGTACATGGCATGTGCATGGTATGATACAACAGCAAACTCAGAAAAAGTCTCTCTCGTGACGGACTGACGGTATTACCTATATCTATCTTCATGCCCATGCTTGTATAGTATCTTAATCACATATAGGATTTTCATACTCTACACATTCTCAATGCATGTCTTTGTACATCCGTATTTATCAAGTAGGCTTTACGGTATTATGTTTGCCACTTTTTAGCTTACTAAGCAGAGGAATTTGTTAAGATACAAGTTATTATGAAGAGAAAAAAAAAGTCGAATTCAAACACTCAGGCAAAGAGTTACTGAAGCTGGGATTTTTTCTCATCGATACAGGAGTATCTTAAGTAGCTTGCGAGGCATGTAGATGTGTATAGATGAAATGTTTAAATACACACAAATACATATTTTGCAGAAAGGGAAAAAGGATTGCCTGATAAAAAAAGTAACCATAAAATTAAGTAAGAAACTTCAAATTTCCATGGATGAATCATGATCCTTTGACATTGCTTGTTTTGCTATTCTCTTATTGATAATGACTTCCATTAGTGATTAGACGTCAGAACTTAGAAGGCGATTTCTCCACATAGTTTGTCAAACTATCCTCTTATTGTCCTTTACCCATTTACATAATCTCACCAGAAACCGTAAGCCGCAACATTGGTATCACAATCTCAGTATCAGGTATGCTAGAAGTGATGAATGTAGGACCAAGTACAGATTTATAATTAAATCAATTTGTCACTAATTTATTGGTATTATCAGTACATATATGGTGTAAGGAACTGGTTTCCTACTGTCTGCAGTGTATCCAATCTAAAACCTTTGAAAGGAAAACGAAACCACTCTTATCATTTTGGCTGTGAAGGAAAAAAATCAGCAGCAAAATCATGGTAGATTTGCGTCAAGATTCGTATTTAGAACCTCAGCCACCCAATAGATCATCTTCCCCTCATAATACTCACAGACATCTGGTTCACTGAAGCGCGGGACTTGGAAGATGATAACATATAAGAGTCACCACTCCTATCTTCCACCCCCTTTATGTTTATAAAAGGAGGTTGAGAGGGAAGTGGGAGGTCCCTGGCTGTACTGGTCAGCATCTCCACCACTTTCCACATTGGTGGCCGAAGACTCGGAGATGCTTGCGTGCAAAGTAATCCTACATGGAACACCTTTAGAACTTGTTCTTCGAAACATTGGCCTTGAAGAAGAGGATCGAGCATCTCAATCAAAGTTTTTGAAGTGAAATGTCCCCATATCTGTTAAAAATGAACGTTATATGTAAGAGAGTGGCCCTCAGAAAATTGTCACCAGAAATGGTTGAGCTTTACAACTCAGTGATAGGTTTGAACAGGACTTATCTAACAGGAAGATTGAAAGTACAGTGAAGAAAAGGAAATTAGAACCTGTGACAGAAGGGAGTGGCCTTCAAAGTTAGAAAAGGAACTAGTATTTTTCCGGCCAGTGAGCACTTCAAGAACGAGCACCCCGTAGCTGTAGACATCAGCCTTCTCTGTTAACTGCCCATGGATGACATATTCGGGGGCCATGTAGCCTCTGAAAGGATGATCCATAATTATACATAAGGGTTAAAAGTTCAGGAAATCTCATGTCTTAGTCATACTGAACATAGGTACACTGAGTTCTATGCCGAAACTTGACCTGATTACATGATCAAAACTATCCCATGTATTGCATTCTTTAAATTGGTCAAAATTATGGCAAAAGTTTAGAGAAATGTCTACAAATTGGATCCATCTTATTGTCAGATGGGTGGAAACCGTCCAGCAGTGGGTATTCTGCTACCTGGAGCTTATGTTCAGCTATGAGGTACATAATTTTATTTATTTATTGTTTTATCTACAGTTCAAAATTGTTAATTCTACAAACTAAAGATGATGCCTGAATATAATGAGTAACTGAATTCTGTAACTGGAAAAGGGTTAATATGTTCTTACATAGTTCCAGCAACACCGGTGCTGAGATGACTCTGACCCTCAGCAAAATATCTCGCCAGCCCAAAATCTGCTATCTTAGGTTTGAATCTTTCGTCCATTAGTACATTACTAGCTTTTATATCTCTGTGGATGATCCTGACCTCAGAAGCTTCATGGAGGTAGGCCAGCCCTTCTGCTGTGCCAACAATGATGTCGAATCTCCTCCCCCAGTCCAACTCTTTTTTCTTTAATGAATCTAATTTCACAATTAGAGGGAAGAAAAGCGAAGAAACCATCATCTTGTTGTTTGCTTAGGAAATCTAGATTCTGTTATTTAAAGTTTAAACATAGATTAAATGACAAATATATTGGTAGATACCAAATAAGAACTGGTCAATGCTAGTGTTGCAGAGGTACTCATAGACCAAGAGGCTCTCAGGACCTTCGACGCTGCACCTGAGAAGTTTAACGAGGTTTTTGTGCTGAACCCTGCTGATGAGATTAACTTCATTGAAAAACTGATCTACCCATTGTGTTGTGTTGAAGAACAGTCTCTTCACCGCGATTTCCCTCCCATCAGCTAGAATTCCCTGGCAAAAAGGAACCGCTTCATTCAAAAAAATACTTTTCAATATCTATCCCTAAATAAATCAAGGAGAGCTAGGTATCTGATGTATACGTTATAGACGGAACCATAACCTCCTTGACCAATCTTGTTTCCCAGATCAAAGTCATTTGTTGCTTTTCTCAGGTCATCATACTTGAAACTGAGAGGTGGTTCTGAAATTGATCTGAGAATTTCCGAAGAGCCATTCATATCTGCAACAGAAAATTTTGTTATTTGTTGACAGAATCCAAATCTATCCCTTTGCTCATTAGACAGAAAGTTTTTCTTTTATCAATTGTTTAATTACTTATACCATCAGCACCTCCAGATGATCCCCTTCTTCCCCAAAGAATAGCTACTCCTATGACCAGAACTGCAGCAAAAATCGATCCAAGTGCAACCTTCAAACGGCGGTGACCACTGAAACCAATAAAATCCATGACCAATTTCAGTACAAAGTCCAAAACATTTCCTTAGAAGGAAGCCTCACCTGAATATTATCCACTAAATTGGAAAGAACAGTCATAGCCATGACTGTAAATTGTGATTATGTCTCCACCCATTAATCCCTATTCATTTCATACTCACACACCCATTATATAATTCGTAAAAACAGACCATCTCAAATCACAATTCATGAAAAAAAAAAACTAAAATTTTCCTGAACTGCGTTCCCAGCTATAATAAGTAACTTGATCACCCAATATAGAGAAAAGGTAAATTGAAGAAACTGAACTACAAAATGAAAAAAAAAAAGCCTAACTGTAATCTGCCATCATAGATCCATTTCCAAGAATTCAAACAGAATATCAGATCCAATTACCTGAAGAAGAACCACTGCTTGACGGCGGTGCCTTCATATAAAAAGGCTCTGTTGATTACTTCACAAAACACCCAGCATTCAAAGCTCTTCCATCAGAACCAGGAAGACAACCAACAACTCTCTTTCTTGCACTCTCCAAGCACTCCCTACACCCACTCTTATTCAAAGACCTCCAACACTGTGCAATCCCATAAACCCCCGACGACATCGAAACATTCCCCAACTTGTAATAATCTCTCTCTTTGGAAGCCTCCAATGTCAAATTTTGAATCAACCCAGTTGTTATCTCTCTGAATTGGATCTTATCTGATACGTTTATCAAAGACCCACAGATGGAAGTGTCTGAACTATCAATGATTTCTTGAGAGAAGTTGTAGTCTCCATAGCGTAAGAAGCAACCATCAACGTAAACCCGAGCAGCAGTTGCAGGCAAGCACAGTGGCAGCTTCACTCTGCTTTCTGCATAAAATAGCCTGCAATCTATATTAGAGAGGTAATTCAAGCACTGGCCGAGATCATAAACACGGTCAGAAGTGTTGTCACCAGCGGCTGCAATTCCAAATCCAGTTTCTGCAACTTTTCTTGATATGATTTCCCTTGCATCAACAAAATTCACGTCGAAGGATTGAGGATTGGCAGCTTGAGTGTGGCTGCAGGTGCGATGGAGTACGGTACTGGCGGAAGCGTTATCGGAGATGGTGAAGGTGGTGGAAAAGGATAGGGTGGTAAGGAGGAAGGTGAAGGCTATGAAGGCTGACATCATCTGTGTAATTCAGTTGATGATATGGAAAGGACATCTCTTTGTTCTCTGTAAATCCATGGATAGCTTTTGAGAGCTTCTATGATCATAGTTATGGAATGCTAGCCCCAATCTCAGAACTCAAAAAGAAAGGAAAGAAAAGAAAAGTCCATACTCTCTCTTTTGTGGAATGATGAAACAGCCCTTCACAAATTTTTGATGCAGACAGGACTCAAGCCAAGCTAGCTGGTCGGCTCGACTTAGCTTGGCTGATTTGAGCCAAGCTCAAATTGGCATTTCAGGCTCGAAAATCGAAACCTTTATTTGAGTTTGAATGTTTAAACAATATATAAGCTCTAGGAATTAATGCTTTGTGGTGAAAGTAACTTGTAAATACCTAACTTCAAACACACAGGATATATGGGGTTTATTCGATATGGGTAACCTGTAAATACCTAACTTCAAACACACAGGATAGATGGGGTTTATTCAATATGGGCTCCATCCACGGAGAGATCACTATCTTCACTAAATCAAAGTAAAGAGAATAACAAAATCACTTTCTTACATCATCTCAAATATTATTCTCTATCTCAAAATAGTTTGAAATGCCCGTATAAACCCTAAAAACAATCCCTCAATCGAACGGCTGTGATTGATGTATAAAATCCTCAAGTGATCTCCTCATGCATTACACCCTAATGCACATCACTACACATGTTTGATCATGATTTCAAATATACTATATGATATCTATTTATTTTAATCTTGATGCATTCATTTATGTATGAGATCAAGTTAATATTGTGAGATATGAAGTGATCATCTCTAAGCCAGATTGGGTATCTTGGCAAAGGATGACTGTTGGATATTAGTCAAAGGCTTAACAACTAGTTTGACCAAGCCATTAAGACTCCAAAGAGTTGTTAAAGCCGTTACTTGATCTAAGGGAGCTATGGTAAATGTGGTTGAATATGTACCATTGATCCATATTCTAATTGCTTGATATAAGAGAATTATTATGGAGGAGTCTAACGACTCTCTCTATTAATGATGTATAAATCCCCTTTGCTTAAGGAGGAAAGAATGCAACCAAGATATTTTAGAATCGCAAATAGCAGACATAGGAGATTTCTGTTTAATCAATGTAGTATACAGTGTTTGTTTCACACTTTTGGTTATAAACAGCTGCATGACACTCACTTGTGATCGTTGGTTTTGCATAAAATATAACGACAACTCTTCGTCATCAGTAATATTAGTGGAAGTCATGGAAATGTCTGTGCCTGTAGGAAACAAACACTTGATGCTAACATCAACCTTCTCTGGTCGAGAGTTAGTCAGTCGATATACTGTAGATAAAAGCAGCTCGTAGGTGATATCACGATATATAGATATAAATTTCGACTTTCCACCCTCATAAAAGAAGCTTTTACCCTCACGAATCCATTCCCCATTTTAGTAGCAAAGTAAAGGTATTGAAGATCGATCGATTGTCTACAAAACAACACAAAATGTTATAACAAGTAATGTAATAGAAACAAATATATCAATACATAACTTCCATTACATTAATCATTCGATGTAAGAGATTAATCATTATAAGATATCGATCACTCATTATCTATTAACGAACGATCGTTATCTCTCATCGATTGATGGATTAATCACTTCTAACCTAAGTAACCAGAGTGTAGAGCGGGAGCGAGAGTAGGAGTGAGAGCGGGTGCGGGAGCGAGAGCGTTAAATTTCAATTTAGGATAGGGTCGGGAGCGCCTCTGGAGCATATATATACATAATATATATTGATGTTCTTGAAAATTACTTGTAGATGTAAATATATCTTTTTTAGTTTTTTAAACTCTAAGAGAAAATTGATAAAATCATTCATAATTCAAAATTTTCATCACAACAAACAAGATGACTATTGAATTATTAAATGTATAATTCCAAATTCAATTACAAGATCACTGATAATTAACAAATCTTGTACCCTACAAAGAAAAATGACAAAATACACTTCATTTCATATGAAAAATTAAGATAAAAAATAAAACTTTACACAAAAACCGCACCTTGAGGTGAGAGCGAGGTTTACAAAAGTTGAAATCGAGCTCTCGAGGTGAAAGCGAGGTTTGAGAGCGGGAGCGGGTAGCAGGTCAGGAGGTTTGGGTTACTAAGCTTGTAACTGCATGATCTCATTAATGCGCTTACATATTTCAGCACGGGAATGGAAAGAAAACATCTCATTTTAAGTCTCGAATAACAAAAAAATGTTTGGGAAAAAACCAACTTCAACAAAGAAATACCTAAATGAAGAGATGGTGTTTGGAGAAAAAACAACTTCAACAAATACAAATCTAAATTAAGAGATGGTATTTCGATTGAACTAGAAAAATTAGGCTACACAACTCAAGGATGAAAATGTATTGCTAAAGAGTATGATAATTTATATGTACCAACACATACCTCTATAACAAATTATCATTTGTAAATGAAGAGAGCAACAAAGGGAATGAAATTCGAACAAACGAAGCTAGCATTCGTATAGAACACGCAAGACAATGTTTTCTCTCTTCCGCGGGCATGAAAGGGAGTAAAAGGGGTATTTTTGTCCCAAGGTGACAATAATTCGCATGCGTATGGAGTACTCATGTGTGGAGGCTTATAAAAGTTATTATGAAAAGTCAACGCCTATTTCGAGGGTTTGCAAGGAGTTGGGGCTATTTTGGTAAAAAAAAAAAACCCTCCAAAATCCCTCTTACGCCTCTCTAGCTAGGTCTAGAGTTATATCTTCCTTAACTTGGGTTAGCTTTGCTCCCACTATGAGGAACTTGAATGCATCCAAATGAAATTCATGGCAATGAAAATATATATTAACACAGATTAGTTTGCAGTAAAGGAGACGGAACTCAAAACAAATAGAGACTCTGGACTTCCTACAAACAGAAATACAAAAGGAGACAGATCAAGAGATGGGAGGGATCGAGCTCAGAGCTCCTCATCCTGAGCTCGACTAGCTAGGTTCTCCTTTACCTATTGTGATTTATGCTTGGTCGCCTCCTTTACATGTCTTTCCCATAAAGAAAGTGAAGTAGCATTGCCCATTTTCTGAGTTGCATGATTTCGATCTTTAAAAAAGAAACCAAATCCTCTACGGTAAGAACCAGATTTGGAAAATCCAGTTATCACCTCTTGAGGTCTCCACGTGTCTCTTTTGACACCCCTTAACTGTGATTAAGATTTACCCACCCATCCTTGGTTATGACCAGTTGAAGATTTTCACTGACATGAAAAGGAGCTCTAGTTGAAGAGATAATCGAAGCAACCCAAAATGCCTTTGACAAGAGTATTTTGAGAATTATAGAAAAAATTTAGTTGACAAAAATACCCTTGTGATATATTTGTAATTACTAAACTATCCCTACTATAAAGATATTTTTGGGCACATGGTTGCTTCGGTTATCTCTTCAACCAGAGCTCCTATTCATAGTTAATTGAAATAGAAAGATTTTGCAGCCAGAGGTAGAGCCAGGTGGGGGCCTAAAGGCACGTGACTCCCAAACTTTTGAAAAATAATTTTTTTTCTCCTTTTAGGGGATAACCATGGAGAGTAGTGAGGGTATGCATATACTCCCTAAACTTTTAAATATATATATATATATATATATATACGAAGTATTTTCTTACAAGGCTATTTACGGTCTCTGCTTTCCCTAAAACGTCTTCATCAATGGCTAAGCGGTACTAACCTATTGACCTCCTAACACTTATGATAGATACTGAACAATTCTTTGATAAATATTATAACAACAATACACAGTATTCATCAATATATCTTTCGTCTAATTAGTTGTCTTACCTACTTCAATGGCTTTGATACCATAATACACTCAGGCATTGTGGATCATAAATAATTGTAGAAATATCATATAATTAATTTGGTGCATAATACTGTTCTAGTTATTCCTGAGATTAATGTACCTATTCTGACAATATTCAGTGTGAATATTGCGGAGACTTACAGCGGTCTCTCAATTAAACAGTGTGCAATGAGAATATAATTTGAAGAATGAAAGACATTTAATTGAAATTAACTAAAATTTAAAACATATATAATATACCTTTAGAAGAATGGTTACATATTGAATTAAAGAATTTGGAATTTCCCGTTTGCAACTTCATTTTGAGAATTGGAATAAAAAATGAAGGAGTTTTTTCCCGCTTACAACTTCCAAAACTGAAATGAAAGAAAGAAATGATTGAGTTACAAGATTAGACTAGGACTTGGCTACTAGAACTTGGCTTGAGAATATTGACTTGGTATTTTTTTTTTTCTCTCTGAGGGTTTTTTGGGCATAATTGGATGAGGGAACCAATCCATTGGTAATTTGGTAAATTGTAGGATGAAATTTTTTGGAGCAGGTCTAGCAAGAATGACAATTCTTTTAGTATCTAGCATTGTATTCCAAGGACAGGTTTTAAGAGTATGATAAATACTGGTTAAACCATATATTTTTTGGGTTTGGATATCAAGAGTATCATAATTTGGTTTGGTTTTTTTTAGGGATGAACATCTAAACATGGATCATTGTTATGGATAAGTATTATATGGGTAGTTGGATAAAATTGGTAACTATTGTCTGACCATTCTGAACAAGAACTAATTGTTTCCAAGAAAAGAAATGGGTCTGGTTTTGAAAGTCTTTGTTGTTTGCAAGTTTAAATTATACAATCGGGAAAAATAATGAGATCATCCTGATTGTAAGAATAAATTCCTTTTGAGAATCCATTTTTTAAAAGCCATATTTTTTCTTCTTGTTCTTCTAGAGGGATATTTTCAATTGTAATCAAATTGTAGGGATGGACGTGGGTCAATTTGGAACCATAAAAAGGGTAATTGCTTGATTCAATTTGAGCAAAAACTTTGAGCCACTTTTCTTTTTCATTGAGGGTTTTGGAAAAGATAACATCCTGAACTCTAAGAGGTAATTCAAGGAGAACCTTACTTTTTAATTTGTCACGAACAACTTCACACAAAGATTTTTTTGGTTCAAGAACTAAGGAATTGAAGAATTCAGGATCTTCTGAAACTTTTGTAGAAAAAGAAACATAAGAGGATTTTATTTGGGAAGAATTGGTTGTTTGAGGGACTCTTGAAAAAATAAAATAATGCTGCAAAACATTAATAGATTTTTCCATAAGTTTGGTAGATTTGAGTTCTTTGGCATACCATTGATTATTAAGAAGACAAGTTTCTAAATTTGATATTCCATTGACTGGGTGAGGATAAACATATTTCATTTGCCTAACATTTTGAAGATAAATAGATCCAAAATGATTTCCATTATATTGAGTTTTTCCTTTATCTGTTGGAGTCATTTGTTCATGAAAAGATAATAATAGAATTGATTTAGCATCGCAACACAAATTATTGGCATAAAACCGCAAGATAATGATGCTTATATCAAATATACAAAACTTCTTTGAATATAGCATCGAATTATAAGGGATTGACATGATGCGTATATTAAAGAGTAATGCATAAAAGATAGTTTTTCTGTATAATTTTCAAAAACATTATTATTAAAAAAGCAATTCTTTTGAAATATTTGGAAAATAATTTTGAAAACTGTTTTGATATTATAATTGATCCTTATTGCCATGTACATTACTAAATCATTATGTTTAATTAATATATTGAGATGCTTCCAATGTTGATTTATAGAGGTTGAATAGAATAACACATCATCAATATAGATATTTGAGAAATTTAAATATGGATTGAAAATATCATTCATTATATTTTGAAATTCAGATTAAGCATTTTGAGACCAAATGACATTCCATTACATTCATAGTGTCCAAATGATACTGTAAATGTAGTTTTGTATTTATCTTTTTTAGCGATTTGATTTTGCCAAAAACCAGATTTCATTTCAAATTTTGAGAATATTCTTACATTGTTTAATCTTTGTAAAATATCTTGTTTGTTTGGAATTGAATATCTAATCCATTGTAAAACTTCATTGAAAAGTTTATAATTGATTACAAGTCTTGGTGTTTGTAGCCACCCTGTTTGGCCCGGGCTTCTCTTCTCCCTCTTCAACTCTCCAATCCTCCAAGGCTTTAGGATTCATCTCTTAACCCTAACTTGTCAAAGTTATCCTAGTATGAGACCAAACCAATACATCAAAGGATCCCTCTTGGTTTTTCAAAAAAAATAAAAAAAATTCCTGTCTAGTCGTTTTTGACAAAAACGACCCTCTATTTTTAGCTATAAAACCTTGGTCGTTTTTGATAAAAACGGCCAAAATTTTAAAACTTAATTTTCGTGGTCGTTTATGTCAAAAACGACTTTGTCTGAGCCAGTAACTAACCCATGTGCTAGAGAATCTTTTCTGTTACAAAGGGGGACCAATTGGTCGTTTTTATCATAAACGACCAATCTGATTTGCGCTGAAATCTTCATGTCGTTTTTGATAAAAACGATCAGCCCTAAACTCAAATTTTTATCCATTAAACTCTTATGGTATAGTAACCTCTCTTGGACCAAAATACCCTCATAATTTGTGAGTTTCTAGGGATTTCGTCCCCAACAATCCAAATAATAACTTTTATGTCTCTAAGAGTGTTTAGTCCCATATTGGAATTGGATGAGTTTTTCCCCTCAACCTCTCCCCTATAAATACCCCAGCCCTTTACCTCATTTCATACAACACTTGCTAGCCAAAATTCTGCTCAAAAGAGACTAAAGAAAGCCATGCTTTGCAAGACGTTCTCAGTCTTGAAAAATCTTTTAGCCATCCATTTTGCCCCAAAAATCCAAGAATCCTCTAAGTCCCTAGAACATTAGAAGGAGAAGGCCTTGGAGAGGAGAAAGAAGGAGAAGAAGGAGAGCTTGGAACTTTTGGAAAAAGTTTGAAGACTCTATTTCAAGGGGGTCTCCAACCCACATAGGTAAGCCAACATTCTACCTCATCCCATTTTATTTTGTGCTACTTCTCTTCTTCACCCTCTATTTTTATTTCTTGTAATGAGCCTTAGATAAATTTTAAGCCCTAGTTTGGACTCTCCTATGACGCGTTTCGCCGATTAGGGGACTTCAAATGGAAGGAAGAGGGGTAGGAACCTATAGGTCTTTTTAGGACCCTTTTCTTTTTATTTTTTTTTTAAAAAAAATGACGTATGGGCTAAGTTGTTGAAATTTCCCCTCTCTTTGGTCTAAGACTCACTAAGGATCCTCTAAGACGTGTTTCGCCGAATTGGGGCTCCTTATGAGATATGAAGATATAGAGATATCCCTTAGTCTTAGAACCCACATTTTCAATCTCATTGCTCAAGATTTGCAATGGAATGTTCATCTTCTCCTTAAAAATATTCATTAAGGATCCCCTATGACGCGTTTCGCCGAATTGGGGCTCTTTGTGAATAGTAGGGAAAAGAGGGGTATTCCATTCATTGGTAGACACATGTTTGCTTTTAAAAAATCATTTTATTTTTTATTTTTTTTATCATCATTTCTCGTATTATAACGATGTCTAATCTTTCTAGATTATAGTCGTTATAATGCTCATTTTTATATAGATTTTCATCATTATCTTATGTGTTTTAATGATATCTAATATTTCTAGATTAGAGTCGTTATAATGCTTGTTTTTAGATAGATTTTCATAATAATTTTATGTGTTTTAACGATGTCTAATCTTTTTAGATTAGAGTTGTTATAATGCTCGTGTTTATATAGATTTTCCTAATCATTTTATGTGTTTTAACGATGTCTAATCTTTCTAGATTAGAGTCGATATAATGCTCGTGTTTATATGGATTTTCCTCATCATTTTATGTGTTTTAACGATGTCTAATCTTTCTAGATTAGAGTCGTTATAATGCTCGATTTTAAATAGATTTTCATCATCATTCTATGTGTTCTAACGATGTCTAATCTTCCTATATTAGAGTCGTTATAATACTGATTTTTAGAGGATTTAAGCATGTTTTCTTTTATCATTTCATGTGTTATAACGATGTCTAATCTTCCTAGATTAGAGTCGTTATAATTCTTCAAAAGTTAGAATTTCATTAACCATTTTCTTTAAGCCAATTTATTAAAGAAATTTTTAGGGTGATCTGGGGTGCCTAACACCTTCCCCAAATCACAATAGAACCTCCCTTCCTTGGATCTCATCGTGATTTCGCATTGATTTTATTTCAAATGATTTCGATGACCAATCACACCATGACTCGATGATTGGTGGCGACTCAGTTTCTTTCTTTTTAAAAAAAAAATATTTTCGAAAAAGGTCGCTATATCACAGTGTTCATCTTTTTATCACAGTATTCTTCTGAACATAGAAAACAGCACAACTGCAAGGAGATTGAGATTTATGGATTAATTTCTTATTAAGCAAATCTTGAATTTCTTTTTTGCGGTATTCTAATAATTCATGATTCATTTGAATTAGTCGAACTTTTATTTTAATATTTGTTTCATCAATATCTTTGATATATGAAAGTTCTACAATATGTTTTTTCCTATGCCAATGCTAGAATGCATTAGGAAAATCAGAGCATACTTCATTTTTGAGTTTTTCTTCATAGGATTTTATTTGTTGTTGTAATTTCTAATCATTGAGTTGTTCACCAAGTTTCTTATATTGAATTTTTTTTTGAGAAAACAAATCTGTTTTTGTTTTTGTGATATTATGTTAATGCGATTGTCATTGAATATTGAGAATTTTTTGATCATATTAATATCTTTGATATGTGATGGATTAATAAACTGAAAATTAATCTTTTGGTTATCAATTACAGTTTGAATTCCTTTATGAGTAACCATGAATGATTTGATTAAAGTTATAAAAAGAGATCCTAAAATAACTTCTTTTGTTAAGTTTTTTACGAGTATGAATGATATAAAGATATACAATCCATTATTGCATATATGAGCTTTGATTAATTTGTAATTGATATTGAGTTGACTACCACTTGCAGTATGTAGTATTTCTTTTGTCTTTTCAAAGTATTGTTTAGGAATTAATCCTCCTTGGACACATTTGAGATTTGCACCGGAATCGATGAGAACAATTGTATGAAGTCTGTATTCTTTGTTGATTACTATTGAGAGTTTTACTAACCATTGTTGTTGGAGTGTTTTTGTGATTATGTTGATATATTCTTGTCATTGTTCTTCATTATCATAATTGATTTCATGAGTTTGTGGTGTATGATTTCTTTGAAAAATTTGATATTTTAATTGTGAAATTTCAAAATTTGTATTTGTCTTTAAATTGGTAATTTCTTGTTTGATTTGATTTATTTCTCTTTATAAATCTTGTATTGTGATATCATTTTTCCGAGAGATTTTAGAATCAAATTTCTTAATGATATTTGTATATTATTATAAGGAGTAATATTTTTAATTGATTGTTTTCCTTCGAGGTTGTCTTTAAGTTTGATTAAACATTCTTTTTGTATTTGAGGATCATCAATTTTGTCAATAATATCGAAAAGAAATGTTTGTTCTTGAATTATCATATTAATACTTTTAACACAATTAATGCATTGATAATTTGACTTAATTGGTTTGGAGTTTGATGATTCAGAAACTGAATAATTTGAACTTGTATATAATTCATCTAATTCACATGGAGGATCTTGATTAGAATTGTCATTTGACGAATTAATTAAAAGTTTTGTCAATTGTGTTTTATTTTCATGGTTAATGGTCCTAACCATAATTAGCCTGCCTTAGGCTTACCCTAGAACCAACCCTGACCTCAACCTGGGCCTAACCCTAGAGCCCTAAGCCATAGCTAGTCTTAGCCCTAGATCAAACCCTAGTCTAATCCTAAGTTAAACCTAAGTCTAACCCTAGATCCAACCGAAACTAGCCTTAGGTCCATCTCCAAAAACCATGGCTAAGGGCTTAAGGCTTAACCCTTAGTTCAAGCCCATTGACCAAGTCAAAACCCATAATCCATAACCCATTTCATCCTCCCCAAACTTTCCATTTATCTGAAAGGAGAAAATGCAACTTTAAAGAGGGTTTAAACCCTATTATCTCTATCTTTCTCCTTTCTTGACAATTCACCCTACCTACCCCTAGCTATGTCGGCCTCGGATTGTCTCCGGCGAAACCAGAAAGGGCTACATTGTGCGACAGTTGGCATATAAATGGGGAGAAGTCAAAATCACACACTTATCGCCACATGTCTTATTATGGGTGGAGAAGTCAAAATCATGGGCCCCATGATTTTGACTTCTCCACCACTTGTCCGGTATTTTATGAACCTCGAGATAAGCCCTTTCTGGCCTCGCCGGAGACAATCCAGGCCAGCTATATCTAACCCAACCCCCCACCCCCACACACACACACATCGAAAGAGAGGGAAATCCTGAATTTTGAGCAAAAAAACAGAGAACTTGGACTCTCCTCTCTCCCTCACGTGTCTCTCTCTCCTCTCCCTCACGTGTCCCTATGTCCCTTGTCATAAAGAGGGTTCTCACACCCAATAAAGGGAGGAGAAGATAAAAAACCAAAACTTTCTGAAGGGTTCTCACCACACTACCGAGCTCTCTCCATGCTCCTTTGGTTCTCTCCCATTCTTCTGTTTTTTTTTTTTTGGGCTGGTGAAGAGAAGAGAAGAGAACAGAAGAGAAGAGAGAACAAAGTCTCTTCTAACTCACGGTTTCATCTCCCTTTCTCCCGAGATCTCTTTACCTCCATCATCACCTCTGGAAACCCCATCTCCCATCAGCACCACAGGCGGCAATACCGGCACCAGCACTACAGAGGAAGCTCGCCCCCGTCCATGTGCGCCTGCGCCAACAATGGCTGCCACCCCAGCTCTCCCTGCAAGCTCACGGTTTATTGGAGTGTGAAGCACCAAATATGTGCTGCCCCGCACCAAGAAGTTACCTATACTGTTAAGGTTTTATTTGATCGGCGTTGCCATATCAAGTTACATCTGCTGGATTTAACTCACCACAGGTATGTTTTGCATTTACTTGAGTGTTAGATGTGCTACTTGATCTTGAATGCTTATTCTCTGGATTTCCAAAAAAGAAAATACATCATTACATTTTCCTGTGAGTTTATTGGGCTGGCTCGTTAGAGAATCAAATTAGATGATGAGTGGATGAAATTTTAAACCTGATGCTATTTTCTCATGGGGATAGTCAGCATGATTTTTAATATTTTTTTTCAAGTGATGTTCATTACATGCCATGTTTTAACAAAACATGTTTATCAAAAACCTGAACCAACTCGGTTTCAAATAAATTCCAATAAAATTCTTTCATGTTCTCCTCCAAGTTTGGAGTTCAATGCAAGAGGGAGTTATGGAGGTCCAAAGACGGTCCAAAAAATGAGAAAACAGCAGAAATTGCAAAAGCCTGTTGCCTTTTGGAACAGTAACATGTATTCTCAGGGTCCCCGGGACTTTCAATTGCAATTCCAAACATGTGACAGAAAGGTTCTAGAGTGAGGCCAAGGTGTTCATTGGGCTGTTCCACTTTAGGAATGATACCCAGTAAGCCTATTTTTTACCCTAAGAACCTTGGAGTCTCCTCTACCATGCTTGGCCATTGACTATGGTTAAACTAATCCTAGTTGATTTACCTTGTCTTCAGTCCAGAATATGTAGGAGCCCATTTTAGGCCTTACCTTCATTCTAAGATCATCCTTTGACCATGACTAAGGTTAAACTTAACCCTAGTTAATCCCTTCACTTTGGGTGCTCCGCAATGAGCCAAAATTATTATTCAAAAAAATACAAAAATACAAAAAATCATGCAACCTGAAATAAACCCACTATGGTGCACAATCTTAACCATGGTTAACATCATTAACCATGGTTAACTCCCAATCCCTTAGCCTCCGGGCTTAAGCCCTAGCCACTCCAGTGCACTTGACCTCCTCGGTCAATCAACCTTATCCCCCGGGCTAATCCTAAGCCACCCTGGTGCACACACACACTTCCCTTAACTCCGGCACGGGTTCACATGCCAGAACTACGCTCGGTCTGATCTTACTCCGGTGAGTACGTAGGCAACCCAACCCGGGTTCGACCCTAGTTAGGATTTTTCCTTTTCTTGGATTAGTATAATCTAAACACTTAGACATTTTAATTAATTTTAGATTTAATTTGGCTTAAACCTAGGGAGTATGTAACTGTCTTAGACGGGGGTTCTAGGGTGCCTAATGCCTTCCCCGGGACTTAATCGAATCGCTTACCCTAACTCTAATTGAGGCTTCTAGTCTTAATCTAAATTGGGGACCTATCCCTCAAAATAAATAGGTGGCGACTCTCAGTCAAACCTAGTTAGTAAAATCTGTGCTCATACCAAGATTAAATTAATTAACTATAAAGGTAAATGAATCTTAACCACAAATTATGGATATCAAAGAGGACACATGGCGAGTTGGGGGTGTGCGCCTATCACCCAACGGAATGGGTGCATGCATGCTATTATCTCCTCCTTAGTTAAACACATTTTCACTCATTAACTGTGCTCAAGCAATCAATTTTTCCGTAATTCCATCGATTGGATTATGCATTTTGAAATTGAAAGGAACCTGAAGCTTCTCTCCAGCCCATATTCTCACTAGGTCCATATACTCACGAGTTTGTTTCTCAAGTGTGGAGTTCCAAGCACTTCTCTTTTGAAAAGTTTTTTCTTAAAAAAATCTCCTTGAAATAAAAAAAAAAAAAGGTTAAAATCCCAATTGTGCTATTTTCCATTCGTGTGAAACAAGAGAACTTTTGTCTCTCTTGAGATTTTTTTTTTGGCCTGATGTCTCTCTTGAGAATATTTCATGTTTTGTGTAACTTGAGTTTTGTTCAAGTGTGATCAACCACACACCCAAGTTTTGTATGAAATCCCATTGTGGATAGATCCTAACTCAACTTTGATCATATTCTTTAGAAGGCTATAGCTCTACCTAAGTACCGGATCGAAGAGATTGATTTTATTTTTCCTTTGCGATCTCAAATCCCTACAGTAATGTAGACGTGTCAACTATGTAGCTTGAAAAAGATGTGTCTCTATATATGCCATGTGTAAACGAGTATGGCCTATATGAAAATAAAGATGAGTATGATTTTTTTGGGGGAAGGTGGGGACAGCAGAACGAGTATGCCATTTTGGGGGTTGGGGGTTGGTTAGTACAGCCATTCAATTCCCTTAATTTTACACGTCCTTGGTTGCTTAGCTGGTGTTTGATATCCTTCTTGCGGAGCGATTCTTTATTCCGTGTTTCGAACACGTTAGACACGAAAATCATTGGAGAATGTAGTCTTTAGGGCTGTCAAAGGGCCGGGTAGGGGCAGGGCCAGGGTCAGTCCTAACCCTACCCTTTCCTATAAGAGTAGGGCCCTAGCCCTTCAAGGGCTGGGGTTGATTGGGCCCTAGCCCTGCCCTCAAGGGCCAGGGCCGGGCTGGGCCAAGCCAAAGGGCCGGAAGAAAGATTGGGATTTTGTTCTTTTTGTTATGAACACTTGACTAATTGTTAAATGAAATTAGCTTCAGTCTTGAATTTCATATATTGGGCAAGATATTCCAAAATTGTTAAACTACAATTATTACTTCCGAAGTATAAAACATTTTCACATTTTGGGGTTCTCTAAACACACTGCGAATAATGTCTAGCCAAGAGATAGAGAACAACACAAATTAAGATATCTAATAATTAAAAAAAAACTAGAAATACCAAAATAATCAAATACTGGAAGGATAAGAGGAAATAAATAAAAATTTTTTTCTAACTGAAACTTTGGTTTCCCAGATTATTTGGTTGTGTAACTTAAATATATTAAATCAAATTTTCAGACGAAATGCAAGCAAGAGCTTGAACTTAAGATTGAGAGATAGTGTTTCAAGAGTATGGTTAGTGTTAGGGTTGGTTTTATAGAGATGCGTTTTTGAAATTACTAATATTAGTAATTTCAATAATATATGATATATAATATATAAAACTTACCCTAGACTATATATTGTAATTTCAGTGTAGTGTAATGGGAGTAGGGCCGGGCTTACAAGGGTCGGGCAGGGGGGAGCCCTAGCCCGGCCCAATAGAGGAAGGGCTTGAGAATTTTGGGCCCTACCCAGCCCAAGGGCCGGGGAAGGGCAAGGCTTTGGCAGGCTTGGGAGGGCCGGGTACCTTTCGACAAGGGCTGTTTTGACACCCCTAGTAGTCTTTCCATCCTCAACAACTAGTTGGGCTCCAGCATTGAAACTGAGTGCATAGACACAAAATAGCTAGAAGATGGACATCCCATAACCTACCCTAGCCTTATCCCTGTTGGGCTCCAGTTTTTTTGGTAAAGCTGCATCACCTGGTCTAATGTCTTCGGCACAAAAAGAAGCAACTGTTCTAATACTCCCAACTGCATCATTAGCAACTTGACGCGCTTCCTCATACCTTTCCATTTTGCAATGACCAAAAAAGTGGATAGGTGGTTGGTAAAGAGTGAGAGTATGGGTTGACTGAGTGTAGGGCTAGCATTCCTTATATAGGGTTATATTCATAATTGCACAAACAAAACTACTTTTAAATACCAACAATAATCCATAAATCCTAATCACTATCTATATTATATACTATAGAAATAGGATGTCTAGATGCATTCTCTTTGATCTCCATTTTAAGATTTGTGATGCCACATCATCACATAGTGGGAGCCATAAATACCCTCTCTTAACTTCCCATTTTCTCTCCCCATTATTAACTCTCTCTCATGCCCCAACAGATTCCTTCTACTCAACAAAGACCACCTCTCTCTCCCCAAGTCCCAACTCCACTTAAGTGGGACTCATAAATACCCTCTCTTAACTTCCATTTTCTCTCCCCATTATTAACTCTCTCCCATGCCCCAACAGATTCTTCTACTCAACAAAGACCTCCTCTCTCTCCCCAAGTCACAACTCCACTTAAGTGGGACTCATAAATACCCTCTCTTAACTACCCATTTTATACTTTTTTTTTTAATATTAAAAAAAGAATTAATATTTTTTAAAAAAAACCAAGGATGGGTGGAAGAACCCTAGGGGTGGGTGGATCTTAACCATAGTTAAGGGGTTTCAAAAGGGACATGTGGCGACCTCAGGGGTGATTACCGGATTTGCCAAATCCGGTTATCACTGTAGAGGATTTGATCTCTTGATATTTTTGTTTTATGGTTTATACCAATTGAATTTCATAGAAGATGAGAAACCTTACAATTTTAGAATTATACTTTATCAATTTTGATTCTTAAAAATATCAGATTTTTCATTCATTTTTTTCTTGTAGACTACTTTCCTAAATTTGAACTATTCTCTTACAAAGTTTATTTACTTTTTAATCAAATGATTTTGGGGGTGCTTGATGTTTTGGTTTTAAGGTTTATATACCAACTAAAGTTTCAGATTTTAATTACAAATTCTTTCTAATTTTTTCCTATTTTCGCAATTGGTTGGAAGATTACATTGGATACATATAGAATTCATGATTCTCCAGTTAATGTATATTTCGTTTCATATCTCATTAGTTGTGATGATTTTCCTTCCTTATCTTGCTCATGCATACAAACACACATATCTTAAAGTATATGAACATGCATGTTTATCTCATTCTACTTTGTGAGGTGCATTGCACGGGGGTTTTGCTAGTTCTATTCACAAATGAAAGCTGAAAGCTCTGCTCCTCGCCTCCTCTCCCACCGTGCAATCCACTTAGATGCCATTCGCCATATCTCTCTCCCCGCCGGTAAGTTTTTCCTCTTCTTCTTCTTTTTCCTTGTTCTTATTTCTTTTGCAGCCACATACATTAACTCCCTTATTTTTTCAATTGATTTGGGGTTTTCCCCTTCTTCACTGCCATTTCTCTCTCGCCGGAATATCCACGTCCAATTTTCCCTTTTCTTGCTATTTAGATCTTACCAAGATATTGGTTTCAGTAGTTTCATTGAAATAACAGTATATATGAGATTGATTAATTCTAATTTACAGAGGCAAGTTACCAATTGAAACTGAATTGTGAATTTTAATCCATTTTGTTTTCTCATTTACAAACGCTGTTTAATCTGTTAGGGCTCTGTTTTCAAGACTTAGAAACATGCAATGGATCTTACACTCCAGCAGATTTGGTTTATTTCTTGAATGGGATGCTCGAGCCATGGCTTAAATTTGATTTTTTCTCATTCACATATGCTGTTTTAATCTGTTAGCACTCCATTTTCATGATTTAGAAACATATTCTTATCCTACTAAAATATAAACATGCCAATTTGGCTGCTTAATTCACTAGGCTAGTTTGTAATCTGTATGTTGTTTGATCACATTACGAGTTTGTTGGCATTTGTTACAGGGGAGTTGATTGTGGTGTTTCAAGAGCTACGTCATAGTGGCCATATAGAACAATGGCAGATGGTACTAATGATTTAAGTCTACAGAATGAGGGAGGAGACTACAATTCAATTGAAATTGGAATTCTAAACAAGCAAGTGGTTGATTCAATCAAAGGGAAGCCTGATCATGTGCCTCCTTCGGCATTCAGGAAAGCTTGTTGCATCTACAGAGTCCATGAGAAATTTCGCAAAATAAATAAAAATGCGTACACGCCAGATACAGTTGCAATTGGCCCTTTTTATCGTGGGGAAGAAAGATTGAAAGCAATGGAAGAGTATAAACTGCGATACCTGCATACTCTCCTTGATCGAACAACAAGAATATCTGAGAGAAAATTGGAGGAGTATGATGAAGCTATAAGAAAGTTAGACGAAAAAGCTCGTGAGTATTACTCGGCTCGCTAAGAATGAATTTTTGGAAATGATGCTGGTGGATGGTTTATCGCCCATGGACACTGGAAATAGTTGTGCATCAGCTTGCCAACGAGTCTTCTAATATGCATTCACTTGGTCGCAAACCATGCATATTTAAAATTGACAAGGGTGACCTCATTGCAAAGGTTATTGAAAAGAGTGGACACACCATCATCGTTGCCCAAGTAATTCCTGATAATTTCATTACGACAGAGAAATTTCACATCTTCAACAGAGTTAATGAGACTAGCCATCAAGAAGACATAAGATGTAATGTAAGTGGCACATCCATTACAGCATTGCTCTGAGGCGATAAGATTTTGCAAGAGAGTCTCAGTTTGATCTTGAACGAGTAATGAGGGAAGTTATAGCACCCTATCATTAAACTTAATGTCTAAGAAACTGCACGCCATACTCTCCTTCTTGAACTTAACTCCAGCCTACCGGAGCTCTGTCACACATGGCATAAACTTCCATGTATGATGAGAATTTTGTTTCTCGGTTGCTTGTGACAAAGCATGGAACGTGTTACCAAATAGATTGAGTAAATGCTTGCGTTCACACCTAGAGTAGTTTTCAAGAACTCTTTCATCCATTGGCATCAAAGAGTTGAAGAAAAGGAGTGCGAGTTCAGTGAGCGGGTGGCCTTGGTTGAGAACTCTGGTTAGATCAAATAAACACTCAATAACAATCATAGGAAGTTGGTTTTCCATTAATATCAAGTCGCGCACTATACTTGCCATCCTCTAAACAATATTGAAAATGAGATCATCTCTGCCGGTCCGGACCTCACCCGTTATTTCATCACTTCTAGCATACCCGAACTCTTGTGAAATAGCAGGTGAGGTCCGGACCGGCAGGGATGATCCCATTTTCAATACTATTTGGGGGATGACAAGTATAGCGCGCGACTTGATATTAATGGAAAACCAATTTCTTATGATTGTTCTTGAGTGTTTATTCAATTTAACCAGAGTTCCCAACCAAGGTCGCCCGCTCACTGAACTTGCACTCATTTTCTTCAACTCTTTGATGCCAAGGGATGAAAGAGTTCTTGAAAACTACTCTAGCTGTAAAGGCAAGCATTACTCGATCTATTTGGTAACACGTTACATGCTTTGCCATAAAGCAACCGAGGAACAAAATTCCCATCAGATATAGAAGTTTATGCCATGTGTGACGGAGTTTTGGCAGGTTGGAGTTAAGTTCAAGAAGGGGAGTATGACGTGCAGTTTCTTAGACATTAAGTTTAATGATGGGGTGCTGGAACTTTCCCCATTAATCGTTCAAGACTAGACTGAGACTCTCTTGTGAAATCTTATTGCCTTAGAGCAATGCTGTAATGGCATGCCACTTACATCGCATCTTATGCCTTCTTGATGTTTTGTCTCATCAACTCTGCTGAAGATGTAAAATTTCTCTGTTGTCATGAAATTATTGGAAATTACTTGGGTGACGATGAAGGTGTGTCTACTCTTTTCAATAACCTTTGCAATGAGGTCACCCTTGTCAACTTTAAATATGCAGGGGCTTGCGACCAAGTGAATGCATATTACAAGACTCATTGGCACGCTGATGCGCAACTATTTCCAGAGTCCATGGGCGATCCTTTCATTCATAGTCGTAATTCTACTCTTCGTTTTTACATTCACAGTACCTTATTTTCGATCCTTTCTTTCTCAACTAAAAAACTTCCTAGTCATTCTTGAAGTGTTGAATATTCTGCCTTTGTGCCTATAGCTTAGCCATGTTTGCTTGTGGAAACTGCTAAGAGCATCTCCAACACTATTTTTTAAAACTCCCTATGTATTTCTCTAAAGTGACAGCTTTTTCAAGTAGGGAGTCACTTTTTATTCTTCCAACTCCAACACTACCCCAATTTATTCTCTATTTATATTAAATATTCATTTTTTATTTCATTTATTCTAACATCATTGCAACCATTGAGAATTCAATTGCACCAATCGGCCAACACGTGTCTTTTTTCTAAAATCTAAGATTATATTGTTAACCCCCAATAGTTAGTGAAATCTTAACCATGGTTAGTAGAAGTTAAAAAGGACATCTATTAGCCTGTGAATGCAATTGAACTCTCCTTTATTAGTTCAATTGCAATTGGTGTGGTTGAGGGTTCAAACTTCAAAGGGTTTTAATGTTTGGAGAGCTGAAAATCTCGCCACTGTTGACGAGTTGGCTTGCCGACCCTATTTTGGTGAGGTCCTTTGAGGAGCCTGTTGGAGCACTTTTTCCCTATACTGCTCCCTAAACAGATGAAGGGAGCTGGTATAGGGTAGTGTTGGAGATGCTCTAAAATAAAAACTATAATTGTCGATGTGTATATAGAAACCTTATAGGAGCTAGATATATAGGCAGGAGGTGCAGTAGTGAATTATTTAAATTTTCATTTCTTTTTTCTTTCCTTCTCAATAAGTACAATATTTGCATCTAACTAGTACACCCTTAAGATTCCATATTCACATTTAAATCTATGAGCTGTTCTAATTGGCATAATTGATTCTGGAAGGTGGCTGTGTTATTAGCATGTGAAGTGGGTTCTGTTTAAGCTAATGGCGTTCTTGTATGGGGGATTACTTGTTTGTAGGCAGTTTATACTGGTAGGCAAAACAGGAGCCTGAGATTTACCATAGGCATTCCAACATAGTGCTTTCTTCAAACCCTGAGCTGTTGTTGATGGAGCTAGTAGGACATTTCCGGTCCTGATATTAGTACAAGGGATGCTGTTGCTGCAAGCTAGATGGATAGCCTGTGTCCCATAAGTCCCATTGATTTGATCATAGGTTATGTTGGATACTGCATCTGTCTTGTTGTGACAAATGCTTTTGTCACAGTAGAACTGCTCAATCATGATCGGAACTTTTACGTTGGAGACTTGTATGTTGGAAAACATTACAGACTCCACAGACCCAACTCCACTCTGGTTACAATAAAAGTAATGTTCATAGCCAGCCATTATTTAAGGAGTAAGTCCCCTTACAAGAGATGAGGATAAAATTTAAATTCAAGGAACAAACCTGCTAGGTTTTGATTCTGACTCCATAATGTATCTTTGCATTGAGGAGTTTTGGACTAGAATGTTTGAAACACAGGCCAAGCTACCATCCTTGCCCAGTCCTCCTATGCTGTGCAGTACAAACAGTTAGATTGCAGGTAAAATGGTTAGTCAGATGATGGAAGACAACAAACCCATTTGAATGCACCTTATTCCATGACCAGGTCCGCATCTAATATGATGGATGCTCACATCTGAACAGCCTGTTTGAATTGAGATACAATCATCACCTGCACAATCACACAAAACATAACACGCCGAAGAAAAAACAACACTTGCAAAGTTCCAAGAGTACAACATACCACACGAAATAGAAGAGTGCTCCACTTCCACTCCTTTTGAACCCCGGAGATGAACTCCATCAGTGTTGTGGCTGTCACCTTGTGCTGAAATGGTGAGATTGGATACCTAAACTCCAGCACAATTGTCGAATTTCTGGTGGCACACTAGGCTGTTTTGAATCTGGATGTCACGGACAGTCAAATTGACACTTGAGTAGAATCTCACAGCCTGAGAGGAAACTTCGTAACGTCAAAACATCAATTCAATGCTAGTAGTATGAATCCCAGACCCACTTACTGTAGGCTTCACCTTAGGATAATTTTTGGAGCTGTTTCTGTGAGTTGGCTGTAAATTCAATTCAGACAACCACATTTATGCTATGATATATTGATCTGGAATAAAGGAGTCCTGCTCTAGATTTCATGGAATTCTGTCACAAACCTGGTTGGGCATGGTCCACCATGCTGAACCTTTCCCATCAATGATGCCACTTCCCTGGATTGTGAACCCATGAAGCTTTTTGAAATTGATCCACTGCAGTAACCCTGTTTTTGGCCTTGCACTTGTGTCACTTGGTGCCTCTATCATACGATCTACCTGATTATGAATTCATAGCATGTAGAAATTGTTCTATCAAAGTTAAAAACTGGTTCTTATATGTTTTTAGTTATACAATTCTGAAACCTGAAGAATTAGGCCAGGCTTGCAAGGACCTCCGAGTGTTATCGGGCCAATTAGGAAGTGGAATTCTGATGGGATCTCGACTGTTGCATTGCCAACGACGCATGCTGCAGCCCATTCTGCTAGAAATGCCTTATCATCATTATACATAGTTTCAAATATTAACGCCAATAGCAGAAATGAAACCCATTTTCATGCGCAAACATAGTAAGTGCATTTGTACCTTGGAGTCATCGGCCACCCAGTCACCCTTTGCTCCAAAGGATAGCACATCAAAGATGGTGTTATAAGGTTGATAGGAATTGTATCCAGGACTAGAGGAAGAACCAAGATTTCGGTAGTGGTTGTGACTCTTATAGCCTCTAATTTTATGGTAGTTATGGTGTTTTATACCACTACAATGTTCAGTTCTTGTACTCATAGGGCTTAACAGGAAGAAAATGAGGAGTTGGACAAACAGAAGCCTATAAGGAGTGTCCCTTTGGACTACATGTATGGACATTGTTTTGCAGCAGAAGTGAATTAGAGTTCACAAGAGAAAGGAGAAGTGAAATGGGTTATATAACCTGTCCCATAACTTGTAAAAGGCAGCCTACATTGCGACAAATTACAAGTGTTTTTGGTGGATTCTTCCACGTTTTTCGTTTCTATTGATGGGCACACAGTTTCCTGTTACTTCTTTTCAGTTCAGAAAGGGAAAGGCCTTTTGAATAGTGGTCTTGGTGGTCCTCACCGTGGATGGATGGATGTGTAAAAGAAGTTGCGCTTCTGATGCTTACTGTACAGACCAACTTTCATAGATATATAAGAAGCTAAAGGCAGTACATGTGCAGAGCCTCTAAATTTATACAGGGATACAGGTAATAATGTCAAAAACTACTCATGCTATTTATATTCACTTGGTGAGGCATGATTCTTCTGTTCTAGAAAACCATCTAGATTTGTTTGATCACTGATTGACTGATTCAGTTTGCTAATGCTGTGCACTCGTAATGTGCGTTGTCACGTGCTCCTCTGTATGCTACGCCTCCCCTGAGGAATCCCATTGTCGAAAAAATACACATATTCAACAGTCCTAATATTAATATCAGCGGATTTCTATCCCCATTACCTATGTCTGTGATCTTCCAAAACAAATACTGTCGATAAGATGCTCATTTCGCATATAAAGCTTCTTACTGCAATTAGAAATGGGGAATACTGGGGAGAGGGAGAGTTATCTGGCATTTCTAAATTACTTCTGAAGCAAATAAAGAAATGGAAACCAGAAAAATAGATAGGAGAAAAGGAAAATTCAGTCATATCATCTTCCCAACAGCACTTCATAATTTTCTGAACTTGGTATATCTTTGAGAGAAAAAACGGGGCCATGATTATAGATAACCCAATGTGTAAATTCAATATTGTAATTCTAAATTGAAAAGATTGGATGGTTGGCGGTAAGTCCACTCTTGGGTTAATTCAGTCAAGATGAATTTCAGACCTTGGCCCGCCATATAGTCTCTTCGGAAATTATGCACTATGAATTTCTGCAATGATATTATAATCTTGACATTCCATTGAGAGGGAGGGTCCTACATACATCCTCCAAGTTGTGGCTTTCTGAAATGGGGACCTAGAATTTTTTTTCCTACTTCAAGAAGCTCCTTTTGAAGTAGTTTGAAGTTTGATCATTTTCTGAAATGGGGACCTAGAATTCTTTTTCCTTCATCATCTCTACCCTCGCAAGTGGGTAACAACCTTAAGTTGCCCTTCTTTAAGTACTCCCCTCTCTACCTTATCTCCAACTAGTCCCATGCTTGTGGGCCAAAATGGCATGGATTGTGGTCATGTAGTTTGTTTTGTTGCGTATGGACGGTGGATTCAGTTGTTAAAGACAAAGAAGGAATAGATAGTTCTAGTTCGTCTAAGTTCAACACTGACATAATTGATCCATGGAACTCCCCATAGTCGCTGTTGCTACCGTCAGTTCGTAGATCAGCAAAATCCCAGTTCTAAATTTTCTTCTTCTCAGCCATCTCTGGCACTAGATACTAGATAGGGGTCTTCGACAGGATTCTAGGCAGTATGACAAAGATGTAGCTTGTGGTCTCTGAATTCCCATCCTTCATGTTCTCGTTTAGACGGAGGACTTTCATAAACCATAAAAGACTTTTGCATAAGCCTGCTTCTGTAAAAGTTACTTCACCAAACTTGGTATGAAGGTTGGGAGTTAGAGATCAGTTCAGTAGCTTTGGGGTGGAGAGTCTGGAGAATGACATGCTGTATGTATGTATGTAGGTTCTAGTGTATATGGCATGTGCATGGTATGATACAACAGCAAACTCAGAAAAAGTTTCTCTCGTGACGGACCGACAGTATTACCTATATCTATCTTCACGCCCATACTTGTATAGTATCTTAATCACATATAGCGTATGATTTGATTTCATACTCTATACATTCTCAATGCATGTCTTAGTACATACAGATTTATCAAGTAGGCTTTACGGTATTATGTTTGCCACTTTTTAGCTTACTAAGCAGAGGAATTTGTTAAGATACAAGTTATTATAAAGGAAAGAAAAGAGGAGAAAAAAAAAAGTCGAATTCAAACACAGGCAAAGAGTTACTGAAGCTGGGATTCTTTCTCATCCATACAGGTGTATCTTAAGTAGCTTGCGAGGCATGTAGATGTGTATAGATGAAATGTTCATATACACACAGATACATATTTTGCAGAAAGGGAAAAAGGAGTGCCTGATCAAACAAGTAACCATAAAATTAAGTAAGAAACTTCAAATTTCCATGGATGAATCATGATCCTTTGACATTGCTTGTTTTGCTATTCTCTTATTGATAATGACTTCCATTAGCGATTAGACGTCAGAACTTAGAAGGCAATTTCTCCACATAGTATGTCAAACTATCCTCTTATTGTCCTTTACCCATTTACATAATCTCACCAGAAACCGTAAGCCGCAACATTGGTATCACAATCTCAGCATCAGGTATGCTAGAAGTGATGAATGTAGGAGCAAGTACAGATTTAATAATTAAATCAATTTGTCACTAATTTATTGGTATTATCAGTACATATATGGTTTAAGGAACTGGTTTTCTACTGTCTGCAGTGTATCCAATCTAAAACCTTTAAAAGGAAAAAGAAACCACTCTTTATCATTTTGGCTGTGAAGGAAAAAAATCAGCAGCAAAATCATGGTAGATTTGCGTCAAGATTCGTATTTAGAACTTCAGCCACCCAATAGATCATCTTCCCCTCATAATACTCACAGACATCTGGTTCACTGAGGTGCGGGACTTGGAAGATGATAACATATAAGAGTCACCACTCCTATCTTCCACCCCCTTTATGTTTATAAAAGGAGGTTGAGAGGGAAGTGGGAGGTCCCTGGCTGTACTGGTCAGCATCTCCACCACTTTCCACATTGGTGGCCGAAGACTCGGAGATGCTTGTGTGCAAAGTAATCCTACATGGAACACCTTTAGAACTTGTTCTTCGAAACATTGGCCCTGAAGAAGAGGATCGAGGATCTCAATCAAAGTTTTTGAAGTGAAATGTCCCCATATCTGTTAAAAATGAACGTAGTTATATGTAAGAGAGTGGCCCTCAGAAAATTTTCACCAGAAATGGTTGAGCTTTACAACTCAGTGATAGGTTTGAACAGGACTTATCTAACAAGAAGATTGAAAGTACAGTGAAGAAAAGGAAATTAGAACCTGTGACAGAAGGGAGTGGCCTTCAAAGTTAGAAAAGGAACTAGTATTTTTCCGGCCAGTGAGCACTTCAAGAACAAGCACCCCGTAGCTGTAGACATCAGCCTTCTCTGTTAACTGCCCATGGATGACGTATTCGGGGGCCATGTAGCCTCTGAAAGGATGATCCATAATTATACATAAGGGTTAAAAGTTCAGGAAATCTCATGTCTTAGTCATACTGAACATAGATACACTGAGTTCTACAACGAAACTTGACCTGATTAGATGATCAAAACTATCCCATGTATTGCATTCTTTAAATTGGTCAAAATTATGGCAAAAGTTTAGAAAAATGTCTACAAATTGGATCCATCTTATTGTCAGATGGGTGGAAACCGTCGAGCAGTGGGTCTTCTGCTACCTGTAACTTATGTTCAGCTATGAAGTACATAATTTTATTTATTTATTGTTTTTTCCACAGTTCAAAATAGTTAATTCTACAAACTAAAGATGATGCCTGAATATCATGATTAACTGAATTCTGTAACTGGAAAAGGGTTAATATGTTCTTACATAGTTCCAGCAACACCGGTGCTGAGATGACTCTGACCCTCAGCAAAATATCTCGCCAGCCCAAAATCTGCTATCTTAGGTTTGAATCTTTCGTCCATTAGTACATTACTAGCTTTTATATCTCTGTGGATGATCCTGACCTCAGAAGCGTCATGGAGGTAGGCCAGCCCTTCTGCCGTGCCAACAATGATGTCGAATCTCCTCCCCCAGTCCAACTCTTTTTTCTTTAATGAATCTAATTTCACAATTAGAGGGAAGAAAGGAGAAGAAACCATCATCATGTTTGCTTAGGAAATCTAGATTATGTTATTTAAAGTTTAAACATAGATTAAATGACAAATAGATTGGTAGATACCAAATAAGAACTGGTCAATGCTAGTGTTGCAGAGGTACTCATAGACCAAGAGGCTTTCGGGACCTTCGACGCTGCACCCAAGAAGTTTAACGAGGTTTTTGTGCTGAACCCTGCTGATGAGATTAACTTCATTGAAAAACTGATCTACCCATTGTGTCGTGTTGAAGAACAGTCTCTTCACCGCGATTTCCCTCCCATCTGCTAGAATTCCCTGGCAAAAAGGAACTGCTTCATTCGAAAAATACTGTTCAATATCTATGCCTAAATAAATCAAGGAGAGCTAGCTATCTCATGTTTCCCAGATCAATATACCTTATAGACGGAACCATAACCTCCTTGACCAATCTTGTTTCCCAGATCAAAGTCATTTGTTGCTTTTCTCAGGTCATCATACTTGAAACTGAGATGTGATTCTGAAATCGATCTGAGAATTTCCGAAGAGCCATTCATATCTGCAACAGAAAATTTTGTTATTTGTGGATGGAATCCAAATCTATCCCTTTGCTAATTAGACAGAAAGTTTTTCTTTTTATCAATTGGTTAATTACTTATACCATCAGCACCTCCAGATGATCCCCTTCTTCCCCAAAGAATAGCTCCTCCAATGACCACAACTGCAGCGAAAATTGATCCAAGTGCAACCTTCAAACGGCGGTGAACCACTGAAACCAACAAAATCCATGACCAATTTCAATACAAAGTCCAAAACATTTCCTTAGAAGGAAGCCTCACCTGAATATTATCCACAAATTTGGAAAGAACAGTCGTAGCCATGACTGTAAATTGTGATTATGTCTCCACCCATTAATCCATATTCATCTCATACTTGCACACCCATTATATAATTCATAAAAACAGACCATCTCAAATCACAATTCATGAAAAAAAACTAAAATTTTCCTAAACCGAGTTCCCAGCTATAATAAGTAACTTGATCACCCAATATAGAGAAAAGGTAAATTGAAGAAACTGAACTACAAAATGAAAAAAAAAAAGCCTAACTGTAATCTGCCACCATAGATCCATTTCCAAGAATTCAAACAGAATAACAGATCCAATTACCTGAAGAAGAACCACTGCTCGACGGCGGTGCCTTCACATAAAAAGGCTCTGTTGAGTACTTAACAAAACACCCAGCATTCAAAGCTCTTCCATCAGAACCAGGAAGACAACCAACAACTCTCTTTCTTGCACTCTCCAAGCACTCCTTACACCCACTCTTATTCAAAGACCTCCAACATTGTGCAATCCCGTAAACCGAAACACCCGACGACACCGAATCATTCCCCAACTTGTAATATTCTCTCTCTTCAGAAGCCTCCAATGTCAAATTTTGAATCAACCCAGTTGTTATCTCTCTGAATTGGATCTTATCTGATACGTTTATCGAAGACCCACAGATGGAAGTGTCTGAACTATCAATGATTTCTTGAGAGAAGTTGTAGTCTCCATAGCGTAAGAAGCAACCATCAACGTAAACCCGAGCAGCAGTTGCAGGCAAGCATAGTGGCAGCTTCACTCTGCTTTCTGCATAACATAGCCTGCAGTTTATATTAGAGAGGTAATTCAAGCACTGGCCGAGACCATAAACTCTGTCAGAGGCGTTGTCACCAGAGGCTGCAATTCCAAATCCAGCTTCTGCAACTTTTCTTGATATAATTTCCATTGCATCGACAAAATTCACATCGAAGGATTGAGGATTGGCAGCTTGAGTGTGGCCGCAGGTGCGATGGAGTACGGTACTGGCGGAAGCGTTATCGGAGACGGCGAAGGTGGTGGAAAATGATATGGTGGTAAAGAGGAAGGTGAAGGCTATGAAGGTTGACATCATCTGTGTAATCCAGTTGATGATATGGAAAGGACATCTCTTTATTCTCTGTAAATCCATGGATCCCTTTTGAGAGCTTCTGTGATCATATTTAAGGAATGCTAGCCCCAATCTCTGAACTTAAAAAGAAAAGAAAAGAAAAGTCCACACTCTTTCTTTTGTGGAATGATGAAACTGCCCTTCACAAATTATTGATGCACAAGACTCAAGCCAAGCTAGATGGTCGGCTTGACTCAGCTTGGCTGATTCGAGCCAAGCTCAAATTGGCATTTCAGGCTCGAAAATCAAAACCTTTATTTGAGTTTGAATTTTAAACAATATAAGCTCTGGGAAGCACTGCTTTGTGGTGAAAGTAACCTGTAAATACCTAACTTCAAACACACAGGGTATATGTGGTTTATTCGATATGGGCTCTATCCAGGGAGGGAGAGCACTTTCTTCTTCACTAAATCAAAGTAGAGAAAATAACAAAATCACTCTTTTACATCATCTCAAATAAAATTCTCTATCTCAAAATAGTTGGAAATGCCCTTAGAAACCCTAAACACAAAGTATAATATATACTAGGTTGAAACTTTGGCGCACTCGCTCTTACGAACTTCTTCTCACTCGAGCGAGTTGGCAACGGGTTTACTAATCAATTGCTTGGTTAAAACCCTAAGCTAATGAAATCCTCTTAGCTTGAGCAAATTGGTTCTCACTCGAGCCAGCTCTCTCTCGAACCAACACTTGTCTGCGGCAGAATGCAAGACAAATGCACAACATGCTTGCCCCATTGGTTGAGTATGCCTTGCGCCACTTGCTTGACCCAGGATCAAGTCCCGGGAGGGTGTGATGTTGGAAATTCCACCCACCCCTAACCTTGGACAAATACAAACCTTGCTGCCTGAAAAAACCCCATCTAAAAAGCCACAATAGTGGATCAACTGTATATTGATCACCCAAAAAAAAAAAAAAAACTAAGCCCAAGCCAAACCCTATTTGATTTGGTTTGGCTTGAAGCAGCTCGACTAGTTTAGGATTCAATTTGGCTTGAGCTCGACTCGAAATATTATGTATATAATACTTTTATAATGCTATTTATATTAGTACACATTAATATTTTTAACTTTCTTTGTCATAAATTGTAATAATTTTTATTTTTTTAATAAATAAGTTTAAGAAATAATAGCAATAATAAAAGTTATGAAGTTAAAAGTAGAACCTCTAATCTAAGCCCTACTCTTTGGATTAAAGGACTACCCCCAAATCTTATTTTCTTACATGAATATATTAATTTCTTGTAGTTTATTATATTAAAATTAATTAATAAATTTTTTTTATTAAAATCATGTAAAATTAAACAAAATAATTCATCAATCAAGCTTGAGCCAACCTAAGCTTGGCTCGAGTTTTTATAAATTTTGAGCTTCATCAAATTTATTCAAGTCAAGCTCAAGCCTAAACATTAAAGCTCGAGTCAAGCTCAACCCAACTCGAGCATATTCAAGGTAAGGTCAAACTTGGCCAAAGGGCTCAAATACAGGCATAGATGCAGAATGCAATGGCCCTGTCAAATAGACGCCAAGGATAGTCTACCTTTTTTTTTTGGTTAACTCAACTATATCACAAGGCTCTAAACAAAAAAAAAAAAAACCTATATCACAAGGGGAAAGCTGAAGGCAAGACAAAGGAAACACACACCCATGTACCACACCACACACACACACACACACAACCATAGAGGGAACGGGAACATAGTCCACCTCACTCACTCAAACTCCCATTTGGAAACATAGAGGGAACGGGACAAAGAGATGGTTAGGGATTAAATTGTAAATGAATATATGATGTAGACTGAAGAGAGATGTGTAGGGGCTAGTTGGGAATTAGTGAGGCATGTGAGGTCGTTATCGAAATTTAAAAAAGAAAAAAAGGAACAGGTAGAGAGGGATAATCTTCATTATTATTTGATCAGGTGTGGACTTTAGGGTCAGTGAGTCACCGGCAATGATATAAAGAGAGGGGACTTAGTTTGGATGAACGAGTTTGTCACGCTACTTTAAACCTAATTTCAACATCTCTAACATGAAATTAGGGGGATGTCCACTCTGCTGCTGCTAGGACCTGCATCGAAAGCCCTGTAAACCATTCCACCATCTCCCACGTCTGTTAAAAATACAGCCCCTACTTTCGTGTGTAGAGAGAGTTGGGATCCTATTCAATTGCGATTGAATTCGAGAGAGTCCAATCATATCCAAAGGTCAACACGTCTTTATTAATCCTCATTAATTGTTGTTGAGATTAATTAACCCTTAGGAATCTTACCTCGTTTTTTAGAAAAAAGTAATTCTAAGAGTTAAAATTCCTTAACTAGAGTTAAAAAAAAATGGGCTCTGTGAGTAGGATCGAGCTCTCCAAGGTCCAATTGCAATTGGACAGGATCAGGACACGATGGGAGAAGGGGTAGAGTCGTATTAGACTACTAGTTCGTACCGCTGCAGAAGATTTTGCAGTTGGAAGTAGATGATAATGTAATGTAGACGTGTCAACTACGTCGCTTGAAAAATGTATTTCTCTGTGCCATGTGTAAACGAGTATGGTCCGTATGAAAACAAAGACGAGTATGAATTTTTTTGGGGGAAGGTGAGGAAAGTAGACCGGGTATACCATTTTGGGGGCAGGGGTTGGATAGTACAATCATTCAATTCCCTTAATTTTACAGGTCCTTGGCTGCTTAGGGGCAAGAGTCTATCCCCCATAAGGGGTAGACTCCATTTCGAGTCCTGGGAGTGAAGATTTTGAGTCTTTTGGCCCGTTTTTTAAGGATAAGAAAAATAGTGTTTGATTTAAGATTTTCATCTTTTAAAGTTTGAACATTAATCCTAACCCCAACTCAGAAATTATTTCTTCATACTCTAATACATCAATATTAATCTCTTAGGATTCATGCTCCTCAACTTAAACTTTAGAAAATATTGGCGTGTCACCTAAAAAACAATTTAGGATTAAAGTGTAAGTCCTTTTGCAGCCACCCTCTTGCAACAAATCTTTGATCCTTTGCATTGACTTTGAGCAAGTTCGACCGATATAATTAGGGTTGCATGCTAGTCATATGATATCTCTCAATCAGGTGTCAACGAGCTAGAAGATCTCATTTATACTAAGTCGGTTGGTCTAAATGGTTGTGGGGTTTGTCTCATTCTTTGTTATTCGTTCACGAAAAAGATTACAAACATCTGTCCCCCTTCAAACTTTCTATCCCATTGAACTGAAATCTAGACGAGGACGATCTGAGTTTGGATGGGCACAAGCTATTGTACTGTGATCTAGATGGAGATAAGTTGTTGCTTTGAGATCTAGACGAGAATGTCTTGAGATATGAAATCTGGACAAAAACGAACTAAGGTCGAGTTGTTGCACTGAGATGATAGCTGGCATTCTTACTAGTGTTGTTTTGTGTTTTACTTTCCATCCTGTTGAACTAACATCTGGACGAGGACGACCCGAGTTTGGATGGGCACGAGTTGTTGTACTAGGATCTAGATGGAGACAAGTAATTGCGCTGAGATCTAGACAAGAGTGTCCTGAGATCTGAAATTTGAACGAAAAACTGTTGCCCTGAGATGAAAGTTGGCATGCTGACTAGTATTGATTTTTCTAAATTTCTGTCCCGTTGAACTAAAATCTGAACGAGGATGACCTGAGTTTGGATAGGCAGGAGTTGTTGAATTGTGATTTAGACGGAGACAAGCCGTTGCGCTAAGATCTGGACGAGAGTGTCTTGAGATCTGAAGTCTTGACGAAAACGGGCTGAGATCTAGCTGTTGCACTGAGATGACCTAACATGCTGACTAAAGTTAATTTTTTTACCTTTACATATATTACCATCATATATATAGAAAATAACAACTTAATATATCTTACAACTAGGTAAAAAGTATATAGTATATAGGTATATTAGTACAACATTATTCAAATCGAATCATAAACTGATGGTAAAAGTTCAGTTCCATTTTGCTCCACCAAATAGCTGTTCGGATAATTATATGAATAAATAAAGGGTGTTGCTAGGTGCACACCACTATTTACTGATGAAATACCAATACATTAAAAACATATTAGTTTTGTAACAAAAAAAATTAAAAAGACAAGAATGCTATTATCTTCTTCCTCCACGTTCGATAAAATAACCTGCAATGAAACATGACTATTGATAGAGGATTTTTTTGTCGATTTAATAGTTTGGTTTGTCAATATATATGTGAAAAAATTATGTGTTTTGAGAAGTACAACTTAACTCTTGCAAAGATTTGGAGGGGAGTTTGAAGGTTTGGAGCTTTAAATAGTAGGAGATTCTTCTGATTTGAATATCAAAGTTTTATTTTTGAAGTTCAGATTGGATTATGATTTCTGATTTTCTTGAGAGAGTCATTTGAGGAATTTTTCTTTTTCTATTTTTGTTGATTTCAATGTCAAATTAGATGGTTTCATGACCTATGCAATCATCTGATGATGTGAAACTTACGAAAGATCAAGCGCCCTTGGTGACTAGTGTTATCCATGAGAATTTTTTTGGGATGGATTGTGTAAAGACCCAAATTTACTTTTATGCCATTATCACGATTATTCAACTGTAAATATGTCAATTAAATGTTCCATTCTGTGTTTGACACTAATTAATGTTTGTAGAGTGTTTAAAATAGTCTAAATGAAGAATCAATTGAAGAAAGGTGAATAATAAGGAAAATCAGAATAGGGAACGACCACCTCAGAAAATTACAGAAATGTCATTAATGCGCGAAATTTATGGTTTTAAATCCCCTAGACTATAAATAGGATTTCGAGACCACAGTGGAGCCGTGAGTGGAGAAAGATTACGAAGTAGAGGAAGATAGTGACCTTCCCAATGAGGGAACAAGAGACTTGGACCGTTTTCTGTACCATTAGGTTGTTAGCTTTTTTTTTTGATTGAAAATTGTAATAAATATTGGTATTGATACAAGGTTTCGTTTTGATGATTCTTAGGTTACTTCTATATTAAGAATTATGACATTATGAACTCGGTTGTTAGATAGATTGTCATAGCAGTTCATTTGATATATATCTATGTTAAAGAGAAATTTCCAGGTTCACTTTTAGTATTGCTTTGCATCCTTACATGTTTAGTTAGGATAAGCAGTGTCACAAACCTAAAGTTTCATTTTAGCTTAGATGTGATTTTGGAGCAGATTTTCGCTTTAGAACTCGAAACACTTAGAAGCTTTAATAAGATTTAGATTTCAAAACTGCATGATGAAGCATGAGCTGAGAGAAAGTCATATCGGAGTGGGATTTTGGAGTAAGAAGTTTTGGCAACAGGAGCAATGGGGACAAGAGGAGTAGGGAAAAAAGGGAAATCAGGTTGTCCAATGCCATCATTCCTTTTAAATTTTTTCTCTAAACATTATGGATAACAATGTTGTGTAGTAATACTCGTGTTGTGTTGCAAGTTATTTTTTGATGGGAGACAAAAGGAAGATGATAAAGGATATCCTTGTCTTTTATTTTTGTTTAACTAACATTTTATTAGGTGTTGGTGTTTTATCAGTAAATAGCAGCACACTAAATAAATCCAAATATGAAACGGACCGTATCCATTGCTGACATATATACTTAAAATAGAAAGATTTTGCTGGTTGCAAAAAATGTATTGTATTCTCTCATATTACTTTCCCTTCCTCACTTTTAGATATTGCAGGTTGTAGAGAATATTGTATAATCTTTTAGCATTAGTTTTCTAGCATTTTTAGACTTATGGAAATCTTATGTAATCTTTTGGCTTTAAATGTTTATGCACAAAGCTTCTCTATATATATATCAATCATTACAAAATGCCCCGTATCCGCTTGCTGTTTCTCTCCTTATAGATGGTGTTGGATACGTTTGCAGTAGCCAGATCGAAGGCATGGTCCCTGTTCCTAGCATTCCATGTGTACATCCCACTGGTCAAACATGTCAACTCCTTGAACAGTAAAATATCATGTAATCTTGCATATATTATAAGACGTGTTATGTTGTATCCTATGAGATGGGTTAAATGAAAGATTGTATCAAATTAGGATTGAGGTTGAATTAGATTGACGTTGAGATAATTTCTATTTGAATCCGAAATGGGTGATTTGTAGTTGTCTTTTAAATACCAATTTTCTTTTAAATGGTGGTGGCTTAGATCTCATGGTATCCTATTTAATCTCTTTGTCTCTCTATTCTCCACAGTTAATTTCCTTCTCAACACTTCTCAACATGGGTTTTCTCCCATGCTCATCCCTCTACATAAGATGGTGAAACGAATCCCTCTTAACTAAGGGCGTGTGACCCTGATTAGGAGGTATTGTTTGTAAGTTTCGTACATATTCTACTAGAATTATTTTTCTTGTTAAGTGCATATTTATATTCTTGTTATGACTTGTATTATGGTTAAAATAAAATTCCAATGAGAAGCTTTGTGCATATATATAGGTTGTAACCAAATTTTCTTGTAGAAAAAAAAAGGAGAAAATGTTGTTTCTTTTGTTTCCAAGATTTATTCTTTTGTTTGGGTTTATATATATATATATATATATATAGGGGAAGGGGAGAGAGATTGGGAGGAGGGACCCTAGTGAGGGCATTTGAAAAAAAAATTAAAGAATATTTTGGGTATAGAAACTTGAGGGACATTTTGATTATCCCTTGTGAAAAAATTGTAAGGGACATGTTGGTTATACAAATATATACCATAGGGACATTTTGGGTATAACAAAGAAAATGGGCAGGTGGTGCCTTGGTGAGACGTAGGGCGGAGCTAGGAATTTCTCTTGGGGGGGGGGGGGGGGGGGTCTTGGGAGTTCGGGGGCGTAGCTCCCGAAATTATTATTTTTTAGACAATAGGTTCGGGAGAGTTATTATTTAAATAAAATTAATTGTATTTTTAGTTTTTTTTTTATATTTTATATTTAAGGAAAATTATTCTTTTTAGCGGAATGCATGGGCCTCTACAACCATCATGTACCCCTTTTTAACATCACTAACTTTGGTTAAGATTCACTCACCCCTAAGGTTCTTCCATCTAACCTTGGTTTTAAGAAAGAAATATTAATCTTTAAGTTGATTAAGCTTAATCACAGTTAAAGGAGGATCTAAGATGTGCCATGTCTCTTTTAACACCCACTGATTGTGGTTAAGATTCACTCACCCTTAATGTTAATCTTGATTTTTAGAAGAAGGAAAATATTAACTGTTAAGCTTGACCACAGTTATAGGGAGAAGGAAAGAGCACGTGGAAATTGGGGTGGGGTGGGGTGGGGTGGGGTGGGGGGGGGGCAATTTTGATAATTTTTTTTTTAATTAAAAAAAATCCTACTAGCTCAAGAAGGATTTGCCAAATTTTTGGATCGAGTGGCCATGGCTCCTCCCTGCCCCATGGCTCGGTCCTTGGTGAGACGTTCTTCTTTTTGGAGCATTTTGCCAACATAGCGAGAGTCCGGTTAGGACAATAAGGTTGTCATCATGTGTCCCTTTTAACCTCTTTAATAGTGGTTAAGATTCATCCACTTCTAAAGTTGACCCACTTATCCTTGGTTTTTAGATAAAAAAATATGAAAGATATTCAACCCTATGAGTTATTGAATTTTAATCTATGTTTTAAAAAAATTAATATTTTCTTTCTAAAAACCAATAATAAGTGGGTGAACATTAGTGGTGGGTGAATCTTAGCCACAAATGGAGTCCGATTATGTTCTTGAGGTTGTCATGTGTCTCTTTTGACACCCCTTAACTATGGTTAAGACCACCCTTAGGGTTCACCTAGCTATCCTTTTTTTTTTTTTTTTAAATATGAAAACAAAAAAATGAACCTTAAGAGTTAGTGACTTTTAACCAGCAGAGGCTGAGTGAATCTTAACCACAATTAAAAAAATATATAGCTGTAGAGAATTTCAAGTCTAGTAATGATTAAGAGATAGTATGGGAATTGAGCAAACATTCTTTCAAGTTTTTGTCTTGTACACATCATTATGATAAGGGTAACTTAAGAATTTAGAAAAAGTAATCTTTAAAGGGACCATTCTCATTAATAGAGTAATAGATAGATAGCAAATGATATTTTTGGAATTAACACAAATATTAATCAACGTTTTGAACAGAAAAATCCTCTTTATATTAGTAAAGATATATGTAAGCACCCTATTTTTGCACCCCATATCCCTTTTCCCGTTTTTTCAAATGTTTTAAGGTTTACCCAAGGCCCAAGCCCATTTGGCCAAACTTGTACCCAAACAACTCAATCAAGCTCAATTACTTAATTCCATTACCCAAGCCCAAGTAGCCAAGCCGAATTACCCAATTGTCTTAGTCAAAGCTCAATTGCTTTAGTGAAAGCCTAATTACCATAGCTCAAGCCCAATTGCCATAACTAAAGTCTAATAACCATAACCCATGACTCATCTACTAATAACTCATGATCCATAAGATCTAGTCCACATATCTACATCCATTCAACCCATATCCAAAACCCACAAACTCAAGCCCACTTTCCACTTTTCTATAAAAGACTTTTTATTTTTTCTTCAAACCTCAAATAGTCCTATTTTTATGTTTACACACATTTTTGACCACCCAATCATCTATCACCAAGTACACACCTTTTTAACTAACCAATTACCTCTCTTACACCTCTTACAACTCATTCTTACACCTCTTACAAAACAATTAATTCTCTTACACTCCTTTTGACTACCCAATCACCTCTCATCAAGTACATACTTTTTTGATTACCTAATCACCAACTACATCCATTTTGACCAATCAATCACCTCCCTTCTTCTCACATATTCCTCTATTAATTACCAAATTGTCACAACCCTTTGAAAACTCTATAAATACAAGACCATCACAAGCCATTTCTTTCACCTCCAAAATCTCAAATGAAAACCCTAGCTTTTCTTCCTCTCATCCCTTATATTACTTTTTAGCCTTGAAGAAAGTTAGAAAAAACTAAGGTTTAGAGTGTATAGAGAATTCTAGAACTAAAAGTCTAGAGTTCTTCATTAACTCTCTTCTTTTGTGAACTCTAAAAACCCCCCACCTCTTGGAGCATTAGAAAAGAAGTTTTGGAGGAGTAGGCACTCCTCCCTTTATTCTTCATTTTTTTTTTTTTTTAAATTTCTAGTCTTTTTCTAGAACTATTTGGGAAGACCTTTCTCTTCTCAAGTTTAGTTGGGTCTCTCTACATCAATCTAATGGTGTAGAGGAACTCCACCTTAAAAGAAAAAAGATGTTTTTTTTTTTTTTTATTTCATGTAAATATTTCTTTCTTTTCTATGTACCCACTAGTGTGAATATGGGTAGGAGCATAGAGAGTGGAAGCTAAAATTATACATCTCTTTATATTTTGTTTCTTCATTTAGATTCTAGTCCTTCATTTAAAATCATTTGAGAAATTCATCATCACTCAAATTTTCATATTTAGAGTCTCATTACATCATTCATAATGGTGTAAAGAGACTACATTAGAGAGGAGATGATGAGTTTTCATTTTCTCAACTTCTCACTTTTTTTCATTTCTTTCTTTTTCCTTCATATTCTATTTTGAATGGGTAAATGATGATTCATGGACTTAAAGAGGACATTATCCAAAATGCCTCATACCAAAGACAATAGTATTTGATCTATTATCAACACCAATCCAACAAAATAGATATTGACAATAGATTATTTACTATTCATAATGCACACCCCTCTTTATGTCTTAAATATAATCTTTTAGCCTAATTTTTCCTTAATCTTTCTCTTGGATTAAATTAGACTTTAGTTAAGTTTGCCAAAATCTTTCCTATATGAAAATCCAAAAAAAAACACGATAAAATCTCAAAATACCAAAAACATTATAAAATCTCAAAATACTAAAAGAATCTAAAAATACAAAGACCAAAAAATGCTTATTAGGCTTTCTTGACCTTGATTAGCCTACCTAACCATGGTTAACACACTTTTAACAGCGGTTAGACCTAAACATTGCACTTGACTAACCCGGTCAACTAAACCTTAGCCCTTGGCTAGACCCTTGATCACCCTATGCACACACACACGCACCTTTAGCCTTGGCACGGGCTCATGTGCCAGAATTTAACTCAGTCTGATCTCACCATGTGAGTACATAGGCAACCAAACTCGGGTACGACTCTAGTCATCTAGCTTTCTATATTTCTTGGATTAGCATTCTTTTAAACACTTGGACATTATAATTAATTTTGAGATTAAAATTGGCTTAAGTTTAGGGAGTAAGTAACCATTGTAAAATGGGGGTCCTGGGTGCCTAACACTTTCCTCGGGGCTTAATAGAGCCGCTTACCTTAACTTTGATTAGACCATTTGCCTTATCCAAATGAACATTCCCAGGACCTATCCCTAAGAATGAATAGGTGACGATTCTCAAGTCAAACAATTATGTGAAAGTGGGTATGAAAATCTCTTGCTCACAATATATATAATAAATTAGGGGGCAGTTGCCCCTTACCCTCTAGCTCCACCTAGGCAGCTGCGTGCCTTAGTATAAAGAAATAAAAAAATTCAAAAGTTCAGCTCAACTACCTCCCTTGCTCCTAGTTCCGCTCGTCCATATACTCAAAATTGGTGTATGTGGCACACTACCAGGCCCACACAAGATCTGTGCCGACTTACAAACACAGAAAGGACTCCGATCTTAGCTATCTAGTGCTTAGAGGAATTGGTTTTACTCAACCGTATGGATATTATGTAGGTAGCAAATGTTAGTATCAGATGGACACAGCACAAAGATGAGCGACCGTTTAGACAAGTCATTACACACAACATCCACCCGTTCTAGGGATGGCAATGAGGCCAGGTTAATCGGCTAACCCACCCCACCTCTATTGGGATAGTTTCGGAAATTCATAAACAGGGTAGGGGTAGGGGCAAGGATGAGAAATAATAGGTAAATCTGACTCGGGTTCGGGTTGGGGATGGATTTAAGTCGCCCGTCTCGTTTGTAATTTAAATACCTATTTTACCCTTAAATTAATCTTAAAATTACATTACGTATAATATGAAGTACTGAACCAGATCGACCCCCCCCCCCCCCCCCCAACCCCGAGGGCAAGGTGGGACGGAAATGGGCTGAGAAGGGTTTTGATAAACGGGCATGGGTCACCCGCCTGCCCCAACCCAGCTTTGGACTGGAACAGGTAAGAGTCTTTCCATTAGGGGAGGGGAGGGGTAGGGTTGGGGTGCCCTGGCCCAAACCCGTTCCATTGTCATCCCCAGTCCCTTTCAAATGCATTTAGAGCATGGCACTAGAAACATGTATTACCTTCCCAAAAAAAAAAAAAACATGTATTAACACAATTTTTATTATTTATTTTTATTTGTATGAACTTAACACAAGTTACTACGTAGCAAAAGGAGACGAAAATCAAATAAATACAAACTTTGGACTTTCTGCCTTTTTGAAGATGACTATGTAGATAAGAACATATGAGCAGCAGCCTTGTTGTAGACCATTGGCCTCCAGCTGGCAGGTTACTAGTTCACTCTAATAAAAAATAATTTATTTATTTTATTTTTGAAGTGAAATTAATGCAAGGAATTATTTTTAGGAAAATAGTCACATCCTCATTGGTGGGAGTGAAGGGAGGAACCTCAGCCCCTTTTTCCACCATGTGTCCCTTTCTAACCTATTTTAACTGTGGTTAAGATTCACTAGCCCTTAGGGTTCAAGCATCTACCCTTGATTTAATCACAAGAGTTGAAAATCTTAACTAGAGTTCAGAACAGTTATAAAAGGGGCTTTGAGAGAGCGAGTAGCAATAGTCTACTCCCCGAGCGAGGAGATGACTATTGCTCTTATTTTTAGGGTACTATTAGGAGCACCCCACTTTTTGATGATTGCACACCATTAGTAAAAATTACATAATGTACACTATTAAATTCATAAAATTATTTTTATATAAAAAAAAAGTTATGAAATGGGTAAATTAAATTGACCTCCCCTAAGGTTTAGTGAAATTGCAGAAACCTCTCTTCTTGTTTCTGAAAGGACACTGCCTTCTCCTCTATTTCAATTGTCTATAACAGATTCCTCATTCTGTTAGTATTCCATTCATATGGATGAATTTTGATGATGTCATCACTTAAATATTTTAAAATATCCAAATTACTCCCAAAATATTAATAGTATAAAAAAAATTGTTTTTTTAACCCCCTTATTCTTTTCTTAACAAATAGCACTTGAACATCAACATAAACATCGAGTGTTTTTTTTTTTTTTGGTAAGATGGGGTTAGGCAGACCCCGACCAGATATATTAAAAAGAAAGGAACTTACATTCTCAAGTACAATTTTCCAGCTCTATCCTCACTAATAAAAGTTTCAATATCCCTTGGAAATAAAGATGGAGGAAAAGCTAAAAAAGAATTATCAATACAAAGTTTAGCTAGAGCATCTGCCACTCTATTAGTTTCACGCCAGACATGAGTCATTGAACAAGACTCGAATTCCCAAATCAATTCATTGGCTCAGTTGATGTCCCCCCACCATCTCCATGAGGGGTCCAGCTGTCCATTGAGGCACTACACCACCCAGTTGGAGTCTGAATAAATCAAGAGGCGGGAAATATTGTGGTCTTTTGCCATCTGAATTCCTTTGATGATTGCTTTCAATTCAAGTATATCAATTTCTTCACGCTTACACCCATATGCAAAAGCAGGACAAGGTTCCCCCACATGATCACGAAGGATTCCTCTCAGGCCGACAACATTTGCACGTAACGAGCCATCAGTATTCAAAGCCCCCCATCCTTCTGGCGGAGGGCACCAAGCACACTGTCTTCTTTTCAAACCCTGATACTCAACATCTAAGCCACAATCATTCATGAAAGTTCGGTTTCTCTCAGTGTCCTCCACTGTCGGTTTAATAGCAGCAAAACAACTTCGTGTGTCATTTCGAACGATCTAGGCTATTGAAGCATGGTCCTTGCACTCATTTTTAAAAATTATGTTATTCCTCTCCCCCTAAATATGATAAATAGTGGCGTTGAGAGCCACTTTTCTCACCATCTGAATTGGACCATCACCTTTGAATGCATTAGCGATCCAAACCTGCTTCTCATCCCATCCAAGAATGTTTCGATTCCTAAAACCACACCATATGAGGACATTGTCCCATATGAGTTCCGTAAAAGGGCAAGCAAAAAGCAGATGGTTCAACCCTTCTGGTTCTAACCAACAAAAGACACATCGGGATCTATTGAGAATACCATGCCTCATTACTATATCATGTGTTTGAAGACCCTGACCAGGTAAGCCAAGCAATGAAACTATGGTGAGGGATGTTCATCTTGAACCAAACCAAACTCCTCCAAAGTATACAAGGTTTCTCCAACCTGAGAGCTTGCCATGCCAATTTGAGGGAATAAGTCTCTTTGGCACTGGATTTCCAAATTACCTTATCCTCAATGTTATCTTGCAATTGGTGAGGGGAAAGAAGCTCATTCCACACGTCCAGTAACTCAACCGATCTAGCCAGGGGAGGGATCCACTCACCATTACGTATTATGCAAGAGACCATAGCAGCCCTGGGGTATTGGAGACGTGGCCCAAATCTTTTGAAAAGACTACCTGTCGGATGCCATGGGTCGTACTAAAAGGAGGTGTTTCGACCATTGCTAATAACATGACTAATCATTTCTTTAGCTTGCACACGGACTTTCAAAATTTGGCGCCAAGCCCAGGAGCAATCCGTTGGGGTGTTAGCAACCCAAAAGTTCTTTTGATGCAAAAGGTTGCACTCCAGCCACAAGCTCTTTTTCCTCGTAGCAATTTCCCAGGCCAGAGTGTTAGTGACTCCTTAGGACAAGAAGCTGAATTTCATCTATTAGGTTTGAAACTTGGTTAATACTAGATGGGTTGCACTATCTAATCCCTAGAAAAAACAAAGTGGGTAAAGGCCCATTACCATGACACTGGTTTATCGTGCTCCAGATGGAAGAGGGTACATTGATGTCTTAATAAATTAGTTCAATTCATTATTTAATAGTCTGGGTATTAAGCCACAAGCTAAGATAAATTACAGATACAACTAGAACTAGGCCGTGGGTGGCGATGAGGGAAGTTGGTGGGATGCACTTATTGGCGCATGCACACAACTCTTGTCCAATACGCACATTAATGGTTGAACTAAGCACGAGGTCAATAACTTAAGTATGCCTCTGTGTATCCCTTGATTTATTGCATCTTCTATAATATATTGCAAATACATATTATAAGATTAGCACCATAATACAGATTACAAAAGCAAATCATTTTGGATTTCTTGGGTTGGTGATCGTGGAACTCTGGGCTTCGTCTGTCTATGGTCAGATTGTTGGGCTGCCATCTCAGTGATCTCAACACTCCATAGGCCCATTACCTATGTGTGGCTCCTTTTGTGTTTTGGAGTGGAGCGATGCACTTGCTAATTCATGCTTACTGTTTGATGCCTGGGAAGAAAGTGGCCGATCGATCAATTTGCCCAAGGCAGCCGAGTAGTCTTAACAAGGGAAAAATCATTGTGTGAGACGTTTGTTGGTGAGAAAACCAAAAAAAAGTTTTTTGTAACTCACGATAATCAAATGGGGTAAAATCGTAAAAATATATTCTCAGTTTACAGTGTTAACCTGACAAGTCTGACAAGAGGGGAGGTTTTTGCAATTTTGCTAAACCTCAAGGGAGGTCAGTGTAACTTACTCTTATAAATTTATAACTACACACATATCTCAATTTTAGGCACAAATAGCAATTTCCAGCCCTGCAAAACCCCATAGTAAATTCCCCTCTAAAGAATCTTAATTCAGTGCACCTACGTACCTTTCCAGCATATACAATTCTCCTCCCTTTTGCATCCTGTTGTAGAAAAGAGGTAGTTGCTACTATCCTTGTACGGAATTGGAGTCCAGAGACTATCAATTTGACCTTTATTTGATGTGTTGTATGTGATTAATTAAGCTAGGTCGTGTATTGTTTGCTTCAATGTTGGATTATTCTACAGTATTTAGTTTAGTTTAGGGGGCCACTGAATCAAAAGCTTTTCAACCATCTAATTTTCTTGTTGACCAACGTCCTGCTAAGATGAGATCTCAAGGACTTTGAGATAAACATGAGATCCACTCAATAGACTTTTATCCATTTGGGTACACCAAGGATTTCAATTTTTTTAGAGTTTAGGTAAGCTGGTCCAATATGTCTTTTCTAAAACAGAGAGATGTTTCGAAGGATAGTAAGCAATTGCCTCTTCCCTGATGGATCTAACCCAGTTTGGTAGATCAAGATGCATGACTGCTTAAGGAAAGACATAACCCAGTTTAATTCTAAGTCATAATCTTTAGTAGCCTTAAGATACCTAAATATCCTCTTAGTTTGCATCCCAATCTGTCTTCTTAGGTTGTTGCATTTATCTAGCCATTTTACCCAAAGCAAAGCACTGGTCTAGTTGCAGTTAAGTAAAGCAAATATAGTAGTCCATCAGTATCTTCTTTGTCTTCATCTGGTTTGAGCCTCAAGCTCGGTTCCATAGGTGTCTGAAGTGGTTTACAATCCTACATCCTTACTTTGTCCGAGTGAGTTTGTGTCAAAAGAGACACGTGGTGACCTCCGGGGGTGATAACCGGATTTGCCAAATCCGGTTATCACCGTAGATGATTTGGCTCCCTTAAAAAAAAAGCGTTTGTCTACTAAAGTGTTGTTGCACAATTGGTAACAATAGGGGCAGCTGCTCATCTGCTGTCTATGTTGATTGGCAATGGCAGTTTTGTAATAAGGGTAACATTGGTGACTTTTTTTTTTATAAGTTTGGAAAAAAAAGCTAATTTCATAAAATTGCCCAAGATTTACTCCCATAAGTTCAACAATGCCAACGTTAACATCTCCCGTATATAAATGATTTGAGATATTCCCAAATATATTTCATAATCCTAATCATTTATAACTAACCACTAATGACTAAGATTTGACTTGCTTAATTGTTTTTCTAATGCCACATAAGCTCTAATTCCAACAGTTTAATAATAGAGTTAAACGTACGATTATGATTAGGGAGTGTATTTGGGAGTACACTTTGAAAGTACTCATAGATATTCAATATAAATAATTAAAATAGGAAATGATTGCAACATATCAGCATGGACTCGAAACTTAGACCAGTTATAATCGGAGATGGCATATGTCCTTTTTTTTCCATCCATGTTGATGCCAATACTAATAGAACTGTAACGGCACATTAACCACAAAGACAAAAACAGATGTTATGTCCGTAGTACCATTGTTCCACATAGTTGAGTTATGACAGGTTGAAGATTTTCACCTACATGAAAAAGAGATAATGTAAGCAACTCAAGAAATGTCAAATTTGACAAGAGTATTTTGAGAATTAAAAAAAAAAATCAATTGACAAAAATACTCTTATGTTATATTTATAATTACTAAAATAATCCTTACTGATCTTTATATTTTTGGGCACATGCATGATTGCTTTCGGTGGTTAATTGAAATAGAAACAAAGATTTTTTTTTTGGGGGGGGGGGGGGGGCCCCACAATATATTTTTTTTCTCCATTTAGGGCATAGCTAGGGAGTAGTGAGGGCAAGCATATGCTTCCTAAACTTTCTTAAAAATATACTTGTTATATTAAGTTGATTAATTATTTAATTAGACATAATCATAGGATAGAGGTAATTGTCCTCAAAAAAATACTATACTACTATTAATCTAATAAGGCATAATCATGAGATAAAAGGTAATTGTTCCCCTAAACTAAAAAAAAAATATTTTTTATACCATATTATTTTGTCATTTAATTATTTAGCTATGATTAATTATTTAATTGAGTATAGCCATAGGGCAAAAAACAGCTATCCCGTAAACAAAAAGAAATAATACCCGTAGAATATATAAAAAATAGACCAAGAACTTACTCATCCCAAACCCACGTCTCCCTAGAGTACCCAAGGCTCATAACCTTGAGGTCACAAATTCAAATTTTGTCTCCGCAACATTTTTTGTTTTCAAAAAAAATATTTAGGCCTGAGTTTGACTTTGTTAACTAGTAATTAATGACCATTATTTTTCTTTTGAACCTATTTAACAAAAAGATGAATATTCTTTGATCATTATGAGAATCAATTATTCACAAACCTTGTGTGTCATTTGTATGTTTTCTAGCCTCTCTAGCCTTTGTAACCTTTTATGGAAAGGAATTAATTTTTTTGCTCCTTTAGCCTCTAAAAAGGTCTTGTAATCTTTTAGCATTAAATTTGTATGTTGGGTTTTTGTGAAAACCCCTTATTTTTTTAGCTATTTGCAAATACCCCTTACCTTTAGTGATTTTGTATTATGCCCCCAACTGACTTTTAAATCTTTTGAAAATCCATCCTTTTATCCATATCTTAGTTAACAGGTGTTAATCTTTTTATGAAATGAACATTTTAACTTTTTTTGATTTCAAGGAGATTTGTAAAAACCTCCCTATCATTTAACCATTGTTAAATTCATAGCAAATAATGAATCATAACAAAGGTTAATATTTTTAATATTTTTTTAAACCAAGATTAAATTATTTAACCATAAAGGTGAGTGAATCTTAACCGCAAATTATGAGTGTCAAAGAGGACACAATGCGAGTTGGGGGTGTGCACATATCCCCAACGAATGGGGTGCATGCATGCTATCATCTCCTCCTTAGTTAAAACACATTTTCACTCGTCTGTGCTCAAACTATTAATTTCTCCGTATTTCTATTGTCTAGACTGCATTTTGAAATTGAAAGAAACCTGAAGCTTCTCTCCAGCCCATATACTCACCAGGTGATTATACTCACGAGTTCGTATCTCAAGTGTGGAGTTCCAAGCACTTATTTTGTGAAATTCTTTTATTTTTATAATCTCCTTCAAATAAAAAGAAGAAGTTAAAATGGTCATTTCATACAAAATTGAACGCCCATTAATTATGTTATCTATGTTATGGATGGAAGGGTGGATTTACAAAAGGTTTAAAAGTTAACGAGGGGTATAATACAAAATCACATAAGTCAAGGGGCATTTATATATATAAATAGCTGAAAACGCGGGGTTTATAGAAAGCAATTAGTTTCCTTGACCCTTCAGCCTCTAAAAATATTCTCTTGGACGTTGTTGATTTCCCTACTCGTGTTGAGCAGATATTAACCCCTAACCCTAGACACTACAAAAAAAATAAATAATAATAATAATAATAATAAAATCTTTTAGCATTAGTTTTGTTACCTTTTTGAGCTCTAAGCTCATAAATGTTTCTGCACCCTCTCTCTATTAAAAACCCACTAATTTAGAATGCGTGGTATCTGAATGTGTTGTTTCTCTTCTTAGTGATGGTTTTGGAGATACCTGCGTCTGTAGGTTCTCTTCTTAGCGATGGTATTAGATCGAAGCCCTGGTTCATGCTCGTGGCATTCCATTCCTACATCTCCTCATTCAGCCATTCACTCAAGCCTAAAGTTTCGACAAGATAACATGGGAGAGTGATTATAGAGTATTCCTCTCTAGTGGATTAAGAAAGTGATGTCAGATATGGGGCCTCTCGGCCAACAGGCAACAAGTCAGCCGCACTGGTAGGAATGCATCATGATGCAAGTATTATCAAGTAGATCGATCCAAGGCAAAAAGATCTATGAAATCCATTTCTATTGTACTAGAAAAAATTAAAGATTAGATTGTATTTGACTAAGGTTGATTTAATACCCATTATAGACTTTTTAGTACATCTTGTATTGTGTAATTCATTGTCTAAATATCAATCAAGGTCTGACTATCCTCATGGTATATCAGGGAAGCATTGAGCATGGGTTATGATCTGGTGTAGATGGGCTAATAATTTCAACCAATACATAGATTTAAAAGTGTTAAAAAAAGACTCGTAATCATCTCAAGTTGTAACCGGTTTTTGGCAAAACCGGTTACACCCCTGTGGTCATCACACATCCCTTTTTACACTCCTTAACTATGGTTAAGATTTACATACCCTTAGGGTTCACCCACTTATCTTTGGTTTTTAGAAAAAAATATTTAAAAAATTAACCCTAGTAGTTGGTAAATTTTAACCACAGTTAACAAAATTTTGTATTATTTTTCTTAAAAAACCAAGGATAAGGGGTGAACCCTAGGGGTGACAGAATCTTAACCACGGTTAAGATGTATCAAAAGGGATATGTGGCACCTCAGGAGTGTAACCGGTTTTGGCAAAACCGGTTACAACTGGATAAGAATACGTCCCTAAAAAAACCGACTTTACTTTGAATCCATGTCACCATGTGCTGATCGCACATCTAGAAGCATTATCCTAAATTAATTAAAAGTTAATTTATTTCAGCCAAAATTTCTGAAATTTCGATTCGAATGAAACGTCCATATATATATTGTCAGAATATCCATATATATATTTTCTAACCTTTCGCCGCTTATAGAAAGGAATTAGTTTTCTTGCATCTCCAGCCTCTAAAAATCTCCTGTAATCATTTAGATTTAGTTTTGTTACCTTTTTAAGTTCTAAATTAAAATAGCTTATAAATGTTTGTGCACCCAGTTTTTCTATATAAAAACCCACCATTTTAGAATTCATGGTATCTGGCAATCTGCAATCTGTAAGTGCTGGTTCTCTTCTTAGTGATGATATTGGAGATGTCTGCGTGTGCTGTTTCTATTCTTAGTGATGATATTGGAGATGTCTGCGTGTGCTGTTTCTATTCTTAGTGATGTGGGGAAGTGATCGTATAGATCCTGGTCCATGCTTTGTTGCATTTCGTTCCTATGGCTCATGCTCGTAGCATCCCATTTCTACGCCCCAATACCGAAGAAGTCAATCAAGCTTATAGCATCGATAAAAGGATTTTGCTAGTCTCAACGGGAAGTCTTCCACAGACGCAATTTGGTGGCCACAAATGGCAAACTTCTTATGTTTTCTAATTTTTTCATGTGTTAAAATTGAAACATCTTCATCTGATAGGTTAATCTTGTGTCCCTGGAACCTTTTGGAGTAAATGCGAGGGGGGATACTACTCCTCTCGTTTAAAAAGACATTAACATTCATCTCTTTATGTTAATTAAGAAGATGATGTGGGCAAACTAACTAACCTCTAGATAGTAATAGTCATATTGGAGAATTAAAGACAGATCCTACTAATAAATTAGGATTGGCTTAGGTTGAATTTGATTAAGGTTGATGTAATATGTATTGGACTTGCATCTTGTATTGTTCCAATTCATGTCTAAAGTTACATCATCGTCACTCAGTCACGCCCCTTTAGCTAGGATGGTGAAAGTGTGCCCGAGGAGGTCCACACTTCAATATCCAAATTGAGAAACTTAAGATATATAACAAGATATTCAAATTGAGAAACTTATGATAACAAGAGAGTAATCAAGTCTATTCTTTCATTGATATTGATTATAATTTTGCCACAAGTTAAATGTATGATGTAGGTGAATATCTCTTACCTTATTATAATATTTTTATTATATATTCGTTAATCATTATCCCTTTCTTTCAGTCGGCAAAGGATTAACTCTGACAAATGTCCGAAAATTACACTCGGGCAACGCCTGTTGCCTCTTTGAATGAATGGGTGGGAAACAATTAACTAAAAGGTAACAGCATGCGCATGTATAGGCCATACTGTACATGTACACCTCCCACCCAATATGCCACGTGTTTTATTTGACAGCTATTCAAATAACTCTAGGATTAAATAATATAACCTTCAATTTTAGTAAAAATATTAAAAACAATTTAACTTTGCTTATGATTGTATATGTGGTTAATTTGTTAAAATATTTAAATTTAACATTCTTTATGATTTATTACTATCTCACATGATTAATTTTTTAGAAGCAACAGGATTTGGCAACTACGGTGATCACCGTAGAGGATTTCGCTTAAATTTTTTTTTTATATGTCAAGTGGTGATAATGAGAGTGCAAATCCTCTAGTGCCCCCTAATACCAGAATTCGTATTAGGGGCCACCCGCTCAATGAGATGTTGACAACTCCAAAACCTTTATTTAATACACAAAATCTTCCTTATGCATTCATTTTCAATGGGATTTATTCATATAAAGGGTAAGTAAGTAATTTAACATTAATCTTTTTATTTAAAAAATTTTGTTTGGGGTTTGGATTTCACAATTCAACCGGCCATGTGTGCTATTCATCCCCTTTAAATGTGATTAAATATAATTAATTTAAAGTTAATATATATATATATTTTCTAAAAACAAGGCTAGATGGATGAACCTTAGGGGTGAGTAAATCTTAATCACAATTAGTGTGTGTTAAAAGAGACATGTGGCGGCTTGTAAAACCCATTTTAATTATGGTTAATTAAGCATAATCACTTTAAGGTTAATATTTATTTATTTCTAAAAACTAAAGTTGGATGGATAAACCCTAGGTTGAGTGAATCTTAACCACATTTAGTAGGTGTTGACCTTGAGTGAATCTTAACCATATTTAGTAGGTGTTGACCTTTAAATGGATGGCTGCTCGCCCAACTTCATATGTTCGTCCAATGGGATGAATCTATATAGGGTTAGGATCAAGGGCTGGGCAGAAGAATGCAGCTGTTGCATATCTTCGCAATCGCACCCCCTACTCCTGTGATAGAATGTCTCTCCACTTTAGATGGAGACAATCGGGTTCAATCATATAATCATTTACGAGCCTGTCAAACCGAACCACAGCATCATAGGAATCCATCCGCTCGATCAGAAGAAGTGGAATTGACTTTTTTTAATCTCCTAATATGAATAAGTATCGGTAGACGCAACCAGATCCTAATTCGGATCCTAATCTGTATCATCAGAATGAGAGAGCAAACGAGTCGATAAAGATTGAAATAATTCTGAAACTTTAAATTTTCCCTGAGCCGAGAGAAGACTCTTACAAAGCCTCCTTTAACTGTGGTCAAGTATAATCAACCTAAGGTTTAATAATATATTTTTTTAAAAGAATCTCAAGGATGATTGAATCTTAACCACAATTAGTGTGTATTAAAAGGGGGGATATATGACGGCTTATAAAAGCTTATAAGCCTCTTTAACTATGGTTAAAGATAATTTACTAAAAATAATATTTTTTTAGAAAATAATTAACATATCTATGAAATCCATTTCCAAACCTAAGACATCACTTCATTGGTGATACCCCTCTTACAATATTTAAGAGGAGTATTCACCGATGAAGTGATGTCTTAGGTTTGGAAATTGATTTTATGGGTACGCTTATATGCCTTGGGTTTGGAAATAAATTTATAGATATTTTTTTTTTTTGATGTTTTTATTCTAAAAACTAAGGTAGATGGATGAACCCTAGGTGTGAGTGAATCTTAACCACAAGTAATAGATATTAAAAGGAACACGTGGTGCCTTGTTGAGTGCCCTTTTAAATATGATCAAATTTAATCAACTCATGATTAATTTTTTTCTATAAAAACCGAAGTTAAAATAATCCGAAAGGTGAATGAATGTTAACCATAACCATAGTTAAAGAGTGATAAATCTTAACCATAACCATAGTTAGGGGGTTTAAAAAACAAAAGGACGTCCCCAAATGGGACACATGACTTGACCGGTTGAATCATAAAGACGAAAGACCAAACGAGATTTAATGACCATTACTTATTTATCTTTTGTTAAAAGGAAACTTTTTGAATTGATGAAAATTCTATGTATTAAATGGAATTTCGTGAGTCGCCGACACATTATTGAGCAAGTGAGCCTAATGCCAATTCTGGTATTAGGAGCCGATGAGATGATTTGCATTCGTGATCTGGGATAGGTGTATGGACCATATGGGCAGGGTTAGGATGGGCAACATGTGCTGTTATGTTGCACTGTTGCTCGTGTCTTATAAAAACATGGGACCCATTTTTTTTATTTCTAATTTACCCCTATTGAATGTAAGGCCCTCCTTTGTAAGAGGAAGAGGAAGAGGCAGCGAGCGCTATTGTCCATCCGAACTCATATAGGCATCTCTTTGCTAGATTGCTTTACACGCGTCATTAGTAGAGGTGATGCCCTAGTGTATCCTTAGCAGAGGTGAGAGCAGATGGGCAGCAGCCCCTGTTTGCCCATCCGCTCTCGCGAGAGGTAATCCGCTGCCTTCTTTTTGGACAAGGACGTACAGTCGCGCCACTCTAGCTAGGTCTAGAGACTATAGAGTTAATAGTCTTCATTTAAATTTGAAAGATCAATCTTATGACGATTCATTTCCCGATTGAGGAACTTGAAAGCATGGCAATGGAAATATATATTATCGCAGCAAAAGGAGACGCAACTCAAAACAAATAGACTCTAGGACTTGATACAAAACAGAAATACAAAATACAAAACGGAGACAGAGACAGATGGATGATGAAGAGATATATATATATAGCTCAGAGCTCCTCATCCAGAGGTAGGTTCTCCTTTACCTCCTCCGATTTGGGCTTGGCCGGCTCCTCGTATTTCGTAGCTATCGTTTCCTTGGTACCCCCCAATGTTTCCGCAGCTTTGTTCTTGGCCGCCTCAAAACCTTTTTTTGTCGCATCCAACCCTTCCATTAGTTTCTCCTTCGCCGACTCTGATCTTTCCACCGCAACCCTCTTCACGCCCTCCGTCTTTTCTGCACCATACTCTCCACTTCCTGTCCATATAATATATATATATATGTATCACAAGTTCCTGGATTAATTAACCCAACCACTAAGCAATAATTAAGTGCAGTGCTAACCGTAAACAACGTCTTTGGTCTTCTTTGCCTTGTCTCCAACTACATCAGAAGCCTCTTCTGGCTTCAATCCGAGGCTCTCTGTGATCTTTTCCTTTGCCCACTCGGCCCAGGACTCAGATGCTTCTTTGGCCTCCTTCTGATCATCCAAAAGTTGTTCTGTGGGTTCCTTCGGAGCCTGCTCTTCTTTATCCAAAAGTTCTTCTTTGGCCTCCTCCTTCGGATCCTGCTCTGCTTTACCCAAAAGTTGTTCTGTAGACTCCTCCTTCGGAGGCTGCTCTGCTTTATGCAAAAATTGTTCTGACGTGCCCTTAGCCTCCTGCTCGAACTCCTTGTTATTCCCATCCTCCACTGAAGCAGAATCAACGACGCCGCTACAGCTGCACGACGCCGCCAGAACCACCAGCATCACCGCCAATACGAGGATAGGACATCGATTCAGTAGTGAAGAAATGGAAGCCATGGTTTCTTACCAGTAATATAATACTACTACTTCCGGAAAACGGAAAAAACAGAAAGAAATCAAATGCAATCGCAATTCACAATTCACAACTAGGAAGTGAGCATGTAATTTGGTGTAATTTGGCCTTGGGTTTATAGGGGAAACCATAGAAGAAAGATTGGCATGCAACTGACAGGTGTCATGCCACGTGGTGCGATTCAGTCAGTCATTAATGTGTTGTGACGTGTCCAGGTGTCCTCTTTTGGACAGTCCAATGAGGGAGCCTTCTAGTGTGAATTATATGAGACCGTAGGGTCTGACCACAACCAGGGACCGTTTTGATTATGACAGAACTCTAGGGTTCCGTTTTGATTGAACACAACAACACACCACATGGTAGATATTACTGTAGACAATTGAAAGGAAAACACTCACACACACAGCACAAACCACAGAATTATAGGGTTACTTGAATGAGTTAATTTTTATGGTTGACTTAATAATTAAGTAAAGGGAAATAACATTAAGGGGTAAAATTGGGAGTTGGACAGACCGACTTAGGATAAGGGATAAGAATGGCTGGATGGATAATAAGACAAAGGAGAACCGACTGAAGGAAGTCGGTAACAGCTCCCACAGAAGATGGTCTTTACAGCTTTTGAAGAAAAAAAAACAGAGGGGATTCCGACTTTGAACATAAGTGACCATGACTTCATTGCTATATACTGATGTCGACTGCAGCTTCAGGGCTTTGGCAGGACAGACCGAGGGTTTTTGGCTATTTCACCATTGGACTGCTTTTTCATGTCATCATCACTTTAGTAGATTCTTATTATGGGTAGGTGTGACTCGTGTTCGAGTTTTGGTGTCACTGTTGAGCGCCCGCCATGATTGCTAATCTCACTAAGCCCTAACCCGTAACATAGGTTATCAGCTGTTCCATTCTCTCTACTTTGGAAACAGTTTTACAAATTAACTCAATGTTTTCCATCAGTTAAGACATTAACCTCAACCGAGTTAGGATGGGCAACAGCACTCTGTTGCCCCTTTTGTCACAAAAAATGAGCGCACCGCACCTTTTTTTTTTATTACCAGTTTACCCTTGTTGAACGCGAGGCCCTCCTTTGCAAGACACAAAGGGCAATAACGCTACAACGGGCACTGTTGCCCATCCAAACTCAACCTCAACCAATTGTTCCGTTTGACTTCCATTTATATTTGTTAATCAAATTTTATTACGCCTTTAAGAGATTTCATAACCTTACAAAATCCTCCTTTGAACTATGGTTAATAATTTTTAATCATATGATTAATTTTTTAAATATTTTCTAAAACTCAAGGTTAGTTTACATATTTATGAAAATGACTATTATGACCTTAAGATATTTCATAACCTTGCAAAACCTCTTTAACCACTTTGAACTAAGATTAAAAAGTTTTAAACCTTATGGTTAATTTAACCCATTTTAATTTCCTTTAAATGTGGTTAAGATTCACACCCTTAGGGATAAAGTATCTAACCTTGGTTTTAAAAAAAATAACATGTCCCCTTTTCAACTCTCTTTAACTGTGGTTAAGATATACTAATCGTTAGAGTTAAAGCATCTAACTTTGGTTTTTCTTATAAAAAAATTATTGTCTCCTTTTAACTCTCTTTAACTGTGGTTAAGATGCATTAACTCTTAGGGGTAAAGCATCTAATTTTGGTTTTTAGGAAAAAATTTAAAAACTTTAAGGTGTCCCTTTTAACTCCCTTTATCCGTGGTTAAGATTCACTAACTCTTAGGGTTAAAGTATCTAACCTTGGTCTTTAAATTAACTTATACCATTCAACTCCCTTTACTTGTGATTAAGATTACTAATCCTTAGGGTTAAAGCATCTAATCTTGATTTTTAGAAAGGATAGATCATTTGTACAACAATTATACCATAAATTGGGCTATAAATTCGGGCATCCATACATCATTGGACATGTGGTGTTTCAAAGGGGGGGCATATCATGTGGGGAGAAGTCAAAATCATGGGGAGAAAATGAAATGACTTCTCCCCATTTTTATCGCCAGGTGCCCAATGATGTGTGGATGCCCAAGGTGGGCAGAGGTAAACCGAAGCCCATGAATTGGGGCATATATGCTGTTTGTGCCAATCTAGAATCGTAGAAAGCAGATTGTTGGCTAGAAATCTGGTTATAGAACGTGTCAATGCCATGTGGCGTAATCGTATACAAAAACCTTTAATCTCATGCGCTGATTCAGGTAGAATGACCAAGAGTGTGTTCACTTCGACCGTCCGATCAACCGCCATTAGATAAATCGATGGGACATCTTAGAAATGAGAGATTTGCCATTCTAAAATGAGTTTTATAATGCATTCGATCATCGAATGACTTTTCAAAATAATTCAAAATAGAATGTAGCAATGTGATAAGTGTGTTGAGTGAAATAAATAGAAATGAAATGACAGAAATGATTAACATAAATAGATAACTGAATTTCATTGAATGTAATCATAAGAGACAACTTACAAACATTATCCAATCGAAGTGAATCTTAGAGACAAATACAAACTTCTATCGTAGTAACTGTTGAAAATAAAGCAATTAAGATCTCTCCGTGAGGAGGGTGATACAGAACTAACTAAGGGACTCTTACGGAGGAGGAAACTATACTAAGTGGTTGTTACGCAATTTAATTATACCTTGTAGTAATAAATCCGTAGAATAGTTACTAGTAACGGTGTCAAACCTTTGAAAACTGCGCTGGTTTCATTGCCTTTTTATTAAGATTAATTCTAAATTAATATATGAGAAAAGTTGATTTTAAATCTAATTAAACTAAAACAAAATTAAACTAATGACTTTCAATTATGGAATCAACTAAAAGTTTTTGTGATATAGGAAAGAGATGATGTAGGGCGTTTGAATCCACCACTTGCTTCGTAACTAGTCCCTAATGCATCTATTCAGATTTATCATAGTGTAGACATTATAATGAGAGTGACGACACGTCCCCTCTCAAAGATCAAGAAAAATACAAGGGATCAAATCCTAGGCATATCTTATCTTCGGTTGACACGAGTGATACACATTAAACTAGAATAGTGAAATCACTTGTCTTCTCTTATCATAAAATATCTTAGGATCTAATCTCTTGATATATTAAAATCATTGCATAAAACTCACATTAACTTTCATAGATAATTAATATAAGTGATTTCAATCTTAATTTCCTAACACCTAAGACAATGATAGAAATATCATTAAGATTGAATATAAATCAATAAAATCGGTTGTTGAAATAACCATTTCATTATGCAATGAATGTCTTACAAAAGTTAAAATTTAAATAAAAACAAAATAAAAGACAATTATTTGGCTAGGATTTCGTCGAAACCCTAGAACGTTAAGTTGGTTCATCGCGAGAGAGGAGAACGTCATCTTCATAGACAAGCACGAAGAACTCATCCTCAAAGCTTCCTTGATCTTCAGAACTTCTTCTTTTCTTAAAATCCAAAATTCTCAAATACTCTTTATGGCAAATGGTTCTCCTATTTATAGAGAGATTTATAGAGAGAGAGAATCCTTGTTAATAGAGGATTTATGAATCTTATTTGAGTTGCAACTCTTCTCTTCATGTCTCTCTTAAATTCTGGTTTTAATAACATTCAAAAGGGAAAATGGTCCAAAAGAAGATTTTCCATGCACATAAACAAAGCCAAAATGCCACGGGGGCGATCGATCACCCAGTGTGGAATTGCCCGAGTTGCTTTCGTTTTTGACACTCTTTTTGTTATTCTTGTCGAGATCCTTATGAGTCTTCAAAGCTTATAAACTTTTAATTTCATTTTCTTTTCCTCGTATGAACCTCAAAGGGACAAAGACAATTAATTACCATAAAACAGCCTAAAAGATTATACTAAGGAGCTAACAAGTTTAGTTTGAGGTGCATAAATGTATAACAATTAGCACCGATCACTTAGGTATTTTTTCAGAGGAAGTGAACACCGAAAATAATAAAGAACTCTCTCGGAGGAGGAAACTATGCTGAGATCTCTTCCGGAAATGGTGGTTGAGCTGCTGATTAGCAACAAGCATATGCTTATCCCAGCTATTGTGGACCCTTCAAATCCTGAGCTGTTTTTTTTCTTTTGTTTAATTATTATTTTAACATTTGAACCCATGCTGATCATCTGAGTCTCGACCTAGATGGTCTTAGAAGCAAAATCCTAAGTTATCACAGGCCTTCTTGTTCAGGACCTGTTCTCCCATGGTATGGTCCACAACAGCTTGGGTTAAGCATCTGCTCGTTGGATACCTCCCAGCGATAAGAACCAACAAATTTGAAAGAGCATGATTAGTAGTCTAGGTGGTCCGCTATATATCTTACCGCCGTGTCCTCGTGTCCCTTTTAACACCCCTTTAACACTGGTTAAGTTTAACTAAAATAAAGTTAAGATTTCTGTTTTTTTCTCCTAAAAACTAAGGTTGGATTGCTTAACCTTAGGGGGTGAGTGAATCTTAACCATAGTTGGTGAGTGTTAAAAAATGAGGCATGGCACCGTGGACCAATGAGGACCCGCATTCTATGATATAGTGGAAATGGGCAGTAAGTTAAGCATTTTCCAAAAATGATCAATCCAAAACAAGTAAATTCAAATTATTAAACCGGTAAGGTAAAATCCCAATGGACTGTATATGCTTATTAAAGCTTTTAAACCATGAATGTGCCCATAGTCAAGATAATATTGAGGATAATTATGTGAATAAGAAAATCATCATTCTTCTTTGTTGTCATTGCCTTATCACAACTCTTACAGTCCACAACCACAACACAGGTCCCGTTTATATCTTTGGTTAAAATGTCTGTTAACATCTATTCACCTCCGTTTAATTTTTCATAATTTTATTTAGTACCTTCAACTTATACTAATTCATTCATTCTCAATAACCCGTTTTATGAATATATTTATAGTTTTCTTGCACCAATTCATTCATTCTCAATAACCGTCTTATGAATATATTTATACTAGCGGATGGCACGTGCTATGCATGTGAGAGCGAGGGGAAGGAGTTAATCACAGTTAATAAGAGTTAAAAAGGATATGTGTTAACCCGTGGATACGATTGAACTCGCTAGTGGCACGTGCAATGAACGTGAGAGCGAGGGGAAGGAGTTAACCACAGTTCATAAGAGTTAACAGGGACACGTGTTAACCTGCGGGTGCGATTGAACTCTCCCTGAGTTCAATTGCAATTGACTATGATTCTAAATAGATAGATGAGCAAGGGTTAGTTTGGGAATTAAAGTAAAACATTAAACCAACGTTTTGTTTCTAATATAAGTGTAGTTTTGGAATTTCGGAAAAATCATCTACGCACGCCTCTCGCATTATAATAGTAAAGATAAAGATGTTGCTTCATGCCCAATATTCTGATTCATAAAGCATAGATTTAGCCAAAGAACATAACGAAGTAGGACATAGCACTAATGGGTCTCATCTAGATTACCCATGCCAAAAGATCAGGCCCAATTGTTACTTAAACCATCTTAATTTATTGATCTTTTTTTAAAAAAAATTCTTAAACCATTCATCACCTATTTTTTTATGATTGCCCAAGAAATGTTTGGAGATTAGACTCTTGATCATGCCAAATGAAATATTTAATCCTCTGATGTTATCCATTTCTTTTTCTAGACCATTCATCACCTCTATTTATGATTGTCCAAGAAAATGTTCACAGGTCAGATTTATCAAGTCATTTTTCACCCTACGGCCCTAAACTTTCAAATGAATTACAGTTCTGTTTGGGAGGAGAATCACATTGTTCTCCACCTGGGATTGGGGACCTTGTGTTAAGTTTATTTAGATCTGTAATCACAGATCTTTATAACACGTTCTGTCACGGGACAGGGGGCCACATTTTTCAAAACCAATGGTCAAGTAAAACATCTGTTCATGGCTGCAACAGAATTTACTCATTTCTTCCAGTCCATATTACAACAGACCTATATGCAGGAGTCCAGCCTAAGTTCAAGTGACCATGATTGTACTCCCAGGGAAGAGAGTCCACAGTAAGCATTCCAATAGTTTCGTAGTAATATTCTACAACTACCAAAGAAAGAAACGAGCTCCAAATCTTCCATTTTAAGCCCTCACATCCAGGGGGCTCTAGGCAACACTTGTGCCATCCCCATCCTCAGAAACAAACCTACTGTTTTCACAGAGATGCACATTCAGAAAAACTCAAATTTGCATGCATTGACATAAACATCGGAATGTGAGTGTACACGTGACACGTACATATGCACACACATATGCATGTCATCAGCTCATACATGCATATATGATCATAAAAGGACACCCAACAATAATTCCATATATAGAGGCAAGGAGGACCTGCACTGCAAGTTAATTCATATTGTGTAATGACTCATAATGGGAGCATGGATGGACTTTATTCACAAAGTTAATGTAGCTATCGAACAGAAATACAAACTAAATGCATACTTACAAAGTCCAAAGACAAACATCCCTACTAGTATTATTTGCATGTCGTCTTGTTGTGTCCGAGACCCTTGCACCTACTACACTGGAGTTGGCGTTTGACCACATCTTGGGATTCAGTCCGCTTCAGCTTCGGTCTGCCTGGCGGACGACGAGTGGGAGGAGGAGTTACAGTCACTACGACCTCAGATGATTCTTTTTGCACAGGCCTGTCTACGTTTGGAACGGGGTGTATCGACTCCGAATATGTTAACCGGTACAGCTCAGTTGTGTAGTATCTGGAGCAGTGATCGTACGAGATCCTACCAACGCATTCCAAGACGGCAATAGCATGGCAGCATGGCAAACCTGCAAGTTGCCATCCTTTGCAACTACAGTCCCAATTATCAATATCAACCACATCAATGGAGTCGCCACGAACCTCGAATGTGCTACCAGGTGAGAATAACACTTCAAGTGAACGTGCTTTTGAAGTCTCCTTTTGTAGTTTTTCCTCCATAGACGGAGTTAGCCTAGTCAACCACTGAATGGAATCCATCCGACGTTTATATATCAACTCCATCATCTTACCCCGTATTACATCAACCATCTGCGTTATTGGTAATTCATGTGCCTCTGACACCCAACTGTAGAACATTTCTCCAATGTTTGATACCATATGGTTGTACCTTGCACCCCCAAAGAATGCATTCGCCCAGTGTTCAGGCTCACTTTGTATCACCCAATTGTAAGCTTCCAGTGAAATACTTTTAATGCTTTCGGCACACCTCTGGAATCCCTCAAGTCTGGGTGCATAAGCAGCAGCATAAAGATCGGCAATCATCAGACGCTTCACTTCATGAGAAAACTGTCCCTTCAAGTCTCTATTGAGTTTCTCTGCAAGGTAGCGTAGACAATAGCCATGGTATGCATTCTCAAATATCTCAGCAATTGATTCCTTTAAACCCTTCTGTCTATCTGCCACAAATGTTATGGGCTGGGACATTGAAACTGCAGATTTCAATTCTAGCAAAAACCAACGCCAGTTATCATCAGTCTCGGCATCTACTACAGCAAAGGCCACCGGAAAAACACCATCATCTCCATCCACAGATGTCGCAGCCAATATCATCCCTTGGTATTTTGAGTTTAAAGGTGTGCTATCAAGGAATAGGAGAGGGCGGCAGCCTTGTTGGAAACCACACAATGAGGCATGGAAAGATACAAAGAGACGATGAAAGCTTGAGTCATCCTTAGTGATAAATGAAGCAAAACTACCAGGATTTGTCTCCCTTATCTTCTCACAGAACAAGGGTAACTGATTATATGCCTCTTTATACGAACCCTGAAGCTGCTCCCTTGCAATCTCTTTTGCACGCCATGCCTGAGAATAGTTTAGTTCAATCCCATAGTCTCGTTTGATGTCATCGGCAATATCCTTTGGCTTGTAATTTGGAGAAACTTTCAACTTCTCCTTTATGAAACTTGAAACCCAACTCCTTGTTGCCTGATACCCACTTCTCACAACAGCTCCTTCACATGTATGTGTTGCGTTCATTTTCTTGATACAAATTAATTGGGTGGTCGACAACCTTGATGCATGAATCCGCCATGGACAACCTTCTGATTTGCATTTGACAGTCACACGATGACTGTCATTTTTCTTATATTTGTAAGCAAATCCATGTGCAATAGAGTATTTACACAATGCTTCACGAAATTCATGAACACTGCTGAATCTTTGGTTCACACCAGTGATAGTGTTCCCCCATTGTTGAGCAGCTTTATGATGCTTGCCGTCATTGGAATCAGAGCGAAGAATAGCTAGGGGGGTTTCAATGGGAATATCAATAGGGGCATCGGCATGGGTGGTATCAAATGTGGCATCAATAGGGGCATCAGCATGGGTGGTATCAAATGTGGCATCAATGGGGACATTGGCCAGAACCACTGCCTCTGACAAGGTTGTCCTGCTCGATCTGCACGACCAATTGTTCGATAAGATTTCACCAAGCCAAAAATAATTAGTAAAAACTAGGATAGACACAACGAAAACTACCTACTGCCGGGCATGTTAGAGATATCACGAACAACATTTTCTTCTGTTATGATGTAGACATCGGCTGTGACAGAATCGCCATGGAAATTTATCATGCGTTTTAGGTCTTTGTCGTTAGAGATTGTGATGAGGGTCTTTTTGTTTCCGGGAAGGAAGTACTTGATGGACATGGTACCGACACCATAGTTAAACATTTCGGCTATCTCTAGCTTGAATTCATTCAACCGCGTTTGGTGATCAATGTCTATTGCATGGGCCTCTCCACCATTGTATGAAAATAATCCATCTTTGTTGGTCACAAACTCACCGCCAGACTGACATATAGCTATAACTTTCTTGCCGGCCATGGCCTGGCCAAGACAAGACAAGAAAAAAAAGAAAAACAGTAAACATATTTATCCAAATATAATTCTACATACAAAAAGCAATATCCAGCGATAAGATCAACAATGTAAGTTTTCTATCGAGGTCGGAAATTATTAAACACTACTCACGAATGAAATTCATACCTTAAATTCACAGAAATCATAAACCCTAAACCCTCTCCAACTTGAAAACCATAAAATTCAAAACCCAATACACAAACCCATCTCTAATCCCTAAAAGGTACAGTCTTTCAGAGGAAAACCTGCAAACAAAAAACATTCAAGACCCAAAAATATACACAAAAGCCCCAAAACAGCCAATAAAAAAATATTCATTCAAAACACTGGAAACAAATCGAGGTAGATTGACCTCATTCATAATTTAAGGGGATAAAAAAAATATTTCCGGAAGCCCTAAAATGAAGAGAATAAGAAATCTCACATTATTCAAAAACCCCAAATTCTCTTTAAGGTGAATTTACAAACGCAGAGTTTCAAATCTAAACCCTAAATTCATTGCAAGATCTTACCTTTGAGATGAAATGTGATCAGGACTTCCTTTTCTTCTTCCACTCCTTTTAGCTTTCTTCTTCCTCGGCTCGCGCGCGCACAGAAAATGGGAGGGTCTTCTCCACAAGACAGGGATTGAAGAGAGAACATATACGATGATAAGGTACCTCAGTTAATAGTTTAATAAAATATCACTGGATTTATAGGCCTCCCATTGGTTGATAGCGTCAAGAATCAAAACATTCTTACGGCTTAGATCCTTTACAAAACAGAAAGTCTGGACTCTGGTGAGCCGGAGATGTCTTGAGCCAAACACGTGCTCAGCGGAACTCTTAAAAAGGCTAATTGATTTAGGCTGGGCTGGGCTGGGTTGGGCTGGGCTAGGCCATGAATAGGCCCAACTTTGCTTCATAATAAAAAAAAAAATTAGTGGTTTATAGTTTATAATACCCCTTCTCAAGGTAACCCGGAAAAACATGGACACTTGTCGCTACCACCACCATGAGTGCTACCACCACCATGAGTGCTTGGAAGTATGCAACTAGGACTAGCATTTCTTTAAAAATTATCAATATATGTCCTTATCCAAATATTTGGGATCGCAAAACAAAGCTTATTCCTGTCATTCTGTCTTATTAAAAGCAATGTGTCCTGGGCAACAGCGCAACAACAAGGGATGTTGCCCATCTTAACTCCTATTTTTGTTCCCTTTGCGATCTATATCATTCTTCGGAGTCAGTCTATAGGTACTCCCAATTATACTCTTAAATATATTCCCTAATCCTAACTGCTTATAACCAACTACTAAGGGCTAAGATTTCAGTTGGCCTATTTTGTCTTTTCTATTGTCACATCAGTTGGAATCCTAATCGTTTAATAATTGAGATAAACAGTTAGGATTAGGGAGTATATATGGGAGTACACTTTGGGAGTATCCCTAGACTAATTCTTCTTCTTTTGCAAATATTTGATGTAGGTATCATTTATCTGATTAATACAAATGGTGAGTCTCTTAACAACCACACCACTTAAACTCAATTCTGCTACTAAAGGGGATACATCCTACCACTAGAGCAAACCAAGGAGGAGTCATTATCACATTTATTGGTGAAATTATTATGTCCATCCATAGCAAGACATTATAAAAACAACAGATGACATGGGAAGAAGAGGAACATGATTGTATAGTTGCACAACATAAATTTAACATATGTATTGGCACTTTATATAGGTATGATACAACTTATTTAAGTATTTCAATACAAGTCTAAGGTGGCGTTTGGTAACACTAATCAAAATAGGTAGAGCTTAATTGATAATCGTGCTTAGTTGGACTTTAGATTGTTAAGTTGAAGGTTAATTGCATGTCTACATCTTTTTGAAATAGAAATTTTAGAGATAAAAACCTTACTTTAAAAAGTAACTCAAAACTACTTTTTTAGTTTAGAGGTTAAAAAAAGTAGAAGAAAAAAATGTTGGAAAATAGTTAAATACCCGTGGTTCACATTTTGAAACAGAATAGCCCGTCCTCATTGGTACACACCCCAATTTTAAATACTAACCTACTGTGGTTAAGATTCACTCACCCTTAGGGTTAAGCAATCCAACCATAGTTTTTCAAAATAAAAAAACCAAAATCTTAGTTTTAATTTTGTTAAGTTTAACCATGGTTAAAGTGGTATTAAAAGGGACACAAGGACAGGGGGTAAGATAGGAAACAGACTCATGTGTCCACTAAGTAGTGCTCAAAATTTTTTAATGCTAATATTACTTTAGAGGTAAAAAGTTGAAAATAACTACTTCCTTTGTCAGACTAAAAAAAATGTTTCCCTTGCATTTGCATTCCATTGCGTTTTTTTTTCGTTTTTTGAAGAACATTCCATTGCGTTATTCGTTGGAAAATATTACCTCTTTCCACCGCCAATCAAATCAGCATCATCAATAATTTTTTCCCAAAGTATTTTTTTTTTGTTATTTCACTATTAAAATCTGTTAATTTGGTCAAGTAGTGTGCTATCAATCTTTTATGCTCTCTCTCTGTCACCTTTCGCCTTCCCTCCACCCTCTAAGACAATAATCCATTTTATCTTTGATTCATTTATTTTGGGGTCACAAAAGCCAAAATAAGTTATTTTTGTTAGGCCTTATAAAAAGAAAACAGATTGTTGAACCTCTTTCAGGCTGCTATTTGTCCCCGTAAATTTAGAGCTTCATCAACTGAGCAATTCTTTAGATGCTAATATCCACGTAAGCACACTTCAATGGCTGAAAATCTTCACTTATGCTGAATTTACAATAATTGGTTCAATTAAGGTAAATATAAGATCAACTATGCTTTATACAACATAATATTCCTTGACCGAAAGTAAAGTATTCATAAAATTAGTAAAGCGAGATGAGATATTGAGATGGATAATAAAATGACTAAAAAATAAGATCATTTTTTAATGCATTTGATAATTCAAGAGTAGACTATAAAATAATAGAGAGTGAGACAACACTAGTGAGAATAGTGAGTTAGTTCAGATTGAAGACTCTAAACCAATATTTGGTTGCCAGGAAAATAGGTGAAAAAATAAACATGAAAAGAAATTTTTGATTTCTAATTCAATTCTTAGTTAGGTTTTGTCTAATTTTTTTCATCTTTTTACTTATTTTCTCAGCAACCAAACATAGATTAAAGGACAAAGGGAAGAGCAAAAATGACAGTAAATAATGATCGTGCGGAAAACAAATAGTGGACTGGCAAAATCACTAATTGGAAAGTGATACCTTCATCAACGAAACACAACTATTCTTGATGTAACCTCCCATGCCAAGAGAGCCTAATAAAGCTCTGAAAAATATCTGATTATTTACATGACACGCAAGGAGACGCATGCTCCATAAGATCTGATTATTTACAGAGAAAGGAAAGTGTGTTGCTCGGTAGAGAACCGATGGCCAAGATTGGCATGGCAAGGGAAGGAATGAACAGACTGAACCTGCATGAAATGCCAAAGAGATAGTTATGAAGCTCTAAGCAGTATCCATAGGAACCTTTTCTTTCTCATCATGAAGAACAACCCTGGCCTTGAGTTTTCATTTTGCCAATAATAAATCTTCAAAGAAAATCCATTAAATGATATAAAGTTGTTGTATATCAGGATGAAGAGCACATTTTTCACTAGTTAGGGTAATACATCCCTTTATAGCTGTAATAGGTTAATACAGAATACACTTATTGAGTCATAATATTCAACTCTCTATTTTGGTAAGAACCGTAAGATGAGATAACACTTGAAATAGGAACACCATGTCCTACTTCAAATCGAAATACATCTAACCCCAAAAAAAACCCACCACCCCTTCAGGAGTTCAGTGCATTTAATATGAATCTCCTGTCACTCTATTCTCACCATCACAAGTCTACCTACACCCACAAACCGAAATATTCCCAGTATAATACAGGTAGATACAAGCCAGCAGAATAGAACGCACCTAAGAGGGTGGTAGATGGCATGTTGCTTTGTAGTGTCCAAGCCCTTTGCACCTGCTGCAATGCTTTGTCCTTTTAATTACCCCTCGTGATCGAAATCGAATCCTTCTTTTTTTTGGTTGGCCTGATGGACATCTGATACAAGGAGGGAGTACTTGCACTGGGGAGGATTCTCTATGCACAGGCATATCCGTGGTTGGAACTGGGTTTATAGACTTCGAATATGTCAACTGGTAAGTCTCGGACATGAAAGATTTGGAGCAGTAATCATATATATTCCTACCAATGTGTCCAAGGACTGCCACAGCATGCAAGCATGGTAAACCGGTAATTTGCCATTCCCTGCAACTACAGTCCCAGTGATCAACGTTCACAACATTAACTGCACCCAAATCATCACGAACCTCATATGTGCTACCAGGTGAGAATAACACTTCCAAGGAACGTGCTTTGGAAGCCTCTTTTTGTAGTTTTTCCTCCAATGATGGAGTTAATCTTGTTGTCCACTGCTCTGAATCCACCTGGCGGGTGTAGATCAAATCCATCATCTTACGACGCATGGTATCAATCATCTGTATTATTGGTAACTCCGGCAGCTCTGATACCCAACTATAGAATGGCCTAGCATTGCTTGGTGTGATGTGGTTGTATGGCATACCTTTAAAAAATGCATTTGCCCAGCGTTCAGGCTCACTTTGCAGGATCCATTCATAAGCCTCAGGTGAAATATTTTTAATGTTCTCAGTGCACTTTCTAAATCCCTCCCGTGTTGGTGCATAGGCGGCATCAAAAAGCGTAGCAATCACACGAACTTCTTGAGTCAACAACGCCCTCAAGTCCTTCTTTAAGCTCTCTTTGAGAGAATGTATACAATAACCATAGTAACTATTCCTGAATATATTGGAAACTAACTCGCTTAACCCCCTCTGTCTATCTGCCACAAATGTAATGGATTGGGATGTTGAAAGCACAAACTTCAATTGAACCAAAAACCAATGCCAATTATCATCATTCGCAATATCTACTATAGCGAAGGCAACTGGGAAAATACCATCATTCCCATCCACCGCAGTTGCAGCTAGTAGCTCCCCTTGATATCTTGATTTCAAGGTAACAGTATCAAGGAAAAGGAGGGGGCGGCAACCATTCTGGAAACCAAACAATGAACCATGGAAGGCAACAAAGAGACGATGGAAGCTCAAGTCATCCCTGGTAATAAGAGTGGCAACACTCCCAGGATTTGTCTCTACCATCTTCTCACACAGCCAAGGCAACCGATTGTATGCCTCCTTGTACAAACCATGAAGCTCCTCCCTGGCAGCTTCCATTCCACGATATGCATGTGAATAGCTCAATTCAATTCCGAAATCCCGTCGGATCTCATTAATAATTTCCTTTGGTGTATAATTTGGGTTATCCCTCAACTTTTCCTTTACAATACTTGCCACCAGTTTGGGTTGAGAGCAATTACCTATGCCAGTACCCGCTCCGCATGTATGTGTTCCACTAATCCTTGTAATTCTGAATAACTGTGTGGTAGAAAACTTTGATGCAGTAACCGCCCATGGACAACCCTCAGCTTTACACTTGACACTTACATGTCTTTTATTATTGTTCCGTTTATACTTGTAGGCGAAGCCATGTGCAATGGAATACTTACGTAATGCATCACGAAAGTCATTAACGCTATTAAATTGTTGGTGTAGACCCGTGATGCTGTTTCCCCATAATCTGGTAATTTTCTGCTGCCCAACATTTTCGGCATCAGCTGCGCCAACAGCCAGGTCATCAACTGGAGTAACAGGTTCAGTGATGGTTGTCCTGCTGGACCTGCAAGAGCAAGCCTTCAATGTGACTTCATGCAGGGTGATTGCAGTATCAAAGGCCATTGGACAAAATATACACATGGGTCACCCATCATCCATTTCAGGCAAGCATTGAAGCTAAAGGTTGGACAGACAGTTGCCTCACGAGTCCTAGCATGAACCAGATGCTAACCTTAAACGAATGGAAGATGGCCCATTTTTACATATTAAAATTCTATAATGTCTCTTCAAGCAATGTTCAAATGATGCATATTACCTACTGCAAGGCATGTTCGAGATATCACTTTGTGTAATGGTCAGCTCATGCCCCATTCCGGTCGGCGTGTTCGAGATATTGCTTGCTACATTCTCTCCTGCCATGACATAAACATCTACAGTTGCAGAGTTTTCATGGAAATCTAGCATGTGTTGTATGTCTTTGTCACTAGATATTGTGATGAGAGTTTGCTTGTTGTTTGGGAGGAAGTACTTGATAGTAATGGAATCAGAGTCATAATTCCACATATCAGCTATTTCCGACTTCAATTCATCGAACCGGGTTTCATTGTTGACGCTTGTAGCATGAGCATCTCCACCATAGTATGACAAGGAACCATCGGCATTCGGGGTAAACTTCCCACCCGACTGACAAATAAGAATGAAATTCCCCTTGGACATGGCTTGATCGATGGAGCCGATTAATGAAATTAAACAATCCCTAATAACCTTTAAAACAAAACGATAATATAGGTGAATACCCAGAAAATTTTTGAATCTAGAAATTTCTTGTTCTGATGAGTTTCAACAAATATAGTTTGACAGATATAGATTCAACAAGCTCTTCTTTTAAATTCTACTCCATTGAGTCATTGACTATTCCTTTGTCTAAAAAAAAAATATTGAATCATGTTCACTATTTTCAAGATAAATAAAATTGAAAAGGGGTTGTCCGAATTTATAGATTACCGCAGATTTCAGAGTGGGAATATGTGATTCATCGTCTCATATACAGTAAAAACGAACTGAACTGAACTAAAAAAAAGAAAATAAATTTAAATATCATCGACATTAAAAAACAGAAGATAAGAGAGAGAAAGCTCAAAACCTGTTTGTGATCCTCCACGATAACTAACCCCTCTTTAGAAACCCTAGCATTGAGAATCAAGAACCCTTAACTCGCTCTTTCGCAGGAGAGGAGATGTTTCATGTGCTATTATTAGAGTCCGTCAAATTGAGGATTTTTGACTCTGTGGTCTAGCGATCAGACGGTCCAGTTTGGGTTCCATCAGTTGGACGGACCCTCCTAGCGCATTTTAGTACATTACCGTATATAAAGAGGTCTTTCCTCTCAAAGTTTTTTATTTTTCAATAGGAATATTATCTGATGTCTCTCCAACGGCGCAAAGTAGCAAAGGTAACTTGAGATGGGTTATGCTGTTGTTGGCCTTCCTTCTCCTCTAAATGCAGTTCTTTCTTCAAACAACAGCTCGGTACGTCTCTCTCTCTCTCTGTTTCATCCCTCTCTTTCTCTCTCTCATGAATTTGAGGTTAATGGGTATTTCTTAGTAGATTCCGGGTGGTGGCATAGAGGACCCAAACCACTTTGCAAAGCCCACTCTTCCTTGTTATAAATGGCGCTTGGTCATTTCATATGATGGCACTCGATTTTCAGGTTTGTTTTCCTATCCTCAGTAGCATTTCTTAGTTTTTAATTTTACAGTTCTTTTGTTGATTTCTTTATCAGTTTATCCCGTAGTCATATACTCAAGAAAGTTTTGTGTAATGGGTTCTCTGTAATCGATGGTTTATCCTTCTTCACCGTGGAATTTGATTGATAGGTAGGACTAAAAGTGAAAATTCAGAACTAGGAAATTTTACCCATTATGGATTTTTCCATGAACATATCATATTTCAACTGTGTATCATTATCGTTTGTTCACGGGACATTGAATTCTAGGGAAGATTATGTATTTTCCAGTTCCAGGCACTAACTTGATTGTGTATTTCTTGCGGATTTATGGTCGATTAGAAGTTTTGTTTGTTTTTATACTCCGGGAATTTTGTACATGGATTCCTTTATCTAAATCTTCTTCCAATTCTCTCATTTTTGCAATCGGTTTAGCATCAATTGGATGATAGATAGTTTCATTATGCCATTCACGAATTCCGCAAATTGAGTTCACACAGGACAAACTTCTTTTTTCATTTATCGGCTTTAGCCATTCCGAACTTCTTCTAGGAAAGTTCTCACACATTACTAATAGATGAAATCATACCCGTTGTTTGAACCACCTGTTCATGTCCTCTTTTTTATGTTGCAGAAATGAGAAAAGTTAATTCTTTTCCAATATTTCACGGATTTATACTCTAGAAAGTTGAGTTGTGGGGCGAGTACCCCCTATAGTATTCTCACAAGTAACACGGTTAGATTGAAGGAAGAATGGGATTTGTGGAAGAAATGAAGAACAGTATTTTTTTTACTGAGATTTTAGATTATTCTTACGGATTTCTATCCATTTTCAAATATTATCTGTGCACCTCTATTTGAACTGACATGCATACTTGATTTAAGCTCATTTAGAAACTCCAAAGAAGCTTCAAAGGCTTGGGATGTCTGCTACTGTAGAATCTAGATGGCTCTAGGTTCCTCTAGAAGTCTCTACATTTTTCCTGCATAAGTGTTGAGCATTTTCCATTGTGATCAATGATACATCAGAATGATCTTTGATGTGCCTTCATAGCTAATTGGAGAGCTTGGCAATCTTCCACACCCCCAGAGTTTGGGGTTCGTTTAACCATTGCTTACTTCTTGTTATTTGCCTAAGAGGACATCTTTATTTTTGTCCTTCTGGCTTCAAAGATTCCCGCCATCATGAAATTACTTTGATGTCTGTATTTTTATGCTGCTGTTGTCATTGTCTCAATTGCAATGAGTTGCTGTTGTATTTCAGGTTGGCAATATCAACAATCGCCACCAACCATACAGTGCATCGTAGAAAAAGCTTTAATTCGAGCAACAAAGCTAGAACGGAAGGATCTCCATTTGGTTGGTGCAAGTAGAACGGACACTGGAGTTCATGCCTGGGGTCAGGTCTGACTTTCTTGCTCTTGCAAAGACTGTACAAGCATATATCTATTAACGGACAAACTTATAGGTTATGATTTCAGGTGGCACACTTTGTTACACCTTTCAACTATGACAGCTTGGAAAACATACATGCAGCACTCAACGGTCTTCTTCCTTGTGATATCCGTGTTAGAGAGATTAGTCCGGCAGTGCCTGTATTCCATGCTCGTTTTTCAGCAAAGAGCAAGATTTATCACTACAAGATATATAATGACATCATCATGGACCCTTTTCAGCGTCTCTATGCATACCATAGCACTTATAGACTCAATGCTGTTGCTATGAGGGAAGCTGCAAAGCATTTCATTGGAAAGCACGACTTCTCTGCTTTTGTTAATGCATCACATAATGATCGATTGCCAGATCCTGTGAAGCATATTTTCCGTTTTGATGTCACTGAAATGGTACTTGTCAAGCCCCACACAACAACGTCAGTTCAGGAAATATAATGTTGATCCATTGTCCATAATGGTGGGACCTTAACATTCTGGGCACCAGTTGGTGGCCATGGTCCTCTTTCAGGGTTATTCAAGCTTCAAACAATAAGCTACCTCATGGAGGGCCGTACCACTAATATTGTATCACTTTGCCCAAACATATGGTTAATAAAATTTCTTAGAGAAGGTTTAAATATGTTGCCTTCAAACAGAAATGATTTATATGATGGTTAGCACCATCTGGTCAGTGGTCACTTCAGGCATCTTCCTAGAGGTGTTCATAGTTCATTGGATCCAGTGCCACTACAGTGTACATCCTCTCATTTGTTTTGTAACGAGGGTGTCCGGGCCTCTTAGAGCACACAACTAGTCGTCTTGTTATTTTGGTTTGCCGTTTTCCAAGTTCATATAAGGCTTTGCAGCTTTTGAAACTGAGACTTGGTTGTAATGTTCTCCAGGGAGCTCTTTTGCAGCTCGAGGTTGAAGGCTCTGGTTTCTTATACCGACAAGTGAGGAATATGGTAAATCATTCTTTCTCATCTTTCCATATCTAATCCTGAACTGAAGCTCGATATATTTTCTAGTAGTTTTTAGTTATCTCATCTATCTATACTCTAGTAATCTTTCTTTAGATAAGGTAACGATAGTTACACTCATTTTACTGTGGTAAACAAACACTTTTTTTTTTGGGGGGGGGGGAGAGAACTGGTACATGGCCGGCAGTAGTTCAAGCATTTTCTTTTTTTCTACTTTTGTAGGTAGCTTTATTGCTTCAAATTGGAAGGGAGGCAATTCCTCCTGATATCGTTCCCAAGATTTTGGCTACTCAAGATCGCAAAGAGCTTGCAAAATATGCCTTGTCTGCCCCACCTCATGGACTCTGTCTTGTGTCTATCAAGTACAACGAAGAGCACCTCCAGCCTCCTCCTGGCTGCCCCGTGACCAGTTATGGCAGGCATCATTGTGTAAGCAAATGTAAGCTTCCATTCTATTAAAAGACCAAGAAACATATATGTAACTGTCCAAGTTCTACATTGGAAATGCTAACAGGTGCAATATCTTTAGTTCTAATATAAAAATTCGAAATTTATTCCTCTGGATCTGGTAATTTGCTGATAACTATGAATGGCATATCGTTTATTACATGAAAAATACAAGCCTTGAGGATGAAGAAGTGGGCCCTTTGGATTCTTTAGCTTCTTAACCTCAAATTTTTATCTGGGTATTTTATGCAGCAGATTTCTGTTTATCCTGTTGCTGAATCAGAGCATAGAGAAATCTTATTGCAGTTGTGAAAATACGTGAACTTGAATTATGAACTTGGGGACGTAAGAAGAACATCAAAGTCGCTAAGAGTCCACTCAGCCATCTCATCTTTGTCACTAACAAATACTTCAGTTCCCATATCAATGGAAGTCCATATTCTTCTAGCAGGAGGGGTACCTGGATCCTGCAAAGGAGGAATTGCATACATTAGATATACAAAAAAAAAACTAAAAAAATCCCGGGGTTGGGTCAAATTACTAACCTGATAGAAGTAGAGTCTACTGGAAAGGCCACCGACATTGAGATCCCAAGTTCGGGCATCCCCAACCCACCCATCCCCTGGTTTGGTCGGGTAGCCATACTCAGCCCATATGGGGTGGGGTAGCAGCTGAACCAGCTCTTGAGCCTGAGGATTGCTGTAAGGATCACATAGACTGACGGGTTTCTCCAAGTGTTGGGCATTCCCTGGAGCACAATAGTAGTGATAAGCCGAGTATGGAAAGTGGGCAGTATCATTTCTGTAAATCTTTGTGTTGTTTGGGGTGATGTGGAATGGAGGGCAGTTGATCAAACTTGTGGGGCTGCACCAAGCTGGTGTGTCAGTGTTGATGATCATCTCGCTGTATCTGGTTACATCTGTTAGCACGTCTCCATCGCAGGGAGCACCATTGTTCTTCCAGCAGCTGCCTATGTCTATCAGGTAAAACTGGCTCTTGGGGCCTCCCCCTTGCTTCACATCCAAAGACACTCTGACCTTGAAATTGGGTGATTCTGGGAGCTGTAAAAGAAGGGGAATTATTAGGCCTTGTTTTGAATTTGCAGGAGAGGTCTTAGATATGATATAAATGAGTGAATTTTGTAGAGTGTGAAGTATGGAGGAGAGATCCATGGGTACTCACTCAATCCTACTGAGTTCAAAGTTGTGGATACAACACCAGTGGGGAGTAATAAAATAAAGGTTTTTTCTATCTGAGACCAAGAAGTTCAAACTGGAAATGGTTTAGTCCCAGTTCCTCAAGTTGACTGCAAAAACAATCTTAGAAATTAAGTTAAGCCTTTACCCTGATGAGGATTCTCTTTGATGAGGAGGGATCACCAAGTCTGAGAAGTTCAGATAAATAAGCCTATGAAATCTGGAAACCAAAATTATGACAACATAGACTTGCTTAAACAGAAGCTGTGGAGCAAAAATTAGAACCTCTTGTTAAAGCAACCAGCCAGCAATTCTTTTCTGCTCGAGCATGGAGAGCTTATCCCCAATAAAATTATTAACAAATCTTGCTCGTTTAAGAAATGTTGGCTGGTTTTGAGTAATTGAAAGCTCAAGTTCCAGATATAAAGGTCATATTGATGAGAAGCTAAATAGGTGGTGTCCTCCAAACCCTGGCAGATGGAAAACCAACAAGAAGAGAATTATAAATAATACGTCAGAAGCCAGAATGGCAACTTTGTCGCATCGGGTGCTCATCCTCTCTGGGATTCTAAATGTCTAGAAGCGGAAACCTGAGAAGTTTTTTGAGTGTAGTATGAGTCAAAGGAAGCCCCTTGGAATGGATTTCGTTATACAAGATGGGATGAAAATTCTAAGAGAGTTCAAAGACATAACAACCAAGCAGCTCATACGAATATTGCAATGATAAATACTAGGGACACTGAAGTTTGATTGTCCTACTCTTCTCTGGTTCAGCTATCTGATAATCTAAGGCAGAGACTGTCTCTGATCCTTTCTGGTTCAACTTAATACACGGTGATGAAAATAATATTTAGTTCAAATTGAGATAAGAAGATTAGGGGAAAAATATGAAAAGACTTATTCTCAAAAATACAAGTAGGTCTTGTTTGATGTATTTGCTTGAGAATGATGATGGATTGGTCGTTTGTGTTATTTTAGTGTGAAAACTGGGATCCAACCTGTGGCCTCGTGGTTACAGTGCAGAAATGAATGTCAACCATTTGAATCATGCCCAAATGTAGGGTCATGTGCATAATTATGCTTATGAAAACGTAAAAATTTTACCTTCACCAGATCTGTTTCATGGACTGTGCCAGTTGAACCTGGTCCAGTTCGGTTTCTATGACACTAGTAAGAGAGAATTTGATATGTCTGAACAGGTTATAATACTGATGTTAGATCCAATAACGAAAATCTACAGGACACAAATATATTGAAGATTACTCATGCATAGCTCCAACTTCGTAAACGTAAGTTAGCAGAAATTTCATAAGCTATTCAAGTGTGGGGTTCTAATGATTCTCTTAAATAATCTATTTTCATTGTTGACGATGGTAAAAACCAGTTTACCTATAACAGCAAAATCAGTTTAATTATATTGCTCCCTTAAAATAATAGAGAGTAAATAAAAGAAGAAATCAAATGGGGCATTCATATACCGATTTTTAAAAAAAGGGGTATTCATATAGGTCCTATAGAACAAAAACTAAATATGAGAATTCATCCACTTACAGTCTTGAGCATTCCCCTTGTGTCATAATGGTATCCACCAGAGAACCCTTTGGTTGCATCAGCTCTGAGATACAGCATTAGCCATGGATATTTCTTTGATGTCTTTAGCTTATGATGAAAAACCCAACTTCCAACTCCAACTCTCTTCTCCCAAACCACCTCAAAGAAGGAGATATTATCAATCCCATTTCTAATATCAGAACCAAGATCATAAGTTCCATTGAAACCTCCCCTCATTTTATCCATCTCTGATAATTCTGTTTGTTGATGATACAGGAGGGGTTGGTTCATGCACCCATCTCCATAGCAAGGGAACCCCCCTGACTTAAAAGGCCCCACCTTTTTTCCATTCTCAGGACAGAAACCAGAATTTGTGTCATAGTTTCCATTTTTCAGCATTACCATCCAAAAATGCCATGGTTTTTTTGGGGTGTCTGCAACTTCACATAAAGAACCCAGATACCTCTCTTTCTCCACTGCATAAAGATCTGTGTTGTTAAGAGCTTTTGGACTTATTCCTGGGAATCGTTTCCCCAACCCAAGTTTGTTATGAGCTTCAGTCACTTTGTGCTTCAATGAAGAACCTGTCCAGTACAACAGAGAATGTAAACATAACATAAATCAAAGAGGAGGGAAAAAAAAAGGAAGAATAAACAGAATGTTTGTTCTTAATTTGTATACAGAAATTAGAGCGTAAAATGCATTTCTGAATTTTCATTTGGCATTTGGATTATTTATATTATCAAATAAATGTAGAACTCATATCTTCTTTTTGGGGTTTTGTAATCATTTATGAGAAAATAAATGAAGGTCTGAAATGAGATGTAAAAACCCACTCTTTTTTCTTCTTTCTATTCTAGAATGCTTGGGCATTCTTGAGAAATCAAAACAATCAGCAGCTCTTGGACTTCCCATACCAGGAGCTTCTTTACCAACTTCATTACAGAAGTTCCAACCTTCAAAAGCTACTCTCAGTCCATCCCTTCTCATTCCTGGGTCTCCCACTGCTGAGATATACTTTTGTTCTTTAGCTGAAGAAAAACCGAAAATAAGTACATTTGTCATGAAAAACAAAACAAGAAACTGATTCTCCATGGCTGATTTCATGGAGGTCAGGTTGAGAGACAGAGGAGGAGGGGTATTGTAATTTGTGTTGACATATATATATATATCAGCTAGCCTTTAATTAATTAATATAAAATTTAATATATTTTATAAGAATAAAATTCATTAATTTTTCCATTTTTTGGCCTGTGTCCTTTGTTCTTCTTCAAGGAACAGTTCTTTTACATATGTTTAGCTTCTACTAAAAATCAATACCCTTTTCAGTTTCCAGAACTTCTGATGGTATTTTCTTGGCCCCACTAGAATTGGTTAATAGTGGGTCAGGTGACTCTGGTCAAAAGAAAAATAAAGCCGAACTGAATTGAGGGATGCTAGGAATACTCTCACAATTCATAAAGGTTCCATATTCTCCCCTCTTTTCGATAATAGGAAAAAAAAAATTGTATCAATCTAGTTGTGCACCCCACACAAAATCATTGGTTTTTATTATCTCAAAAGGGTGAGCATGGAAATAAGGGCGTGCTTAGCATTCCTCTACTGAATTTTCTATTTAAAATATTAAGGAGAAAAAGATAAAGTCATAAAACATTAAAACTTTATTAAACTAGAAAATGGGTACTTAACAAGGTATTATTATCTATGATCTGAGTCTACTACATCGTAGTATGGTCTAGAAACTCAGTTATGCAGTATGCACTATGCCGAAAGGTCACACTTCCATCCCCCAAGGGAATGCCTCAGACGTTTCTGATCATCTCAATTATCCTAAACTTTCCACATAACAAATCTCCTATATGGGTCCTAAACAGTTGAAACCTCGAAGTAGTGGGTTTGTTCAATCCCTACACAATATATATATATATATATATATATATATATATATATATATAATGTGTGTGTAATAAATACATAAAGAAAATATTAATATATGGATCAGAACAGATGAGAATTCATCAGACATTGTTCAGTGAAGGTCAGTTGATATGTAGGCATTTCAATGCTAATTAGTTGGCCAATACAATAAGAATAAACAACCAGAAGTCAATGAGGTCAAGCCCATAACTACTCCAAGCTGTGGCAATGAGGTCAAAGGTGCTACCCCAACTAACCCATAAAACATTACCCAGTGAAAATGAGATAAAATGTTCAGAACTCTTTTTGGGTGGGTGATACTCATAACTTTATTATATGGCAAGTTCCAAAATTCCCAAGGTGGTCATAAAAAGATTAGGGTGCTATTTGTTTACCTCATTGAGAAGCTATTAAGTCATTTTGTCCATTGGAAAAAAGGTGATTATACATGTTAACCGATTGAGAACAAATTCGTCAAAATCGTTTAAACGGGTGTTCAATGGATAAACGTAAACCTAGGTAATCTGTTGGTTGTGATTTTAATTTTAAAATATTATTGTATTTATATTATTTGTGTAATCTAAGTAATAATAAATTGAGTTTTAACACAATCAGTCAAAATGCACAAATATTATATTTTTAGATTTTAAACTATTAAATAATTTATCGGTTTAGTGGTTAAGTCTCTCTGGATCTTTATAAGTAGTGCAGATAGCAAGTTTTTGTTTTTTTTTTTTTGTTGCTAAGTGCAGAAAGTAAGTTGTGTGTTCAAAATTTACAGATATTGTATTTTTTTAGATTTTAGACCATTAACATAGTCTGTTGTTGCATGGGGTTGTTGGTCTCACTTTAGGGAGATGATTGTGACATCTTGTAATCCATACCCTGAAGAATAGGCTCCAGATTGTCTCTGGCTAAGCCAGAAAGGTTGTCTCGGGCTACCGCACATTATGCAACATATGGCGTGAAAAGGGAGAAGTCATTTCATTTTCTCCCCATGATTTTGACTTCTCCCCACTTGATATATCTCCCCCTTTTTCTCACCATTTTATCACCAAATGTCCCATAATGTGTGAAGTCAAAATCATGGAGACAATGAAATGACTTCTCCAACCACATATCTAAGTAGCTCGAGACTACCCACCCTTTCTGACTTTTATTTTTTTGGAAGGTAAGCTGGAGAGAATTCTAAGGCCCGAAGAATATGTGCACAAGAAGGCAAAGGATTGTCTCTGCATTGCCAGAGGCCCAGAAACATGGACTCAGGCTTCCATACATTAGGCGACATGTGGCAATAAAAAGGGAGAAGTCATTTCATTTTCTCCCCATGATTTTGATTTCTCCCCACTTGATGTCTCTCCCCCTTTTTCTCACCACTTTATCACCACATGTCGTATAATGTGTGGAGAAGTCAATCATGGGAGACAGTGAAATGACTTCTCCGTCAGATGTTACCTAATGTGTGGAAGCCCGATACCATCTTTTCTAGTATAGACAACAATCCTTTCCCTGACAAGAAATAAAAGTTTTAGCGGGACATAAGTTAATTTATTAGAAATTGATTTAAAATTTTAGATAGTACCTAGCTACTATCCAGAGCCTGGACAGGTCAATTTTTAATCTAACAGTCTCAATCATGAAGCGGGACCATCATTCAATCATGAAGTGGGACCATCATTAGATTTTCAATCCAAAGGTTGAGCTCTTGATAGTACTACTATCGAGAGTTTTTTTTTTTTTTTTATCACTTTCCTAATTTATTTAAAAGTTATTAATTTTGAGCATCCTAAAGTAGATTAAGTGCAATCATTTTTGGTCGAGTAGTGCAAGCATATATGAAAGACCGGAATTGAGCCTGAACCAAGTTAAACTCCGAATTTAGTATTGCTTAATCTCTTGCACGATGAGAGGCTCCAACTATCTTCAAGAAGCATTTGTGTTAATGTTTAAAAAACAAGGATAGACTCGACTGGTCGGACTGGTTAACCCGTCACTCGGGACCATCAACGGATTGGGTTAAACCATTAATGGGTTGATTGTCTAACCCAAACTAACCCAATGAAAACCGTTTGACCCGGAATGATCCGGTCAACCCGGACGGTTTCCTTTGAATCGACCGGGTTATGAAACAAGGCTAATTTTCATTATCCATTTCATTCTAAAACTTATTGGGCCCATTATCCCAACTAAAAAACTAATTACTAAAGAAAATATATTTAAAAGTTTGGAAAAAAATTTTAAAAATCTTAGAGAAAAGGAAAAAAAAAACCTACATAGAAAAGTGGAGAGGAGATTAAAGAGAAAGTGGGAGCTCAAATCAAGATGAGGATGAAAACATTCCATTGATTTCAATTGTTCATATATTTTTGATACTTTCATTTGAAAATCCAAATTTCAATAAATTATATTCTTAATATAATCTTTATGTTCTTTTTTTTTTTTTTTAAATATTTGGGTGAAAATGAGATTATTTAAAAAAAAAAAATTTGAATCTCTGATATCCCCTTTTTTAATGTATATTTTTAGCAAGAAAGTGTGATTTGTTTTTTCAATCAATGGGATTTTTTAATGTTTTTATTGATAGTAGTAGCTATGCATACTAATTACAAAGTATTCGTAAAAGAAAAATAATCACCTCCTCGGTCGGTGATGCGAGGAGGGGCGTCTTGGCTCCCATTTTCTTGCCATGTCTCTCCCTTCTATCCCCATTTAACTATGGTTAAGATTCATCCACCCTTAGGGTTTACCCATCTACCCTTGGTTTTTAGAAAAATAAAATAAATTAACTAAAGGGTTAAAAAAATCTAACCCGGGTTAATAGGAGTTGAAGGGTCAGCTATGTGAAAGCGAGGAGGAATAGTCCCCTCATCGGCCGATGAGGGGACTATTACTCTTCGTAAAAATGTCTAATATAAGTGTTGTAAGTGTTATACTACTGATTTATATTTTTGATTGCTGGCGAATGCTAACAAATCTTTAATTAGCATTTTTCTTTACAAAAATTAAATATATTTTTGTAGAAAAGTGAGATTATTTTGATATTTTTTCAATTTATGAGATATTTTTTAAATGTATTTTGATTGATTCTAGTTGCTATGCATATCAAGTACTAAGTATTTGTAAAAATATTTAATAGGAGTGTTGTAAGTGTTATACTACTAGCTCATTGGATCCAGCCAGATTGACCTGACGGTACGACCAGTTTGGACCGACCCACCTCCTTGACCGGGTCAATGTCTAGTCTGGGTTTTAAAACATTGATTTATGCACCTCTTATTAAGTATTTCAAATATCATCTTTATATATAATAGTCATTATGTGCAAAGATAATTAATTTAAAATTTGAAAATAATTTAGAGATATTTTTTATCATTAAGATAATATTCCAACATAATCTACACGCTTATACGATCTATGCAGCTAATTAACTTTTTTTCTTCTTTATGGAGGCTGTGAAGTAAATTGCTAAAAGCATTTTCAATCTTAAGAGTTTTCCGTGTAAGTGTTTATGAAATACACAAAATAAACCAAACACCTCTTAGCTTTTCTTATCAATTTTTGCCTACAAATGCATGAAAGTTTATACTTCTTAACCCCAGCTTACCATCCAAAAAAAAAAAAAAAAAGTTTATACTTCTTAATAAATGATTTCCTTGAAAAGAAAAATGAATAAGAAAATTAGACATTTAGTGCAAGAGGCCTTAGGTTTTGATTGAGGGGTGCTAGACAATTGAGGAATCATGGTCCCACATACAGACCCTGTGCATGATCTGACGCTGTAGGCAATTATGGGGGTTGTTATTATAGTAAGCAATAGGGTGAAAACTACCGGGAGCCAGCATGGAAGGAGGAGTGACATTGGAATCACTACATTTGGTAGAAAAAGAAGATGCCATTGAGTTGAATGAGACTATTAGTCAAGTATAGGCTCTGTGACACTAAATTATATTTCACCCCTGTACTCTTTAGGGTTGAAAGGTATTGTATTTATAAATGTATTACAAGCAGTTACAATGATAAACATCAAATTGAATTTGATAAACCTGATAAGGATAAGGGAGAGCATAGGTTTAAAGTGGTTCACAAATGTTGAGTTCTCTTTTACGGAGGCTGTTCTGTTTCTATAGTTATGACTGCGACCCACCACTTAAACCCGCCACCTGCACCCAATGCATGGGTATGCTGTTTATAGATCATTATTTATGGTTTACATGATTGAGGACTCAAATTCTCACAAATGGGGTAGATGATGGGGAAAGTGGACATCTTCATTGGTGGGATTACTGAGTTGAAGCCTGTTTTGCTCTTCCGTATAAAAAAATCCTATTAATCTCGCTCATGGATTTTGTTTATTTTTTTTATTGGCAAATATCTCACTCACGGATTTGTGTAGTTATCTTCTTGGTCATGCAATTAGTTTGGTTATTATATATTTTAGATAGCTAATGGGCATATCAACAGCCATTTTCCAAGGCTTCGATCCGTGGATGCAAACCTCCTATCTGTCAGTGGAACTTTTGAAAGTACGAAACATTAATGTTTTGGAACAAGAGGCAAGAGTTTGGGAGGGAATGGGAGAAGGTTTCTAACTCTTTTACACAATGACATCTTGGATTTATTGGGTTCAATTTAATTAAAGTTCCACATGTATGGAACTTAAAAAATCTGATATTTTTAAGGCTCTATTCTTTTGGTGGAACCTTTAAAAGTCTGGAATATTAATGCTTTGGAACAAGAGACAAGAGTATGGGAATTGAGGGGAGAGGGATTCTAACCCTTTTACACAATGGTATCTCCGATTTACCGAGTTCAATTTAATTAGAAGTTCCACAACTATGGAACTTTAAAAAATTCTAAATTTTTTTTGTTGAACTTGAAAGTTCCATGTTTGTATAACTTTTACACTATAGAAAAATATAGTTTTATACATTAAGTAAAATGAGGCATGAAACAATAAAAGTTCTAAACTTTAAAAGTTCTACCAAAAGAACAAAGTCTTAGTAGAACTTAAAAGTTCAATATTTGTATAACTGTACTCTATAAAATAATATAGTCTAAACATTTAGGCGTGAAATAATGAAAAGTCTAAACTTCAAAAGTTTGAGACGGATAAAAAAAACATTCAAAAATGTTGAGAGCATAGGTTTAAAGTGGTTCACAAATGTTGAGTTCTCTATTACGGAGGCTGTCCTGTTTCTGTAGTTATGACTGCGACCCACCACTTAAAACCCGCCACCTGCACCCAATGCATGGGTATGCTGTTTATAGATCATTATTTATGGTTTACATGATTGAGGACTCATATTCTCACAAATGGGGTAGATGATGGGGAAAGTGGACATCTTCATTGGTGGGATTACTGAGTTGAAGCCTGTTTTGCTCTTCCGTATAAAAAAAATCCTATTAATCTCGCTCATGGATTTTGTTTATTTTTTTTATTGGCAAATATCTCACTCACGGATTTGTGTAGTTATCTTCTTGGCCATGCAATTAGTTTGGTTATTATATATTTTAGATAGCTAATGGGCAGATCAACAGCCACTTTCCAAGGCTTCGATCCGTGGATGCAAACCTCCTATCTGTCTGTCGAACTTTTGAAAGTACGAAACATTAATGTTTTAGAACAAGAGGCAAGAGTTTGAGAGGGAAGGGGAGAGGTCTTCTAACTCTTTTACACAATGACATCTTGGATTTATTGAGTTCAATTTAATTAGAAGTTTCACATGTATGAAACTTAAAAAATCCGATATTTTTAAGGTTATGTTCTTTTGGTGAAGCCTTTAAAAGTCTAGAGTATTAATGCTTTGGAACAAGAGACAAGAGTATGGGAATAGAGGGGAGAGGGATTCTAACCCCTTTTACTCAATGGTATCTCCGATTTACCAAGTTCAATTTAATTAGAAGTTCCATAACTAAGGAACTTTAAAAAAATCTAAATTTTTTTTTGTTGAACTTGAAAGTTTTATATTTGTAAAACCTTTACCCTCTATAGAATAATATAGTTTTACACATTAATTAAAATTAGGCATGAAACAATGAAAGTTCTGAACTTTAAAAGTTTCATCAAAAGAATAGAGCCTTAATAGAACTTAAAAGTTCCATATTTGTATAAGTATACTCTATAAAATAATATAATATAGTTCTAAACATTGAGGCGTGAAAAAATGAAACTTCTAGAGTTCAAAAGTTTGGGACGGACAAAAAAAATTCAAATCTTTTTTTTTTTTGGTTGTTCAATGGAGGGCAAAGCCTACAAAACTAAATAGGACATACCATGTAAGCCCAATTACATCATTTATAAGCAAAACCTTAAATCGTCGGGGATTCACAAAAACCTTCCAGCAAAGGAGAAGAGATAAACCATGATTTATCTGCTGAGATTGCTTTAGGCAGTTGTTGAAACCAGTTACACCAACACACGCAGCTTCGTAGCTTCGCCAGTGAGAGCATGGCAGTCTGGGAGTGGGGCTAGCATTCCTCATCTATTAAATGAATAGAGATGAACTATCCGGACAGGCTTGAGCCGGACTAAATCCACTCTGCAGATGTCCAAACCAAATCCGATCAGTTTACTATTGAGGTAGGTCGTTAGCCAGGCCAAATTCAGAATAAGACATGGCGGGTAGGTCGGCCTGGCCTGGTCTGGCCTGGCTGCTTCGTTATCAACCGGCGTAGAACACTTGAATCTTGAGCCTGTTTTTCGGTCCAAACCGAACCTGATTAAATGAATGATGGGGGGTTTTCTTACTGAGTTGGGCTCGGATTGTAATTTTGTTGACCCACATATAATCAGGTTGGAACCCTACCTTTTTTTATTTTATTTTTTTGTAAGGCAACAATTGTTAATGTGTTAATTGTGAGTTTTGACTTCCATACAAAAGAGGATATAGTCTATAGACAGATAGGCTTTCGGCTCAGCCCTTAGCCACATTATTTATTTATTTAGAAACTAGAAAACTCATAATTAATTAGCGAAGACCTTCGCAGCTGTTTGCCTCATAAGCTAATAATAAACTAGAACAGTTTTTTTTTTTTTTGCACACTTTGATTAGGAGGGGTTAGTATCTGTTTTGGATGGAGTCAACAACCACGCACACCCTCCTCGGGGGGATTGAACCGGGAACCCCCCCCCCCCCCCCCCCCCTAGTAAGGAGATACAGAACATCTTTTTGCTTACAAGTTACAACCTAAATGCTTCAACCAAAAAAAAAAAACCTAAATGCAAATGATTGAAGAGAGAATCTTTACTTAATGTGAAGTGCGTGGGTACCTAATGTGAAGTGTGTGGGTTTACTCTTATGATACCTTAGCGGTAACCATAGGTCTAGGTCTGATTGCACATGGGTGTAGGTCTGATTGCACATGAGTGTGTTCTGTTACATGATACCTTAAAATCAAAAAAATATAAAAGGGTGAAATGGTCATTTACTCTGCACAACCAAGTAAAATTACCATTTACCCTACTCATTCTCCAATTTCAAAGGGATAAATTAGTCTTTATACCCAAGTTCAACTATAGGCACTAAGAAATCTTTGGGATGGCAAATTTCGAAACCTTGGCATAAGAGAGCTCACCCCAAAGAAGAAGAATAGAAACTAAACCATTTGGCAGACCTGCCTCACTGCCACTTACAGCTTGTGCCAATGGCATTGTGTTTGATATGTCTATATGGCCTAGCTTCAAATGCTAGACTCTCTAACCCACTAACTGATGAACAGATTCTAACACAGCTAACTGTATTTGCGACCTAATTATATTTGGGGTACCAAAAAAAGAGGGGAAAAAACAATTTGCCATTTCATCTTCATCTTGCTTTTTACTTTTGAGATAGTTAAAGTAAATAAAAATGCATCTTACATTCCCACCCTCTTTAACTTTAGAGTCCCTTCCTTGTGCAAAAGCTTGGTGCAATCCAATATCATTTTATTTCCATCTTTTGCAAGATGTGATGAAATGTTTATATATAATACACTTCTATCAATTGATAGCATCATTCATTCATATACAGCTGCAACTTTTAAGTGTGGAAGATATCGAGACCCCTGTATTCATCTCAATCTCTTCCCCCATAACAAACAAAGAAATCCCGCTCCTCCTGTTGAAAGAATACCAACCAGTTTCATTTCCTCAGTCATGAACGATCTTCCAAGAGATCAGGCAGTGTTATCTTCCCAGAGTTGTTGCGATCAAGCTTGCTAAACTGATTGCAGATCTGCAAAATATCTTTTTCGCTAATCTTTCCCATCTCTTTAAGCTTGTAGATAATGTATTCTGATTTACTGAAAAATCGAAGGAAGAAGATTGAAAAAAAAAAGCCTGTTTAATAAGAAAGAAAGTACTATATATAGCTCATGAATTTGACAATAAGCTTGTACTTAATAGACTAAAATTTGCAAATCTATGCTGACAACAGAAAATTTTCAGGGGCAACACATACCAAAGACTTTGAAATCTAAAGTGTTTTATCGAATTTTTTTTTGGGAAACAGCATTGAGTAAAAACTCAGATGAGTCTAAAAGTATCATCGAGATATAATTCATATGATGCATATTGAAGATACCAAACTCAGTATCCAAAAAAAAAAAACTCATGAGCTAATTTTATTGATATGGTTATGACTTATGAGTAAGACTGGGACACATGTACAAATTGTCAGATTGGGCATACCCTTAAATGTGCAAATCGAGGATTCAGCAGTATATTAGAATAATATCGAAGAAAATAATAATTTGCATATAATAGGCTTTATCTTGGATTAAGCAATGGGATATCTTATGAACTGTATCATATACCCATAGATAAGGGAAAATGTTAATTATGCCGTGCAAAAATTGAATGAAATTAGAGCACAAAGTCCAGAAATGTCGCACCAAAATTGGTGGAGTACCGCAGTCTGACTTGAAGAAAATAGAGCATAAAGCCCAGAAGTGTCGCACCAGAATTGGTGGAGCAAGCAGAATCGGAATTTGACACACATCCGAGACAAATACTTCAACCATTTGAAACAATCTGTGCAACATAGCTTAGGAGATCTTAAAGACCAAAGATTGAACAATCATGTTGTCTATAACATGCAATTTATTGTAATTTATTAGATGGCTTGAGAAATGAGTATGGCAAAGGATCTTGTTAAAATCTTGAAGAGGTCAAACAATTGGTAATGGGAATCAAGTTTCAAACTATATCTATTTTTGTAAAGGGAGAAATGTCTAAAACCCAAGTGAGCCCCACATACATCTGTTGGGTTAAACTACTTCAAGCACATTTCAGATTCTACATAATTGTTCTAAAATTTTAGTATAGGGGTTGTTTTTAAAGTCAATAGTATACTTTTAGAATGGTCTATAGTCTTTGTTTAGTGTGTTCTTATCAGAGTTCAAGTCAAGTAAGGAAAAGAGAATCACTCTTTTACCTATAAATATGTAATACCTCTTTAGAGAATTAACATTATTGACCAAAGTGAATAAAGTTGATCTCTGCAGAATTTTCTGTTCTTTAGCTTGCTAATGCTGAATCAAATAAGAGGGTTTTGATTGTTCTTGTTTTGAAGAGATCACAAGATCAAATCTAAGAGCGTGGACTCACTCAATATCACCCATCGTTCAAGAGGCATTTTCCATTTATTTTTAGAAATATTCTCCATCTAAATTTTGGATTTTTGTTATTAAGAAGTAATTATAAGTTTAAATTCTGATTTTTCTTCAATATCAAAATCATAGAAGCCAGAACTATATATATTTAGTTTATTTGACTTATTTCAAATCCTTGATCTATTTTGGCATATGTCGGATCAATGAGAAGGAATATTGCAAGAGGAAGTTACAATGAAGATTTGTTGATCTATATATTTCGGCACATATAAAGACACAAAACCAAAAATATTAACTTTGTGAATTGATAATTTTGAGCTTAGCATTTAAAGATATTTTGGATCCTAAAACCATCATACTTGGCTTATAAAATTTTTAGGGTTTTGAAAAGATAGAACTGAATTAAATTTTATGACAAATCTAAATCCTTAACTTTTGGGGATTTGATTTAAATTGTTTAGTGGAGAATTATTAACCCTAACTACCCCTGGGCTACATCAGTTGATATGCATTCATCAAATCATCTTGGATTTTTTTCTCTAAGATCTCGCTATAAGTAGGACCTACCAAGATACAAGAGCCCCTGAACGTGCAATGGATACAATCACGACAAATGTACCCACTCACGTTTAAAATTAGGACGATGACAGTGCAGTCTTTTGTTCTCCAATTACAGGCAGCCCTCAATGTCAAGTACAGAACCGATGGGTTTCCAAGTTTTGTAAGATTTCCCAAGCCGGCTTCATATTCATATGAGGTTTGGTATGAGACAACTCAGAATGCAAGTAATTTTTAAGACAGATATGACTACGATGAATCACCTACAACTCATCTGACATTCTAAAGCTCACCAGGAACCAGAGAAATTGAGAATGAGGAAACTTCTAGCAGCATCCTTAAATGCTACTAAACTGGTATTGGCAAATCTTTGGGCTGGACTGTGAGAACTGCATCTCAACCATACATAACAAATATCTTCCTATTCAAGGACACCACCTAGAGGTGGTCCAACGAGACCTTGATGGAGGCTTTACAAACCTACAGCTGCCCAGAGAATAAGGGGTAATCTCTAATTGTTCTGAAATGGATTCCTTGTCTAGAATGACCCGAACAGTCGCTTGCTATGAGTAATAGAAAGGGTTTCATCATATTAAAAAAGATGGGTGTAAATCAATATCAGATGCCTCTAATGGCCAAACAAAGCTCAAACCAGGAGAACATCAAGTAGGACACGACAGTGTGACCATATTATTTCTATATGCAAAGAGTGACACTTTCTGTGGAGCCCTTATCCTCTGCCCATCTTTTACATCATAAGATCTCTTAATACCCATCACACACATTCTGCATCTTCATAGGATATAATCTTGTTGTATCATGAATAAAGGTCGGATGCCAATGTGCCATATTAAGAATGATTGTTCAATTCATATAGCCAAATACCATGAGCAGAACCAATTCTGTAAAACAGTCCAGCAGCAGTAACTCTTTAAGACTGGTAACAAGACCACAATGAGTTAGAATCCGCACAAATTTGCAAAACCCAATTACAGTCAAGCAATTTCTAGACGTAGTGACTTATATTCTCAGTGAGTTCTACATGCTGTCAATACTGCATAACCAGGAGTAAGTAAATTCCTACTAGATATTAAGATATTATAGCCTATAATCATTATTTCATTCAATAAACAGTCCTCAATCATTGAACTAAGTGTTTTTAGAGATGGGCGATAAATAATGGATAAACTAAAAGGATCAGAATGCCAAACCTGATAAAACCATTGTTATTGACATCGGCAGCGAGCAAATCCTCCACAGTGATGTCCCTATGCAACACCCATTTGGCAATTCTCCTGTGCCTCTTATCAATCCTCGCTTCAGCCAAATACAGAAATGCCCGGGCCACCGCCAGGGTGGAGAATAGAAGCCAAACTGCGGCGAACAACCGCCCGGGCAGAGTCTTGAAGGCCCTATCCCCATACCCAACAGTGGTAACCGACATAACTGACAAGTAAATTGAATCAACCCATTCCAAATCCTCCACAAAATACAAGACCAAAGCTCCCGTGCCAATACACGATACCACAACCCCAAGAGCCAAACCCACCTTCATCCGGATTCTCATCCTCCCCTTCTCTACATCAAAAATGTAGTTCCCAGCGGAAAAGCCTCCATGGGTTCCACCAACACGAATGCTCGTCAAGATCATGTTTTCCTGCAAATCCAGCACATAATTCACAACCCCACTTAACAAAATATCTATAAACCCGAACCCCACCAGCACAAATACACAAGCAAACACCTTCGTCGCCGGAGTGAGCGGAGCTATGTCGCCGTACCCGATTGTGCACATAGTGACAATACAGAAGTAAAGGGCGTCGACGACCGGGTGGGTCTCGATGCCGGAGAAATTGTCTCGATTGAACGAATATATTACAACGCCGAGCGAAAGATAAAGCACTAGTAATAAAAACGCCTGTCTGATTATCGAACTGGACTCGAACTGAGGTTTCTGCATCTGGGGTTGATGTTGTTTGAGGTCTCGCATAGTCGCCATGGCCGGAGCCGTCTTCGAGCGGTGGAGACCGGTCTTTTTGCGGGTATTCGACGGTCTGAAGTCCGTTGAAGATCCTGCGAATTGCTGTGGAGACCGAGAGATGAAACCTTCAAATGGGTCTTCGATTTCTTCAAAAAGAATTTCGTTTCTGAAGGATTGAGGAATAACGAATGTAATTTCTTCATCTTCGAGCAGAATTTCGAGATGGGGTTTTGTTGCGGGGCCGATAAATGGCTCTCTTTCCATCAAAAGCGAAAGATTCTGAGGGATTTTTAAGGCCCTCAAAACAAAAACGAAAAAAAATATCGGACAAAGGGAGAGAAAGAGCAGAGTTGGCGTCTTGAAGCTTTGTATTTAGCCCGTAGAGCCCTCTAAGAGGATTGAGGGGCCATTGACAAGAAGAGCGAGAGAGAGAGAGAGAGAGAGAGAGAAGAAAGAGACGTTTTAATTGCGTAAATTGAATTTTTTAATGAATGTTGGTGGGTCAGACTGACACTTCTTGCATTTGCGTCTGGTTTCAACTTTCAACAAGATTACCCGGCGTTTGCAAAGTGGTTAAGTGAATGATGTATCTATCCCATTCTCCCATTCGCTTTTCGGCATTCTCACACGTGCCGGAATGCTATTAGCAATAACTAATGAGTGTATCATGTAACCAAAACTTTGAAATTCTGCCTAACTGGTTATAGTCTGCCTAAAAACATTTCTTATCTTCACTCTTTTGCGGAGACTTATAATAGAGTAGTGCTTAGCGGACCCATGAATTTGTTTCATATATTTGCCCTTTCTGCTGCTCCTGTCCCTTTTAACACTCTTTTAACCCCGATTCAGTTTAACTAAATTAAAATTAAGAATATTTTTTTTGAAAAACCATAGTTGGATTACTTAATATTAGGGGTGAGTGAATCTTAACCACAGTACGTAAATATTTAAAATTAGAGCATGGACCAATGAGGACGGGTCATTCCGTTATAAAATGGGAACTCGTGTATATTTAACTATTTTCCCCTATAATAAGTTTGGCACTTTTCAAGTTTTATCATTGGATAATATATAATTTCTTTTGATAATTAGATGTATTGTGTTTTTCATTTCTTTGATTCTTATTTTCATAAGACTTCAAATAAATAAATAAATAATTATTTGACGTCTCATAAAATATAATAAGATGAGATGATAAGAATTGAACTTATTAGAAACCTTCACAAAGCGACTAAGATTCTTAACAATTACCATAAGTAGTGCAAAGTGGCTTGATTTTTAAATATCAGCAAAAGAACATACGGAACAAACCCTTATCAGATATATCAATTCATACGCAAATCTGACAAAATAATAGGGTGATCATTAGACTTGGAAAATAGGGTACCAACATATGCGGGTACTATTCAAATTCATTTGTTTGGATAATTATGACTGATCAAATGTGAAGTCTATGACTAGGGATTATCTCCTGTTAGTGCTGGCAAGGAGACGGGAGCACCTCCAGAGCGTCGGTATATATACATAAAATATATATTTGATGTTCTTGAAAATTACTTGTAGATGTAAATATATTTTTTTTACTTTTTTCTAAAGTTTAAGAGAAAATTGATAAAATCATTCATAATTCAAATTTGTAATCACAACAAACAAGATAACTATTAAATTATTAAATGTATCATTCTAAATTCAATTACAAAATCACTAATAACTAATAAATTTAATATGAATCTTGTACCTTACAAAAGAAAAATGGTAAAATACACTCCATTTAATATGAAAAATTATGATAGAAATAAAACTTTACGCAAAAACCGCATCTTTAGGTGAGACCAAGGTTTATAAAAGTTAAAATCGAGCTCCCGAGGTGAGAGTGAGGTTTGGGAGTGGGAGCGAGGTTTGAGAACGGTAGCGGGTAGCAGGTTAGGAGGTTTAGGTTACTAACAGTAGGACTGCACTAAATTGTCATTTATTTTCTGTTGGGACCACCGAGTGGGACTAGAGTAAGGGAGTGAACAATCATGACCATCCATTTAATTCGCAAAGAAGTGATCTTTGAAGTGCTCCAGTTATGGTATGATGTGTATTCCGGTGGACACGAGTTCTTTTTTTTGTTTAACTCGAGTTCAAGTCATGTAATGTGTGACGGTTTATAAGCCCTACGTTCTAACCTAACTTGTAATCAACAATCCTAAGATAAATGATGTCATAGATTTAATTAGAATTATAGAAAGGCTAGCCCCAGCCGCAATCTTCCAAAGTCGCACGGTAAGTATCAAACCATATCCTGCAATGCCATAGGGTAGCAACACGATGTGTTGCACCCAATCTACGTAACAGCTAAGAGCAATGATAAGCGGACCCATAGGTCCGTTTAATATCTTACCCATGTCCCTTTTAACACCACTTTAACCCTGGTTAAGTTTAACTAAACTAAAACTAAGATTTTAGTTTTTTTTTTTTTTTTGAAAAACCATGATTGGATTGCTTAACCTTAGGAATGAGTAAATCTTAACCATAATATGTGAGTATTTAAAATTGGGATGTAGACCAATGAGGAACAACCATTCCGTTACAAATTGGGAACCACGGGTATGTTTACTATTTTCTTAATACTAACAGCATACTACATAAAGACAGATGACAATCTCCATAGTTGTGAGTTAGTAGGGCCTTGGTAAATCCCTTGTTTTATTTTTTTTCTTTTCTCTAGGATTTGTAATTAGAAAATAGTTATCGGACCTGGAAAATCCATTTGCAAAGCTAAGGCTGGACCTCATAATTACTCACTACTCTTTGTAATCAATTAGCAACTCATTTACAAAATTACAAGAAAAAAGAATGCCCAATTAGGGAACATAGCCCTAATTCTTGGGTCAAGTCCCTTTCTTAGGTACTGACCCAAGTAATTGTTATGATTTGGAATCTTCTCCGATTGGTGCTAGCCAAAGGGACTGACCCAGTAATTGTTATAACTTTGAATCTTCTCTGTGCAGGCGAGGAACTACTGCTATTGGCAGTCTCCTTCCCGGCACCAATAGAAGAAGATCCAATGTCAATTGGACTTGGGATTTTTTCCAATTGGTGCCGGCGAGGAGAGCGCCAACATCCACTCCCAAGGTGCGGCATCAACTTTTGCATGTCAATCAAAACATTGGTTTGCATGCAAACTTTACTTAGCATGCTAAGGCTATGTGGGGCTTTGGGAGTGAGCATTTTTGAAAAGCTTTTCTTTGATATTGTTAAGGTGGTGTAAAAATTTTAAAATGGTGATGATTATATATAGTGTAAAATTTTTAAAATGGTGGTGATTTATATATTGTACCCTCCACCCAAACTCGTTAAGAAAGGATAAGAGATAAAGGAAAAAAAATCTAAAGTACTGGAATACGTCACGTGAAAGAAAAATATCTAAGTGAACGGAAACGAGTTGCAAGAACTCCCTGCCCAAAGCTAACCCATAACAGCGTAACTGATTCAAGATTACTCCCTGCCCAATGCTAACCCCCAACAGCCTAACTGATTCAAGATTACTAACGTAGGTAAATGATAACTCCAGTCAAAAAAAAAAAACTTATGAGGAATGCTAGCCCTACTCTAAGTCAACCCATACTATCAACCTCTACCAACCAACAATGAGGGTAGAGTTTGACCGAGAGTAGGGCTAGCACTCCTCATGAAGTAATTTGTAAAGGAGACTTGATCACAATCAATCGCAATCGCACCCACAGATTAACATGTGTCCCTTTTAACCTCTATTAATTGTAGTTAAGATTTAGTAACCCAACAATCTAACCTTGGTTTACACAACAATCTAACCTTAGTTTACAGGGAAAAATATTAATTTTTTTAAAACACTGGTTAAGAAATTTTAACCTTTAAGATTAATATTTTTTTAACAAAAATCGAGGATAGATTGTTGAACTGTAAAGGTTAATGAATCTTTTTTTTTTTTCGGTCACTAAGGCTAATGAATCTTAACTACAGTTAATAAGGATTTAAAGGGACACGTGTTAACTTGCAGGTGCGATTGAATGACGCCCCCATTAATCAAGGAAAAAAAATCTCGGGTGCTACGCCCTGAACCCCCAAACCCAATTCTCTTCTTCATACATTACTCCCACCCCGCGCCCCCACCCCCCAAATAAAAGGAAAAAATCCTGGCTCCGCCCTTAGGTTACCGAAAGCTACTATTTAAAGAAAGTACAAGGTTAAGTGATATGAGCAATGCTAGGTCCAATTTCCTCCCATCTTTTTGTAGGGCCCATTACTTTATTTTTATTTTTTTGTCTTTATTGTTTAGAAATAAAAAATGAATAAGAAAGACAGTGGACTTAGCATTGATCAAGTGAAAGTGACACGTGTTAACTTGCAGGTAAGATTGAATGACGCCCTCATTAATCAAGGAAAAAAAATCTCGGGTGCTACGCCCTGAACCCCCAAACCCAATTCTCTTCTTCATACATTACTCCCGCCCCGCGCCCGCCCCCACCACCCCCCCCACCAATAAAGGAAAAAATCCTGACTCCGCCCTTAGGTTACCGAAAAGTGAACTTGGCATTGATAAGTGATTGTCTACGGTCAAATTACAGCTTGAGGAACTGCGTCTGTGGAAACGATCCAAGGTCAAAAGGCAATTCAATTGTTTAAGACCAACTATTGAAGGTCAAAAGGCAATTCAATTGTTTAAGAACAACCATTCAATGGTCGCTGCCTAAAATACTTCAAATAGTTTTTCCTGTTTTTTTCTCAACCAAATTGAAATCAAAATGTGGCAAAGTTTATCACATTGTTTGATTTTTCCTGAGGAAATTTAATTGACATAGGGCAAGCATGCAACAGGATGGGGCTGATTCTCGATCTATGTTGGATTAACAAAAGCCCTTTCCTATAAAGGGTGTCTCTACTGCTATTTGACTTTCTTGCTTTTGTATTTTGTTCTCGGGTTTATAATTTTGTAAACTCTTTCTTTGATTAATATATGGTTGGCATTATCGATCCAAAAAAAAAGAGACAGTTTATTTAATCTAAACCGAGTTTCATGAACGATATTTACTTTAACAATCCTCCCAAATTATGGTTTCCAATTCTCCATAGTTCCTTAGAATGGTGGGATCGTACCTTAATGGGCGAGTCAAGAGAAAAAAATAATCCACAAAACTCAAGAATATGCAGAGGACAAGATATTCGCATTTTCCACACAAAAATTGGCAAATGAAGCGTGAACAAGGGAAACAACAGGACATACCAGAGAATCTAATTATGTCTCAAAGAAACGAAGCTCGACCATGGCTTCCCGATGTTTTGGGGAATACCAAGCAATGGCCTTTGCTGAACCAAGGACCTGCATTGCATATTCAAGCGCAAACACTGGTTCATACACATGAATACGCCAGTCTCTGTCCTTCAAGTCAAGTGCAACTTTTGAATCTACTCGGAAGCTCAGAGGTCCAAGAATCTGCAACAAATGCCAGGAAAAAATGATTCCGGAAACTGAATAAGTAAATTCAATGGTGAGATGATATATAAATGCAGAGAGATAAAAGGGGACACCAATATTAAAGCTTACTACAGTTAACTTGAGGGTGGCAAACTGTGGGATTGGCACAGTGAGCAGACCCTCAATCTCAACCAGACTCGTTTGTAGACAAAGGAAAACTGAACCTAACTCAACAAGGAGATAAACTTAACCTTGCCTGCTTAACCAGTTTAGATAAAAAGGTGATAATTAAATAAGCAAATTAATTATGTGCGCACAAAAAGCTAACATCCATGCCTTCTTTGGGAGGATAGCATCATCCTCGAATTCAAGGGAACAAAATATCCTTTTAAAATGACTTTTTAATATTCAAGTTAGGTCATTTGTATCATTTTGAATGCTCTGATTTTTTCAAAAGGTTCTTTCCTCTTTCACAACATGTCCTTGACAGTCGTCTTTTCTATCTGCAGACCTGTTACGGATGTGGGAGAACTGTGCAATTTTCTCATCCCACAAGATGACCCTTTCTTTTCTTCTCATCCTCTAGCATGGTAAGAACTCACCTGCAACTGAATTTCCTTGGCCTGCTAAATATTTGCAATTTTAAATTACCAACAATGTAGTCTCTTTAGTTAGTAAATTTAAGGCTGTGCTACTTTTTATGGATCTTCTCCCATGAGAACACAGCCATGGAAACTATGAGATGTATTCAGATGAAAGGATGAATATACAAAAGGATGAGGGGTTACAAGTGAGTGAGCCAAAACCTTTGGAAGCAAACTAAGAAAAACTTAGACAACATTAAGGTAAAAAGAAATTACAGCAATGAAAATAAGCATGCTACATAAAACCCTCTTGAATAGAACCCCATTTTAACTAAGAGTTGCCCACCCTTAAGCAAATTTTGGCAGGGGATGAAGAAGAGCCTTCAAAACTATGAAATTCCTAACTTTCCATAATGACCATGCTACTGATGTGACCAACAACGGTCTACCTTCGAACCCCTCATCTCCCAATTGCACCAAGAATTGACAAGATAAGAAGCCTCAAAAGAAGTAAGGAAAGACCCAGCTGACCCTAAGCAGGAAAAGAAATAGCTCCAGATCTTAGAGACAAAAGAACAACGCAATAGAAGATGGTCGACCATCCAAGAATATGAAACAGTTGTTGGCCATCCTCCACCCTCTACTCATAAGGTGGTCACATACTCACATGTTACAATCTTGTCCAGAGCTGTTGTCCAAAGGAAGATGGATACCTTGGATTGGAAAGTAAACCAGCCTTCTAGGCCGGTTTATAAGGGAATGAAGGACACGGGCTAGGCAGCATAGCGTGATGAAAAAGGATCTCACTGAGAACTAACCCTTCTTGTCACATGACCACAAATGAACATCCCAGAGGGAAGGGAAAGTGAGGACTGAATGGATTCTAACAAAGAGGTTTAGGAGACTTTCGATCTCCCAATCATTGAGACTCCACCTTAAACGGGGGCACCAAACCCTAGAGAAGAGTAAATCTAATCCCTTGCATAGGTATACATTCCCAACCCTCTAATCTTTTGCAAACTCCATCAATGATCGGGTCCCAGGTTGATTTTGCTATGAAGGTGGCACTAACAGAAAGCCTCAGGATTTAGCAGAGAGGGTGCCTTGTTTGCAACATAACACATATGCCAATTCCTCAAGTTGAGGGACCTCGCCGACCCTAAAAAGTTTGCTCTTTGAGAGATTGATCTTTAGCCCAGACACCACCTCAAATCATCTAAATAGGCATCTAAGTGGAGTAGCTGACTGCAATTTTTAGGTTCTATGAAGTATGGACAAGGAAAGCTCCTCAAACTAACGTATAGCTCTCGCCTGCTTTATCTATCCGAGTTAAGCTTTTGTAGACACCGAACAACATCTCAATGATGGGTGAAAAGAGAAAAAGAAAGGATGTGGTCATAATGGGGGGAGGGAGCGAGAGAGAGAGAATTCAAAACGACAAAAATTATCATTTAAAAAACGAAGAAAACGTGTCTTTTGTCCATTGAATTTGGGGGCACTGCTAACGGACCTGTGAAGCCATAAAAAATTTAAATAAGTAGATACAAAGAGTCTAAGAGCAGGCCGAACCTGACACGTGTCCCTAACCCTAAAATGCTGGGTGGGTTAAGAGATCGGGACGTAAATTCCCATCCCTAAGTTAACTGAAGGAAAGAATCTATGTCCAACACCATTCATATCATTTTTTTTGGCATCTCTTAGATGGTTCCATCAACGGGACACTCAGGATCTGCCCTTGTGGATACAAATTAATGGATCTCGCCAAATGCAGTCAACCCAACCCAGCAGATCTAAATCCCCGAAAAATCATATCTAAAATTAAGCAATCCTGACCAACCAATCCAAAAGAGGTCCACTTAGAAAATCAAGAAAAAAACAAAAATGGAAGGAACTGTGTAAAGAAGATTGGAATGCAGAAGGTTTAGTACTCCACATTCAATTATATATTTACAGTTTATCCACTTCAATGATTAGGTTTGTGTTTCATGTTGATGTTGGAATGATCATCTCGGAGATTCGTTAAAGAACTCTCACATGCCTAATTTAACATATTCTTGGAAAATCTTCCATTATGTTGTGTCTAAGGCTGTCAAAAAAGCCCATATAGAAGGGTACCCGGCCCGGCCCGGCCCTCCAAAGCCCGGCCCTACCCCAGCCCTTGGGCCGGGCAGGGCCAAAAAATTGGAAGCCCTTGTTCTCTAGGGCAGGGCTAGGGCCCCCCCTGTCCGGCCCTTCCTGGCCCGGCCCGGCCCTACTTTATCTTAAGATAAATATTTTTTAATAATTTTACTAATATGCTCCCTTTAACCTTTCATTAACGTTATGAAAGTAGGGCTATGTTTGTAATTGCGTCAACTAAAGACTTTATAAAAACCAACCTAACACAGACCAAACCCTAACTTGTATTCACATTCTAAGACTTTGCCTCTTCATTCTTCAACTTCAATCGCACAGGCCACATACCACTTCGGCTCTTCATCGATCATCTCTCTCTCTCTCTCATATCTTACTCTCTACTTTCAGTTTTATAATTAAACATATTTTCAATTTTGTTCTATATAGTTTTATTATTCTACTTGTTTACCTATACTATGTTTTGGTTTATTATGCATGATTGTCACTGATAAGGAAATTTTTTTTTTAACTCTGTCATTGCTTTTTTTGTTGCAATGTTGATCCCAAACCCGAATAAAAGAGGAGGGTATCCATTTCCATGTAAGGTTGACAGTCGGTGTAGTAAAAAAAAATTTATTATCTTTAGATGAAAAAAAAAAAATTCCGCTCTTTCTTCCGGCCCGGCTTGGCCCCGGCCCTTGAGGGGCCGGGCTAGGGCCCAATCAACCCCGGCCCTTGAAGGTCTAGGGCCGGGCTAGGGCTCTACTCTTATAAGGAAGGGTAGGGTTAGGGTTGACCCCGGCCCTACCCCAACCCGGCCCTTTGACACCCCTAGTTGTGTCAGCATTGGAAAATTAGTTTAGCATAAATGCCTGGTATCAGATTCAGTAACCATATCTTCTTTTTTTTTTTAAATTGCTAGCAAAATAAGCCAATTAAGACAATAATGAAGTTCAACCCGGGATTGAAAGAAAACTAAGGACTCATCCCTAGGATAAGTTTTTCTGACAACTTAACCCCATCCACATGTGCTATTCACCAATCTCAAGATGCACCTTCCGAGTAACGTAGTCTGTCCTCATATTATGTGACATTGTGCACCTAAGCCTGTTGCACGAATCAGGATACCAACAAATAGTGCAAGATACTAGGATTATTTGTTACTTAGCCTAGTGAGTATATAGTTTTGCAAATATCATAAAGATAGGAGGTTAAGAGAGGAAAAACAGGTACCTGTTGCTGAAGTGAAAGGGTGACATGTGGGCAAATTGCCTGAATTGCCTCCACATTGGGTGGTTGGGAATTGTAACGATCTTGAGCCAGACGTGCAGCCCCTGATAGAAATCTCGATCCGGAAGGGAAATCCAGGCGGGCATTAAATCTGGTAAGATCTAGGAAAAGCCTCTGGAAGTTTCCATGCTGAGCCGTACATGAAAGAGATGCAAATAAATCTGCTAAAAGGGTAGTTTTGGCTCCTGGTGCACGTAGACAGAAGCCCTCAGAACCCTGCGACTCATCATCTTCTCCTTGCGATTTCACTGAATTATCTCCAAGAGATGCAGAAGCTACAGTACCTGTAGGTAGGAAATAAAAGCTCCTAAATAAGATTGAATAAGTGTTCAATATCTGAAAAACAGTGAAAGCATGCACTTGTTGGCAGTTGGTAATGACTAATGACTTCACTGATGTTCAGAAATATAAGAGCAGTTATTCAATGGTTAATCGGTTATCAACAACTGAATGCTACCATTTTGGACTAAATCCAAGCTAAGATGTGGCCCTCACCAGCCACCAGTCAGGGGATCCAGATCAGTGCACATGTGCACCACAGGTACACTAGATACCTGATGCTATTACAATACAAAAGTTTAAAATCCTCACATCATTCCTCACAAAAGACAATACATCAGTCCAATTTTAATTAGACTATTTATCCATACATATGTATAGGATTCATCCTCTCTACCTCTTAGATATGCATGATGTTGAGGTCAAGATAACCATTCAGTGGTCCCTACTTAGGTAATCTCCTGGGCACAAAATTGACATGATCAGATGAGCCCAACCATCTACTAAATTGCATTCTGTTGGACGATCAAAAGCAAAGGGTAAAAAATCCATACAACAAAGTTGGGATCATTTAATCGAGAACACTTTTGAACAAGGCAATCTCTCTTCCAAGAGTGGTTTTGCTGTCTGACAGTTACATGCAAGGCACAGGTAAGGGCTGATAGTTTCTTCCACTCATATCATCCTAACTTGAGTGTTTCTCTATATTCCTTCTGGTTAAATAAAATGACATGTGTTTAGAAAGTATAGATCCCATCTCGGGTCATCAGAAACTAGAATTTCAGGAAATGAAGTGGCTGTAGCTGACTATCGAAGAGAAAAAAAAATGGTCGTCACTTACCAATAATCCCTGATGCTGAAACGTGAGGATCAGAGAGGAACATGTCAAACGGTTGCACCATTTTCAACTTCCCTGCTTTACTTCTCCAAACATCGACATTCTTCTTAAAAGCAAAGGCACTTCTGGCACACACCCCATGGAGTAGGGCTGAAGGTATACCACGGATCTGATCACCATCTAACTGCTTGGCAGACCCACTATTATGGTGTACACACAAATGATAACTTAAACCAGAATCAGAGGCAACGGAAGCCAGATCAATTGCCATCAACAATGGTACATCCCAGTAAGCGCCAAGCTTGTCGACAAAAAATCCAGGCCATATTGCCTCTACCGTTAAATTGTGATGTGGAAACTGCAAGCAGATAGAGAATCAGATCCTAGGTCGAGCAGAATCCTTAGAAGAAAAGAGGAAAAACTATATCTGGTAAATCAATGATAGAATGAAATCATCACAAAAAACATCTGTTTATTAGGACACAGCAACATGTAGAACAATCAATAGTCTAAAATGTAAAAGCCAGAAGTTGATTAATAGCATTTTAGAAAGCCTGAAGAACAGGACAAAGAGTAGTACATCATAAGCATACTAGAACCCATCAATAAAATCAATAGTAGCATTAAATTAAACAAAAGACTGCAGATGGAATATTAAGCAAATAATGTAATTGAAGAGGTTGCACCCACTTGCCTTGTGATGAAAAACTGCTTTATTTCGAGGTGTCTTCTTGTCACCATATGCTTCTGAGCTCACAAATAGTGTATCATCAGGTGAGAGCAAGAACTCCGAGCAGAAACCAAGGGCATACAAGGATTTATTGCAAAGATGTTTTCCAATGTTTTTAAGCCAAGAGGATTCTGAGGGGTGTCTTGATCCACTCTCTTTCATAGAAGACACTAATTTCTGCAAATTGAACTGGCCTAGCACAGTAGCGAACCTGCATAGCTTTGAACCCCAAATATCAATTTATATCAACGCTCATGTGTTTAGCATGACAAGACTAGTAAGAAGACGAATAAGAACTCAAAAAATTAAAATATTCATAAATTTCAAGATTGTTCTTCAAGCTTGAAATCCCGAAATTTGGTCTTAGCGTCAGTTTCTGATCAAAATCCGACATATCTTCAAATACGTCGAAATACTGGAACTTGTGTAAAAGACCTAGCCGAAATTAGTAGTAATTTCAAATTGTCAAAAATTTCAAAAAATTGAACCTTGCTTCTAATTAGATGGAGGAAGATGAAGGTATCTGAATCAATAGCACACTGTCATACGTGGAACACATAAAGAGGGGGAACCAACAATTTAATAATCCCGCATAAGAAATTCCCTCCAACAAAAACTGACCAAATATTTATGGTCATTACCGTCGCAACTAGATATTTTTTTCAAAAATTTCCCAGATTTCTGCACATTGTTCAACAGGAGACAATGGACCAATTGTCAGAACATCCGACTGGTTAGATTTTGGAATAGCATATGTACCAGAAGTCTAGATGGGATCCATGATCCATCAAATGTGAAGTTCCACCGCCCTGCATCTGTGCAGTGTTAACCAGTATGTTGTCCTAGATGGTTTTCATGAGAAGTACTTTAGATGTCTTGAATTAATTGTACTTTATGAAGTCATTCAAACTCTGAAAACCTCAAATTTTCATGAATAATATTCACTATCGCAAAACCGGAATTGGGTTTTCTTCAGTCTAACAGAAAATTAACTAAAGCAAATTACTCTCTACTGCGTTCCATTCACCAGTCCAAATCTACTTTACTTTCACTCGAAATTCAAATTTTTTAAAAAAAGAAATTTGAAGTCTTTCATTGAAGAAGTATAAAGCAGGCTTTTAATAGATTAAAAAAAAAATTACCAATTTTCACCAAAGGGGAAGGTGATAACACGCTGCAGATTGAACCCGTCTCCACCTCTGAGGGGATCTCCGGCAAAAGCAGGGACAAGAGGCATTGACATGAACCGGTGCATGAAATCAATCTGCTTCGGCCTCGAAAGCTTCGTCCCTCTCGACAAACCCAAAGGAAGAGGGTATCCCGGCACCGGTCGAGCGAGTCCATCAATCGTCACCGGTGTTGACATGTCCAGGTCCCAAAACCCGCCGTCCATTGCCCACCTCAACTTCTTCATTCTCTTCTGCAACTTAATTGAAAAACTTCTATACGGTTCTTCAAAAGCTTAAACCCTAGAATCCATCAGCTCTTCATACATCTGGATTTCTCTATTTTTCAACGCTTTCTCTCTACTGCAACTCCAAAACCATAGAGAAGTACGATTTTGGAAGCTGTATATCCCTAAAAAGGGTTAGTATGATATCTTTTTCTACGTACTGCTCATTTGGAAGATCTCCTTCAACAAACTATTTTGGATTGCGACTTTACGGCAAAAACCCTAAGCCTAGTGTCAGAAATTTTACCTTCCAGGGTTTAAGCGAAGGGAAATGGAAGCTCAGTCCCTTTATCATTTTCTGGTGCGAGGAACTCATGCGGACGGAAAAGCACGGATTCACGACAAAGACCAAATGGAAGATGTTTATAGGGTCAGTTTTGCCATTATGTTTGGTATTTTATTACAATTTTTTTAGTTTATTATTAAATTTTAAGTTTTCGGGTCAAGTATCAAATAGTCGGGTGAGGGTAATACCACCCATTTCGTCTGGCAGTATCGTTCTTTGGAATTGGATGATGCGAGGGAAGGCATTTAACCAAGGAAGTGATATTATGTATAGGATGTTCCGTTGGTAGTACATGCACACCTCCCTCACGCTCGCCACATGTCTTCTTTGGCATCCATTAACTGTGGTTAAAATTCACTCATCAATAAACTAACCTTAATTTTAAGAAAAAAATCTTTTTAGAAATTAACCTTGCTCATGAATTTTTTAATTTTTTTTTTTGGTGCAACCTTGCTTATGATTTTGGTTAATATTTTTCTAAGCACTAAGGTTATATTATTTAACCTTAAGATAAATAAATCTTAACTATAATTAGGGATGGAACTAGGAATTTTTCCTTGGTGGGGGGAGGGGAGGATATATGAAGAAAATTAATGTGATTGGGGTATAGCGCCTCGGGGGTTCAGGGCGTTGCCCCGAGAAATATATTTTTAGTAATGGGTCCATCCTGACCATAAAATTCGTTAATGTTGCATTTCAAAAAAAGGTTCGGTAGCAAGAAAAAATGAAAAACAAAGACAGGACATCATTGGTTCCTACCTACCTTTTAAATACCCACTAATTGTGATTACGATTTACTAACCCTAAAGTTCATCCATTTAACCTTGCTTTTTAGAAATAAAAACATTAATAATAATAACTTTAAATTGGTTAGCCTTAGTTTTTGGTAATTAAATTGGTTAAGCTTAACCATTGTTAAAGGGGATGGAATGGGAAGGCATTTTATTATGTAGTCAGATGTGGGGTGAGCTAATCACTACTCTAAAATTATTATATTTTTATGTTATGGAGATTGTTTTTTCATACGCGGTTCCATGTTCAGTGGAACGCGTGCACCTCCTTGCTTATCACATGTCTCTTTTAAGATCCATTGATTGTGGTTAAAATTCACTCAACCCTAGGGTTTATACATCTATCCTTTTTTTTTATTAAAAAATTAACTCCTAAGATAATAAATCTTAACTAAGGTTAAAAGGGACACATAAGTAATCAATTCCGTTATAGTATACATATAAAAAATGTAAAATACTTAACATGCCTGACACTATGTAACGAAATGGTCGGTCCTCCTTGGTCCACGCCCCACTTTTAAAGTATTTTCCAATCACTCACCACCTAGGGTTAAGCAATCCAACCTTGGTTTTTAAAAGAAAAAAAAACAAAATCTTAACTTTAATTTAATTTAGTTAAGCTTAACAAGGGTTAAAGGGATGGTTGAAGGGATGTTAAAAGGGACACGAGGATGAGTAAGATAAGAAGGGTCCGCTAATCTCTACTCTAAAAAAATTTAAATGTAGGGGGGCACTATATACAAAATTTATATATTGTGTATTTTTTAAAAATAATTATACATACAAAATCTTAAATTCTCAAAAAAATTGGGTGGGGGGGGCATGGTCCCCACTCTCCTCCCTTGCTCCGCCATGACTATAATTAATGGGTGTCAAAAAGGACAACGTGACAAGCTTGGAGGTGTGCATGTACCACCTGATAATACATGCGTATACATACTATCCCATCTCTTACTACTAAGCCCTAATAGTCGATAAATGATTAAGGTTTACCACCATTGGTGATTTAGTTACCATCCACACCACCTTCTTTCCGGTTGGTTTGGCACTAGCATGTCAAGGAACCCAACACATGAAGAGCCAGTAAAAGATATATGTTAGCTTATATGACAATTTCAGTGGCACTAAATCATATAGCAAAGCAGTGAGCACCAACAACATGATTTTTCCACTACAAGTAGTAAAAATGTTGACATGTTCTGCATTTTTTTTAAACCCAAACACGAGAGACTACCCAATCTTTCGCCCTTTACTATATCTGTTCTCAGATCAGCTCTGAGGCATCATTCAGCTGCTTGTGCGCCTGTGCCAATGCCCTCTAGCATGCTTGGTCTCTCTACCATCGATGGATTACCTGTCTTGCAATGCGATGCATTGTTCGGAGGGTGCATGTGTTTCCACATAGCCATGAAGATGCAAAGGTCTTAAGAGAAACTAGACTAGTGTTTCCACATTGCCATGAAGCTGCAAGGGTTAACAAGGGAAACCTTGTCGACAGCATGCCCTCCTCGACATATCTCTTAGACCAAATGCTATGTGATATTACAAGACTTAACATGTGTAATGTGTTCTGTGTTACTGTGTAGTGCCATAAAACCACACCTTAAAAAGTGTGTAGGTCCCATTGAAGCCAATAAAATCACAGCACACGATAGATAATGCTAGAGAAGCTTTTGTGCATTGTACAAAGATAATTCTCATAGGTTCCAATGTCATCAAATGCCCTTTACAAGTGATCTACGAGACCATTAGAAAAATAGATGAGAAGGAAAGTGGACCTAGCATTATCCTTATAATTACTATTGTCAACAACAACAATATATTCCAGAGTAACTATCTACATTGCACAGATTGACAACTGCAAAACGTGTAGTTGTGTGTGAATTCTACGAGTATGAATCATGCACAAGTGTCTGATTGAAAAACAAAGAAAAAGATATATATTATTGATATATAGTTGGGGATAATTCATAGGGAATGATGATAAATAAAATATCCACATACACTTCCCTGCAATTTCGAACAGGTACGCCATAGTTCTGAAAGTCATAATGATAGACCAAACCTAACTGCAAATCTTATCAGCTGTGTTCCTCGCATATTCATTAACATATTCATCAGTATGTGACATGACAATATTATGACAACTATGCATTTGCTTATTAATATACAAATGGAAGCAATTAATATTACAGAAATAATCAGAAAGGTAAAGAAAAACTTGAACTATTAGAGTTCCATCACCTCAAACGTTTTACTAAAATCAGTTCAAATGCTAGACTAGTTAAATAAGCAAAAACAATCCAGAAAATTGGAAAAGAAAGCCCTGAATAATCTACCTGGTCCTGTGAGCAGAAACACAGGAATGGTTTTGAGTTTAGGAAATTTGAAACCCTATATCTATCTACATACCTGCAATCGGAGGCTGAAGAAAGAAAACATTAAAAAGTACATTTCTGCTTAACAAGAGATGGTCAAAGCTCGAGTGCATACTTCTGGATTTGTCTCATAAAGTGGCTTTTATCACACAGACCTGTATGTGAAAGAAAACTTCACCCATGTCAACTGTAACACAATGTAGTAGTTTAATTCTATATACAAGGGAATGAAATAACCAACATAACTACACAAACTTTTAATACAAGTAATTGAAATGAAACTAACTTGTCCGAGTCATAAGTCAACTCAGGCAAGTCATTATCTTGGATCTGGAAGAGATTCTGAACCACAAGTATTCCAACCTTCTCTAACCTTTTGTTAAAGTGCTCCCCATCTGTTTCTAACATAGGACCAATTTTGCGCTCTAGTCTTTGCATGACAATAAGTATCAAAAATAGTAAACACCATTAATCTCAATAACCCCAGTTTTAGGCATAACACCCTTTATAATCTCTTTGACTAGTATCAAAAATAACATACACGAAATACAACCTTTTAAAAAAGAATGGTTAAGTGAATTCATCACAATTTGAAGAAAGATAATGTTGCTTGTGCTCTTTCGATCAACAAAAGAACTAGTACTTAGAAATTAAAGAACAACCCGTACTTTCTAGAGAGTTGTCTCCTCAGAGACATCCTACAAAAAAAAAACCTTTCCAGAGAGTTTGAAGTTCGGTATCTTATCGGGAAACCGTGTCGTTTCACAAGTGTTAAGAGCTTTATTTTATAGTCCGTGATCTTTAATCACATATCAGAGAATAGAAAAGAGTGGATAATGCTTGATGTATCCTCCTCGCCCTCTCTATCGACCGTGATATAACATTGTGATATAACATTACCCACGTGTATTTCTATTCAAGGATGGGAGGGAGATTGCAGAACCAGAAACAAGTAGAGCTTCTTACAGTAATTTTGCAAATGCAAGAAATTGAAGTACTAGATTTTAACCCACCATTATATCAAAAATCAGAGACCCATAAACGAAACACTTTTAATAGAGACAGACAGCTTACCAAAAAGAAAACAAGCATAAATAATGTGGGTCGGAGGGATTTAAAAAACTTACTACTTCTTGCAAAAGAAACTGCCCTAATTTACAAACTAAACAGTGCATTCTCTTGATCATCTTCAACACCCGAACACAATAGGATCTTCATAACAAAAGGTTGGTTCCAAACAAGGGAAAGACAACTAGCATCAACAGCTGCTGCAGTAGCCCACAAGAGAGAAAAAGGGAAAGAGAGACCTTCCACCACCACATTTCTACTAAGACAACTACCATCTATTGCTGCTGCAGTAACCCACAGAATGATAAAAAAGTAGACACCTCCCACCACCAAATATTACCTCAACTTGGACCTCTTGGGTGGGCCGCCTCTTGAATCCCTCCTATCAGGGACCCTAGCCTTCCCAAAAGCCTTCATCTTCCTTCTCTTCCTCTCTTCCTCGCTGTCCGACTCGACCCCATGCTCCCTATCTGCATTGCTAGCCTCCCTCTCCAACTCTTCCCAAGTCTTACCCTTCTCCTCCTCTGACTCTTCCTCCGAGTCCTCTTCCTCCTCATCCTCAGACTCCACCAACGACTCACTGACATCATCCTCATCTTCCGACACCGAGTCAGACTGCACATCTGAAGGCTCATACCCTTGGTCTGATTCCTCGGAATGCTCTGAATCCGAGTCGCTTGCCTCCATGTTCAAGAACTCCCATCCCCCATCCTCTATGAATTTCTCCGGGTCATCAGTGATCGTCTTCAAAATGGGCCGCCAGTTCAAATTCAGCCTGCTCTCATAATATTTCAGGTCTGTTGTGTCAAGCCACTCCTTGATGCCATCGAGTGAACTGGATGGGATTGAGTCAATCCGGAGGACATCCCGTTTGAAGTCCTTAAATACGATTGCCATGTCAAAGTTCTTCTGCCCAAGCCCCACCCTCTCCAGGTTCACAATCTCAATCTCACTCAGAGTAATTACCAGGAAAGGCGTCTCTACCAGCTCCACCAGGCAACTCGAAGTTGGGACGATGAAAGCTGAGGCCTTGTGGGGAACCCCATGGAAGCCAAGCTCTCTCAAGGGCTGGTCAAACTCAAGGTCAAGCCCTCTGCACTGAGGCTGTCCCCAAAGGTCGTTCACCCGGTTGACGAAGTTATGGAAGTCCGAGTTGATCCTGTTCTTTCGGTCCCTCTCCCGCTGTTCTTCCTCGATTTCATCAGGGTCGTAGGCTGATCGCTTCCCACCTCCCAGGGTTTGGACCACATCCATCACCTCAACATAGAACTGGACATCCTTGGTCTTCTTTTTCCCCACCATAATGTGGTTGTGCAGGTGGAAGTGCAGGAGGGTGATCATCTCCTTCTCTGCGGGCTGGAAGAATGCGTGCTTTATGTTCCCATACATTATGTCTACACGCTCGTCTGGCCTCGAGGTAGAATACCGGAACCCATTTACGTGAGCTTCCAGAGCACCCGTCAGCTTTCTTCCCCGACCACCAAAAGGAGGACGAATCCACAGATCAGATAACCTTATCGGCTTGAATTTGGCCCCTGCAAGTTGCAGCTTATCCTGCATAACCAAGGTGGCCCTCTCAGCTTTTTCGGACTCTCTCGATGCAATCTGCCGCCGGAGGGTTTTGATCTGTTGTACCACTTCACTAATGTGCCTCGGATCCTTCGAGCGGAATGAGACCTCCTTCAAATAAATAGAACCTTGAAATTTCAGGGTGCTTGCGTCATGGGGATTGAATGCTGTCCCTGGTACGTTAAAGATTATTCTGATATACCCAGTTCGATTACCATCCTGCTGGCTGATCACATTCTTGACGGTAGCTACATGGAAGGGGACCATGCTTCCATAGACTGGTAGGAGAATGGCCTCATTTTTCTGGTCAATCTGAATCATCAATTCCCTTGAAGGGGGCATATCGTTCACATTCTTATAAGCAATTAGATCGCTCGAAGCTTTCGCGGCACCTTGACCATCACCTGTCCCAGGCCCACCACCAGCCAGCCTCCGGGCAGTTTCTTCATTCTTCTGGCGGGCAAGCTCTGCCTGGTGCTGCCTTCGTAGTTCCTCCTTAGACATCTCCTGGTTGTCTGACCTGAGTGTCGCCTTGGACAAGAAGGCCTCACTGCCGTTGGCCTCAGCTTTGACTTTTGGCTGTTCTTCCTCATCCTCGTCATCCTCATTAAACGAGTAAGCCACATCCTTAACTGCTTTAGAGCTGATTGAAGTCACGACTTCTGGTAGCTTTTCATTGACAATAACTGTATCTGCAAGCAACAGAGAAAATTTGGCGGTCTTCAGATTCTTAGTCTGGGCTTGCAAGCTCTGAAATCCCAGTGACACATTGAAAACCATTCCTGCCTTCAACACACGATCATTCTTGGCATTCAAGCTGAGACCAGACTCGCGAAACTCAAGGCCAATACCCGTTCCTGCAGACTTTGTCATGTTTGCCACTAATTCCGGAGCATCCTTCTCGACGACTGAAAGGGCAGCTTGGTAGGCAGCACTGACTTTGTTTCCAGGCTTTAACGCACTGATTGCTGCTTCGTGGGCCTTGAGGAGAACCTCATAAGCCTTACTCTGAGTTGTGTTGGCATCAATCAGAAAGGTTCTGGCAAGATTTGAGCAGTAGCTGTTATAACGGGACCCAATTGCACATATGATCACACTGGTCGAGTCATAGTAAAGATTATCATCGTTACTCGAAGCACTCGGCTTGAGATCAAATTCTCCTCCGCTCTGGAAGATAGGGGGATAACAGATATCAACATTCTCTGCCTTCAGCTTCACCTTAACTCTTGCAGGTTCTAGTATGGCCTTCTCTGTGTCATCCATTAATGAAGAGTGGGAGACCTTCTTTTCTTCATCAATGACCTTCTCAAGCTTCGGAACCACAAAATGCTTCATGACAGAAGATGTCAAGAATGACGCCTTCTTCACATTTGTTAGCTCAGTGTTGTCCTTGACAGCAAACAGTTCTGAGAACCCATTTGTTATATCGCTGAGCTGGAAACCGGAGTTCTTCAGCTTCTCAACCCACGTCTCCAAAAGATTCCCTTCAGGAGCCTCTTTTGCTATGTATCCAACAACAGGGGATTCAAGATCCTCAGATTTCGACTGCACACGAACAGCGCGGAGTATCGTATCCATCATTTCAGTTCCATCATCGCTCTTTGCCTTCACATGTATCACGACTTCAGCACCGACAGCCTCCTTGGATGATTTTTTCAGGACTTCAAGCAGAGAGGCCTTCTTCTGGCTACACAAGAAATGGATCTGCTTGTTCATGAAAACCATGATTGTCTCCGGGAATTCGTAACCGAGCAACCAAATGTTCAGAGCCGATGATTTCAGGTACCTCAGATCCTCGGAAGCCGGAGGCGTTGCTATTGCAAGAGCATCAGAAGATCCCCATAGATCAGCTCTGTGTTCGTTCCAGTGTGAATAGAAACTTTTCAACCGCTTGCTGAAGTTATCAAGATTGATCGTGTAGGCACTGACTGGTCCAGAGGGCTTGGCATTTCCATTCCGATGATCAGCCATTGATAATATATCGAATCTAGAACAGCTCAAATCCTCGATAAATCAACCAGCTGAACATCCGATCCTCCACTTACTACTCCTGTGTATTTATTAAGTCATGGTTAGGGTTTCTTCAAATCCAAAACCAAACAATAACACAAGAGAAAACAATAAAAATTCGAGGAGGACACGAAATTTATTTTTCACTGTTACCCTAAATGCAGCCCCCAATCTTTAAGTTCTTGTGCACAAACACAAATTTGAAGTTTGGGTTAGGGTTTCTGTAATTACCTAAATAGAAGTAACACATGGAAACAACAGAGAATGAGAGATTAAGCTTACAGTTTCTGCTTTTCCTTAAGACTCGGACCACGGTTGTCCGACTGAAAAGGCAAATTTGAGTTCGAATATGATTTGGGTTCGAGTTTGGGACTCTAAAACTTCTTGAAAAAGAGGAAAATTAGGGTTAGGGTTTCCAAAAACTTGTGAAGATGGCGAAACTCGAAGTAAAAATTCGAACAGAGATGAAGAATTCAAGAACACGAAGCAGAGAAAATGAAACAAGTAAATGACATAAAAAAGGAAGAACGGCAAAAGTCGATAATTTGCAGAGAGAAATGGAAGTTCATAGGGAGGTAAAATGGCGGAGAGAGTCGAAGAGAGTACGCATATTAGCGAAATTTCTCCTCAAAACTTAGATCGAGGCCTTACTTATAGTTGGACAATTTCAGAATCAGCCAATATATTAGATAAAATTACAGCTAATACCACCGTTTTTAAATGGTGGACTCCTCCCAAATTCCCAATTAATTGATAAGTAGTTCTTCCGGTTACCTAAGGTCAACCTTAAGTCTGATGTGTATTAACCGGTGGTTAATGGGCCTTTGCCCAAGTGGGAGGTCCTCAGTTCCATTTCCCGCTGCGCCCTTTGGCCAGCCCCACCCAGGTTTACCTGGACTTACCAGGTGTGGCGGGTTGCAGGCTCTCATCGCACAGGGACACCATGAGTTCCAAAAACAAAACAAATAATCTGATGTGTATGTGTGATTAGATTATCTATCTAACCTAAAAAAACAAAAAATTAATATGTAGTGCTCCTCACAAGGGTGGATTCAAGTCGAGTTGTCAAATTCGAGCTCGGCTTGAACTGTTTCAAGTCAGGCTGAAGCTTGACTCAACCTTGAAAAGCTTAGCTAGCTCGACTCGAGCTCAAATCGAGCTCGGCTACCCTTATTAAAAACCTATTTTTAAATAATAATATTATATTATAAATAATATATTATTTTTTTGTTATTTATATATAATATTTGAGTTCGAGTCGAATAGAGGCAAGCTAGATCAAAGAGGTCATGACTCAAGCTTGGCTTGAACACATTTCAAGCTCAAAAAATAACTCGATTGAGTTCCATCGAGCCAAATATTCAAGCATGAACTCGGTTTGATCGAACGAGCCGAGCCTTCGAGCGGACTAGGCTTCTTACTCGCACCGTTGCACTTTGCCACTAATTACTATGCACCAATGTTTAAAAAGAGTACTAGCCTTATTCAAGCTTTTTCTATTCTTAGCCTCAGCCAATCAAGTGTCCCATCTTTTTAAAAATGTATTGTTTAACTTTAAAAAGATAAGAGGTTAGTTGTTTTGAAGATATTATGTTGGCTAAGATTGAGAGTAGAAAAGGTCCAAGAGTAAATCAAGTGTCTCTTAAGCATGATGAGAGCTTCCATGTCCGCAGAATTCAAAAGTTTTCAAACTCTCACTGTAATTCGTTGCGATTGCAACACTTGGCATTGTTAACTCTTCGCTAGATTAAGAAAATAAAATTCAAAAGGATGCATGTATGGTCTTTACCAATTCTTATGATGATAGTGAAAAGCAGGACACTTATCTCTATTACCAAGAGCTTGAAAATCATTTATCTTAAAACATATATTTCTACACTAAAAAAGAATAGATAATAATGTCCTCATTTTCTAACTTGGGGTTGATATTGTTTGCCCACGAGTCTTCTTTTAACTATTTCTTACCATGGCCTCTCACCAATTACCTTGTATTATACTACCCCTATCGTATCTGATTTGTATATGAGTAGTGATAGACGGACCCATGAAATAATCACCAACTGTGGTGGGTATTTAAGAGGGAGGTTGGACCAATGATTTTCGGCCTTAGGTTTGAAAATGGGTTAAATGGGTATGTTAACTATTTTCCTTTGTATATATATGAATCTTTTTACCAAATAATTATCAAGTTAGCAAAGGAGGCTCTTACCCAAGAGCCAGATAGCTGACCAAGGCACCTTTGTTGACTGCCGCCTCATACAGGATTGGGAAAGACAAAAGTACTCGCTCCCTAACCAATAACCATCCAGATTGGTTGTTATTGCTCGCAAAGACATTATTAGAAGTGAAGTTTACTGCTCATAAATATTGTAACCCTGTTGGTACTGTTACAGTTTATGGAATGTTATTTGATGATCGAAAGAAAATAGGTATCCAAAGTGAAGTTGAATAGGATATGTAACCAAGAGAGAGAGAAAAGAGTTTAACGGGTGGCACAAGGGGTGTATCCAAATTCCATGCCAAGTTGGCTCGTAAGTTCAACTCGAGCCACCTTGATCAAGCTGAGTTCAAGTTTACATTATTGGCTCAATCGTGCCTTTGAGCTTGAAACTATGTTCAAACTTAGCTCGAATTAAGACCCGTTTGATTTAGTTCAGCTTAAATATAATAATGTGCATTAATAAAAATACTAAATATGATTTGTAATACTTATAATATTTTTATTATTATTTTATAAAATCAAGTGGTTAATTTTATTCTAAAATAAAAGTTAGATTATTTAACCTTAAAGGCCAATGAATCCTAATCACATTTAATGAATGTCAAAGATGACACATGGCGATCTAAGAGTTGTGAGCATACACCCCAACGGAATGCGCACATTTATGCTAACACCTCCTTTGTTATAGTTAAACTCCTGTTCACATGTCAGGCAAAGAAGCCCGAGTATTACATTCAAGCATAGCCTCTTCAACCGACGCAGACAAGGTATTTTACTAAGGAGGTGATAGCATGCATCTCGAGTGTTCTATTGGGGTGGTACGTGCACACCTCTCCAACTTATCACATGTTCTCTTTAATACTTGTTAATGGTGGATATATTTCACACTCACCCTATGGTTAAGTAATTTAACCTTAGTTTTTATATTTAAAAAAATATTGTAAATGGTTATGATTCACTCACCTTGTGATTAATTTTTGTGTTCTGATTAGGTCCTCTTCAAGCTTGATCCCAATTAATGGGTGTCAAATATAACAAGTGACCAGAACAAAACATGCAAGCCTCCATCCTATCACTTCCTTAGTGAAACACTCCTAGACGAACCGGCTGAAGAGGCTATGCCCACGTGTAAAACTCAGCATCTCCCGTAAGAAATCCATTACCCTTCCACTAATACGTGTCAAAAAATATGGGGTATCAGGAAAGTAGGAATGCACTAGATTGTCTTTATTTTCTGTTGCGACTAGGGGTGCAAACAAACCGAGCTAGCTTGATTGCTCGTTCCGGCCCAATCAAGACGAGCTCAAGCTCGAATATCTGGCTCAATCAAGCCAAGCCGAGTTTTAAGCAGCTTGAAATGTATTCAAGCTGAGCTCAAGCCAAGTCCAGTTTGATTTAACCTGGCTCAATTAAGGCTCAATTCAACCCGAGCTCAGCATGACTTTTATTTTTTAAAAATAAAAAATATTATTGTTTTATTGATTTGTTTTTATAATAGCATTCAAGCCGAGCTCGAGTCAATCCAAGCCTGGCTCGAGCTTAAATCAATTCGAGCCGAGCCGGGATTCAAGCCAAGTTTTATGAATTCAGGCTGAGCTTCGAGCAAATTTTCCGAACACCATTTTGAGCCGAAACGAACTTCAAGCCTAGAGTAAACCCTTTCAAGCCGAGTCGAGCATGGCCAAGCTCGGCTCAAGCCAACACGAACTTCAAGCCTAGAGTAAACCCTTTCAAACCGAGTCAAGCAGGGCCAAGCTCGGCTCAGCCCAGCTTGAATACACCTGTTAGCTCAGCCCAGCTCCAATACACCCCTAGTTGGGACCACAGACGAGTGGGACTCCATTACAGAGTAAGGTAGCCTACGATCATGACCATCCAATTAATTACCAAAGGAATGAAATTTTGAGCTGCTCGAGTGGTAAGATGTGTATCCTATGTAATAACCTATGTCGTAACCTACTAACCTTTGATACCATAGAACAAAAAACAAAACTTTTAAAAGGGGACCAATAATTAGGGGCTTGGACTCCTGAATCCCTTGTTCCCGGTATTAGATATCCCACTAGAGCAAACTTTTTGGTTAAAATATATCATGTAACTAACACACGCTCTAAACACACACACACACACACAACCAGACCCAAAGTAGCCCATAAGGTGCTATGAGGGTACTAGAGCAAATTGAATGAAGAGAAAAAGGCTATGGGATTTCGTCTGCCCACGGGTCAACACGTGTCATTCTAACACCCTCAGTTAAATTCAACCATCTAACCTTAGTTTTAGAAAAAAAAAAAATTCTTCTAACCCTAGGGTTAATTTTTTTCTAAAAACCAAGGTTAGATTGTTGAATCCTGGGTTAGTGACTCTTAACCACAGTAATTAGGAGAAAAAAAAAAAAGGGGACACATGTTGGCCTGTGGGTGTGATTGGTTCAATCGCAATTGACAGTGATCCGATATATACGAATGATGACATGCACACAATACCAATGGGGCAAGCATTGCTTCCCTAATAGCAACCTTTCAATTGTCGTTGTTCTTGCCTAACATACTTCATATGGTATTTCCTATTTTTTCTCTCAACCAAATTGAAATCAAATGTGGCAAAATTTCTCACATTGTTTCGATTTTCCTGAGGAAATTTAATTGGCATAGCAAATGACAGTTCATTTTTTAATCCAATTCTCCACTCCCTCAGAATGGTCGGACCTAGTTGATCCAAAAACTTCAAGAATATGCACAGACAATATTCGTATTTTCCACAAAAACAATTGGCAAATGAAGCTTGAACGAAAGGAAACAACAGGACATACCGGAGAATCTGATTGTGACTCGAAGAAACGAAGCTCAACCATGGCTTCCTGATGCCTTGAGGAATACCAAGCAATGGCCTTTGCTGAACCAAGGACTTGCAATGCGTATTCAAGTGCAAACACCAGCTCATCAAGTCAAGTGCAACTTTTGAATTGAATCTGACTCGAAAACTGACAGGTCCAAGAATCTGTAAAAAATGCCAGGAAAAAAAAATAAAGAATCCAGAAACTGAACAAGCAAATTCAATGGTGAGCTGATTATAAATGCAGACAGAAAAAGGTGACACTAATATAAAAGCTTACTAAAATTAACTTGTGAGGTGGCAAACAGTTGGGGTGGCACAGTTAGCAGACCCTCAATCTCAGCCAGACTCGTTTGTAGGCAATTGAAAAAGAGGAAACCAAACCTAACTCAACAATGAGTCCCTCAACCTTAACCTTGCCTGCTTATCGCGTTCAAATAAACAAATTAATTATGTGCATGCGAAAAGCTAACATCCTTGCCTTTGGGAGGATAGTATCATGCCCAAATTCAGGGGAACAAAATATCCTATCATCTAACACACGCGCACACAAAACTCTCTTCCTTTTCTTCTCATCCTCTATCATGGTTTAAAACTATCCAGCAACTTAAGTTTCCTTGGCTGTTAAATTCCTATGTGCAAAATTGAAATTACCAACAATGTACACTCTTTAGTTAGTAACTTTAAGGCGGTGCTACTTTTTATGGGTCTTCTCCCATGAGAACACAGCCATGGAAATATGCAATTTTTAGGTTCTATGAACAGAGGGAAGCTCCTCAAACTAACCTATAGCTCTTACCTGCTTTATCTATCCAAGTAAGCTTTTGTAGACACCGAACAGCATCCCTATGAAGGGCGAAAAGGGAAAAAGAAGGGATGAGGTCGTAATGGAGAGAGAGAGCTTCATAGAAAAACCAAAGAATTAAAATGACACCACTGAATAACAGAAGGGAGCCTTTTGTCCATTGAACTTGGGGGCACTGCTATGGTCCTTGTGAAGCCACAAAAATTTAAATAAGTAGGTATAACAAAGACCAGGCCGAACCCGACACGTGTCCCTAACCCTAAAATGCCGGGTGGGTTAAGGGGTGGAGACGTAAATTCCAATCCCCAAGTTAACTGAAGGAAAGAATTTATGTCCAACACCATACAAATCTATTTTTTGGCATCTCTTAGATGGTTTCATCATCAGGACACTCGGGGATCTAACCTTGTGAAAGCAAACTAATGGATCTCGCCAACTGCAGTCGAACTGACCCAGTAGATCTAAGGTGGCGTTTGGTAACACTAATCTAAATAGGTATAGCTTATTTGAAAATTGTGCTTAGTTGGACTTTAGATTGTTAAGTTGGCTGATTACCAAAGAGAGAAAAAAAGTGGCCGTCACTTACCAATGATCCCTGATGCTGAAACGTGAGGATCAGAGAGGAACATGTCAAATGGTTGCATCATTTTCAACTTCCCTGCTTTACTTCTCCAAACATCGACATTCTTCTTAAAGGCAAAGGCATTTCTGGCACACACACCATGGAGTAGGGCTGAAGTTATACCAAGGATCTGGTCACCATCTAACTGCTCGGGGACTCACTATTATGCTGTACACACAAATGATAACATAAACCAGAATCAGAGGCAATGGAAACTAGATCAATTCCCATCAATAATGGTACATCCCAGCCAGTGCCAAGCTTGTCGACAAAAAGTCCAGGCCACATTGCCTCTACCGTTAAATTGTTGTGTGGAAAATGCAAGCAGATAGAGAATCAGATCTTAGGTCGAGCAGAATCCTTAGAAGAAAAGGAGAAATGCTATATCTGGTATATCAATGATAGAATGAAATCATTACAAAGAGCATGTGTATATCAGGACACAGCAACATGAAGAACAGCCAATATTCTAAAAGTGTAAAATCTATAAATGGATTAATAGCATTTTAGAAAGCCTGAAGAACATGGCAAAGAGTACATCATAAGCATACTAGAACCCAGCAATAAAATCAACAGTAGCATTAAATTAAACAGAAGACTACAGATGCAAAAATGGAACAGAAGCAAGGGACAGGAACCAGATCAAATTAGTACCTCTCAACTTTCAGGCCAAAAAAAATTAGATGGAATATTAAGCAAATTCTGTAATTGAAGAGGTCGCACCCACTTGCCTTGTGATGAAAAACTGTTTTATTTCGAGGCGTCTTCTTGTCACCATATGCTTCTGAGCTCAGAAGTAGTGTGTCATCAGGTGAGAGCAAGAACTCCGAGCAGAAACCAAGGGCATACAAGGATTTAATAAGTTGTATTTATTTTAACCATCAATTTCAGCATCTTCATTTTGGATACACTCATTCTATAAATATGTTAGCTTCTTGAGCGCCCAACACTATGCACCATAAAGCATTGGTGGTCTCATTGTTGTCTTACAAAATATTTAGTTATAATCTAATTAAAATGCGATGATCACATAACATTCGTTGTATTTTCTGCTAAGTTTCCCAATACTAAAACTGAGCAAAATCCTGTATATTTCTTTGTCTATATGAATGATTGAAGAGATGTTCGGGTAATGTGTTATGACTCTAAAAGAGAGCGAAAGGTCAAAAATAATATAGAGAAAATATTTGCAAATCCTTCCTTTTGTTTGTTTTTTTTTTTGGGGGGGGAGGGGGAGAAGAATTATGGGTGACAACTGATCGAGCAGCGGAACAGGCTGGGATTTGAATCAAACAAAAATGACTCGGGTTGTGACGAGTCAAATCAATCCTGAGATGTTCACAAACTTGCCATTAATATTTCAATCCAAAATCAGAACCCATTTTGGTTGGGCCGGATCAAAGAATTGACCCCAATTCTTTGCCAATCCCCATTTCAAATATAGATTGGTTTAATTTTAACCATTGGTGATTAGTTGCCACCCACATCACCTCCTTTCCGGTTGGTTTGGCACTTGCATGTCAGAGAACCCAACACATGAACAACCAGTAAAAGATAAATTTGAGCTTATATGATAATTGTAGTGCCCCTAAATCATATAGCATAGCAGTGTGCTACCACCACATGATTAGGTTGTGTGAATTCTATGAGTATGAATCATGCAAAAGTGTCTGACTGAAAGAAGAACAAAAACATATACATTAGTGAAAATACAAATGGAAATAATTCATAGGGAATGAGGATAAATAAATAAAATATCCACATACATTTCCCTGCAAATACATCAATCTGGACTTTTGAACAGGTAGGCTGTAGTTCTGAAAATCATACTGATTGACCAATAATGCTAACTGCTAATCTTATCATCGGTGCTCCTCAGACAAGAAAATTACACATGATAGCTAAGTTTAACATGTTCTTCAGTATATGACATGAAAATTGTCAACTATGCATTTGTTTATTAATAAACAAAAGGAAACAGTTAATATTAGTGGGGAAAAAAGGTAAAGAAAATCTTGAACTATTAGAGTTTCATCACCTTCAGCATTTTACTAAAAACAGTTCAAATGCTAGATAGTTATATAAGCAAAACCAATCCAGAAAATTGCCGAAGAAAACATTGATTAAACTACCTGTTCCGGTGAGCGGAATCACATGAATGGCGTAAAATTTAGGAAATTTGAAACCCTGGAGGTATATATATCTGCATACCTGCAATCAGAAGCTGAAGAAAGAAAACAATTGAAAAGTACATTTCTGCTTAACAAGAGATGGTCAAAGCATAAGTGCATACTTCTCAATTTGTATCATCAAGTGGCTTTTATCCCACAGACCTGTAACTGAAAGAAAACCTCACCCATGTCAATTGTAACACAATATAGTAGTTTAATTCTATATACAGGAAAATGAAACAAGCAACAATGCAACATAACTATACAAACTTTTAATATAAGTAATTTAAATGAAACTAATTTCTCTGAGTCATAAATCAACTCAGGCAAGTCGTGATCTTGGATTTGGAACATAGTTACCAAGGCGGGTAAGGGTATAATACGGCGATGATCCGTTCCGGAAGTACGGGTGTTATACGGAAAAAACACGGCAAAAATAAGGAAAAATTAAAAATATTTAATAATTATAAATAAATAAAAATCATGATATTAACTAATAACAATCATTTAATACGAAATATGTATTTCACGGTAAAAGCACATTGTACATGTTTAATATGTAATGCGAGTATTAAATGGGTATTATACGACGATATGCGTATAATTCGTAACATCCAAAAGTACGGAGTTTAAAACAGCGACCCACCCTAAAAGTATTATATGGGTACTATACGGGTATAATACGGGTGTCGGAAACTATGATCTAGAAGAGATTCTGAACCACAAGTATTCAAACCTCCTCCTCTTATCCTTTTGTTAAAGTGCTCCCCATCTGTTTCTAACATAGGAACAATTTTGTGGTCTATTCTTTGCATGACAGGCAGTATCAAAAATTACATACACCCTTAATCTCAATAACCCCAGTTTTAGGCATAACACCCTTTATAATCTCTTCGACTAATATCAAAAATAACATACACCAAAGTATCTCCTTTTGAAAAAGAATGACTAAGTGAATTCATCACTAATGCAAAAAAGATAATATTGCTTGTGCTCTTTCAATCAACAAAAGAACTATTTCTTAGAAATTTCAAAACGATTTGGGCGGTACTACCTGGTGTCATTTCATAGATGATCTGGAGAAAGAGAAACCTCTGAGTATTTGAGGATTCTTCTTCATCAGTTGCTCACATTTGTGATTAGATCCGGATGGTTGTATTGGAGTGGGCGAGGTTACACTTCACAGTGGAGGGCCTTAGGGAGGTCTTGAGTTGATCTTGTTCTCTCAACCCTCTAGCTGGTTAGGAGATCTTGATCGCATGTTGCTTTGTTTGGTGTCAAGTTTATGTGCTTATAAACTCTTTGCATTCTTCTCCTGTAGTCCTCTTTTCCATTATTAATATATTGTGCTTGTTTATCAATCAAAAAAGAATAAATAAAACCTTACTAGAGAGTTATCTCCTCAGAGACATCAGACAAAAAATATCTTTCCATAGAGTTTGGTCTCCTATCAGGAAATCAGCCGTTTCTCAAGCATTCAAGTTTTTTTTCTTTCTAGTCTGTGATCTTTAATCACATATCAGAGAGTAGAAAGAGTGGCTAATGCTGGATATATCATTCTAGTCCTCGGCCTCTCTATCGTTCGTGATAGTGATATCACATTACCCACATGTATTTTCAGAACCACAACACGATGAGCTTCCTACAGTAATTTTGCAAATGCAAAAAATTGAAGTACTAGATTTTTAACATCATGCTATAAAAATTCAGAGACCAATAAACATAACACTGTTAATAGAGAAAGAGCTTACCAAAAACAAAATAAACATAAATAGAGAGCGGATCAGGGGAATTAAAAAGAAACCTACTACTTCAAGCAAAACTAACTGCCCCAATTTACAAGCTAAACAGTGCATTCTCTCAATCCTCATCAACACCCAAAACACGAGAAGATCCAATAAGGATCTTCTTAACAAAAGGTTGGTTCCAAACGAGGGAAAGACAACTAGCATCAACTGCTGCTGCAGTAGAGCCCACAGAGTGAAGGGAAAGAGAGACCTTCCACTGCCACATTTCAACTAAGACAACTACCCATCTACGCCCCCAGAGTGAAAAAGAGAGAGGCCTCCCACGGTCCCACCACCTAAATTTTACCTCAACTTGGACCTCTTGGGTGGGCCACCTCTGGAGTCCCTCCTATCAGGGACCCTAGCCTTCCCAAAAGCCTTCATCTTCCTTCTCTTCCTCTCTTCCTCGCTGTCCGACTCGACCCCATGCTCCCTATCTGCATTGCTAGCCTCCCTCTCCAACTCTTCCCAAGTCTTACCCTTCTCCTCCTCTGACTCTTCCTCCGAGTCCTCTTCCTCGTCATCCTCAGACTCTACCAACGACTCACTGACATCATCCTCATCTTCCGACACCGAGTCAGACTGCACATCTGAAGGCTCATACCCTTGGTCTGATTCCTCAGAATGCTCTGAATCCGAGTCGCTTGCCTCCATGTTCAAGAACTCCCATCCCCCATCCTCGATAAATTTCTCCGGGTCATCAGTGATCGTCTTCAAAATGGGCCGCCAGTTCAAATTCAGCCTGCTCTCATAATATTTCAGGTCTGTTGTGTCAAGCCACTCCTTGATGCCATCAAGTGAACTGGATGGGATTGAGTCAATCCGGAGGACATCCCGTTTGAAGTCCTTAAATACGATTGCCATGTCAAAGTTCTTCTGCCCAAGCCCGACCCTCTCCAAGTTCACAATCTCAATCTCGCTCAGAGTAATTACCAGGAAAGGCGTCTCTACCAGCTCCACCAGGCAACTCGAAGTTGGGACGATGAAAGCTGAGGCCTTGTGAGGAACCCCATGGAAGCCAAGCTCTCTCAAGGGCTGGTCAAACTCAAGGTCAAGACCTCTGAACTGAGGCTGTCCCCAGAGATCGTTCACCCGATTGACGAAGTTATGGAAGTCCGAGTTGATCCTGTTCTTTCGGTCCCTCTCCCGCTGCTCTTCCTCGATTTCATCAGGGTCGTAGGCTGATCGCTTCCCACCTCCCAGGGTCTGGACCACATCCATCACCTCAACATAGAACTGGACATCCTTGGTCTTCTTTTTCCCCACCATAATGTGGTTGTGCAGGTGGAAGTGCAGGAGGGTGATCATCTCCTTCTCTGCAGGCTGGAAGAATGCGTGCTTGATGTTCCCGTACATTATGTCTACACGCTCGTCTGGCCTCGAAGTAGAATACCGAAACCCATTCACGTGAGCTTCAAGTGCACCAGTCAGCTTTCTTCCCCGACCACCAAACGGAGGACGAATCCACAGATCAGATAACCTTATGGGCTTGAATTTGGCCCCTGCAAGTTGCAGCTTATCCTGCATAACCAAGGTGGCCCTCTCAGCTTTTTCAGACTCTCTCGAAGCAATCTGCCGCCGGAGGGTTTTGATCTGCTGTACCACTTCACTAATGTGCCTTGGATCCTTGGAGCGGAAGGAGACCTCCTTCAAATAAATAGACCCTTGAAATTTCAGGGTGCTTGCATCATGGGGATTGAATGCTGTCCCTGGTACATTAAAGATTATTCTGATATACCCAGTTCGATTACCATCCTGCTGGCTGATCACATTCTTGACGGTAGCCACATGGAAGGGGACCATGCTTCCATAGACTGGTAGGAGAATGGCCTCATTTTTCTGGTCAATCTGAATCATCAATTCCCTTGAAGGGGGCATATCGTTCACATTCTTATAAGCAATTAGATCGCTCGAAGCTTTCGCGGCACCCTGACCATCACCTGTCCCAGGCCCACCGCCAGCCAGCCTCCGGGCAGTTTCTTCATTCTTCTGGCGGGCAAGCTCTGCCTGGTGCTGCCTTCGTAGCTCCTCCTTAGACATCTCCTGGTTGTCTGACCTGAGAGTCGCCTTGGACAAAAAGGCCTCACTGCCGTTGGCCTCAGCTTTGACTTTGGGCTGTTCTTCTTCATCCTCGTCATCCTCATTAAACGAGTAAGCCACATCCTTAACTGCTTTAGAGCTGATTGAAGTCACGACTTCTGGTAGCTTTTCATTGACAATAACTGTGTCTGCAAGCAACAGAGAAAATTTCTCGGTCTTCAGATTCTTTGTCTGGGCTTGCAAGCTCTGAAAACCCAGTGACACATTGAAAACCATTCCTGCCTTCAACACACGATCATTCTTGGCATTCAAGCTGAGACCAGACTCACGAAACTCAAGGCCAATACCCGTTCCTGCAGACTTTGTCATGTTTGACAATAATTCAGGAGCATCCTTCTCAACGACTGAAAGGGCAGCTTGGTAGGCAGCACTGACTTTGTTTCCAGGCTTTAACGCACTGATAGCTGCTTCGTGGGCCTTGAGGAGAACCTCATAAGCCTTACTCTGAGTTGTGTTGGCATCAATCAGAAAAGTCCTCGCAAGATTCGAGCAGTAGCTGTTATAGCGAGACCCAATCGCACATATGATCACACTGGTCGAGTCATAGTAAAGATTATCATCGTTACTCGAAGCACTCGGCTTGAGATCAAATTCTCCTCCGCTCTGGAAGATAGGGGGATAACAGATATCAACATTCTCTGCCTTCAGCTTCACCTTAACTCTTGCAGGTTCTAGTATGGCCTTCTCTGTGTCATCCATTAATGAAGAATGGGAGACCTTCTTTTCCTCGTCAATGACCTTTTCAAGCTTCGGAACCACAAAATGCTTCATGACAGAAGATGTCAAGAATGACGCCTTCTTCACATTTGTTAGCTCAGTGTTGTCCTTGACAGCAAACAGGTCTGAGAACCCATTTGTTATATCGCTGAGCTGGAAACCGGAGTTCTTCAGCTTCTCAACCCACGTTTCCAAAAGATTCCCTTCAGGAGCCTCTTTTGCTATGTATCCAACAACAGGGGATTCGAGATCCTCAGATTTCGACTGAACACGAAAAGCATGGAGTATCGTATCCATCATTTCAGTTCCATCATCGTTCTTTGCCTTCACATGTATCACTACTTCAGCACCGACAGCCTCCTTGGATGATTTTTTCAGGACTTCAAGCAGAGAGGCTTTCTTCTGGCTACACAAGAAATGGATCTGCTTGTTCATGAAAACCATGATCGTCTCCGGGAACTCGTAACCGAGCAACCAAATGTTCAGAGCCGATGATTTCAGGTACCTCAGATCCTCGGAAGCCGGAGGCGTTGCTATCGCAAGAGCATCAGAAGAGCCCCATAGATCAGCTCTGTGTTCGTTCCAGTGTGAATAGAAACTTTTCAACCGCTTGCTGAAGTTATCAATATTGATTGTGTAGGCACTGACTGGTCCAGAGGCATTGCCATTTCCATTCCGATGATCAGCCATTGATAATATATCGAATCTAGAACAACTCAAATCCTCAGCAAATCAACCAGGTGAACATACAGACAAACACGGACTGTGAGAACTTAAAATTATCAGCTCCCTTCTCTTCTTTTCATTTGGTGCAAGGTTAATCTGAAGAAGAAAGAGAGAGGTTAAAAAAGGTTCCGGTTCAGGTTATGTTAAAGAGTTTAGGTTAGGGATCACAGAAATTCCTGAACAGTACTAAAACAAACTAATAAAGAATCTGAAGAGAGGAAGAAAAATAACAAGTTAACTTACAATTTCTTCTATTTTCACGACATTGTTCTTATAAATTACAATTCGTATCTAGGCTTGGGAGATGCAATAATCCTCAAATAGCAGGATCGATAAAAATAAATTCAATTAAACAGCATAATAAAACTCACGATATTTTTTCTACTTCTGCAACAAAATGAGCGGATCCTTTGGTTCCTGGTGCAGTTTCACATTAAGAGTTTCTAAGGCCTCTATACGTCGTGAAAAAAGACAGTGATATAAATAAATAAATAAATAAATATAATGAACGAAACAGAAGAAAAAATCACTTACCTCTTGATAATCTGCAGAGGGGGTCCCGATCCTCCACTTACTCCTGTGTATTTATTAGGTCAAAATTAGGGTTTCTTCAAATCCAAAACCGAACAATAACACAAAAGAAAACAATAAAAACTACAGAAGGACTGGCAATTTTTTTTTCACTGTTTCCCTAAATGCAGCCCCCAATCCTTCGTTTCTTGCGCAAAAACTCAAATTTGAAGTTAGGGTTAGGGTTTCTGTAACTCATGGAATCAAAAGAGAACGAGAGATTAAAGCTTACAGTTTCTACTTTTCCTGAAGACTCGGACCACGGTTGTCCGATTGAAAAGGCGAATTTAGTTCGAATGTGATTAGGGTTCAAGTTCGGGACTCTAAAACTCCTTCAGAAAGGGAAAAACTAGGGTTAGGGTTTCAAAAAACTTGTGAAGATGGCGAAACTTGAAACGAAACTTCGAACAGAGATGGAGAATTCAAGAACACGAAACAGAGATGATTAAAGAAGTTAATAACATAAAAACCAAATAACGGAAAGTGTAGAAAACTTGTAGAGAGAGATCAAAGAGAATAGAGAGGTAAAATGGCCGAGAGGGTCGACGAGGGAACGCATATTAGCGCAATTTTTCTTCGAGTCTTAGAACGAGGTATATATAGTTAGAAAATTTCAGAACCAGCCCCTTTATTTGATCAAATTACACCTAATACCACCGCCTTTAAATGGTGAATTTACTGAAATCTCCTAAAGTCCCAATCAATTAAATATATAGTACTGACTATGGACTATGGGTGTGTTGAGGGGAATAGTAGAAGAAATTTTCACTTTCACCCTATTTGGTTTGAGCGATTTTGAGGTAAAATGAAACCTCAACTTTCTCAATAATGTACCATTTTCTCACACTTTTACCAAAATCTTATTTCATCAAAATGCTGAAATTATGAATGAAACTAAAAGTAAAAACTTCACTATTTCAAATCTATCATTTTGTATAATTATATTCCTAAAGAGAGCAAACGGTAATTTTGAAAAAAAATTATACTTTCCCCTAATATTTTTCCCTCAAACCAAACACATAAAAAAAATTATACAATTCTTTTATTTTACTTTACCTCACTTTACTTTACTTCACCTTTTTTTCTCCCACCCATTTACCCTTCAACCGAACACACCTAGGGAAATAGTTAACGTAGCAAGAAAATGTATTTGCAAACTAAGGCTGGACCTCATTGGTCCAAGTCCCTCCTTAAATACTCATCAACTAAAGAGGGGGGCTTGGATCAATGAGGTCTAGCCTTAGGTTTGCAAATGCATTTCTCAAGTATGCCTATCTCGCCCTATTGACAATTGAGTAATGTACTCGCACAGCCGTACTCTACCAATATTTAGGAAACTAAATGAAAATGGGATCGGATTTGGTCTAGTTCTCACCGTACCAAAACCGTCTGGCTTACTCAGAAAGCCCTTTAACTATCGTTAATGGGCCTTCTAACATGGAATCGGATTTGATCTGGGTCTCGCGAGACCAAAATCATTTGGCCTAAAGTCTCCGTCCGACATATGGCAATAAAAGGGGAGAAGTCATTTCATTTTCCCCCCTCTTTTTTGACTTCTCTCCATTTGATACCTTCTCCCATTTTTATCGCCACGTGTCACATGCAAAAGTGTAGGCCCGATGATTTTGGTCTAGCGAGAGAGATAAAATCCAATCATTTCTACCACTAATTAAGAAATTTAACTCCTAGGGTTGATTTTAAAAAAAAAACCTAATGTTAGAATATGAACTTGAAGGTTGAGTGAATTTTAACCACAATTATATAATATACATTAATAAATTAATAATAATATTATTAATATTTGTGTATAAAATCAAGTTATAGCTGAGCTTAATTCAAGCCTCGACTTGGCTCAGTTTCAATACACCCCTAGGTGGTGCTTACAAGAGGTTCTAATGAGTGCTCCTTTAGAATCTGAACACATGGCAATCTTTTTGGAAAACTAGACCTTTAATTTCAAGATGGATTTCTTTGGAGACAATTAAAAATACATATATAATTTGGACATTTTTAGATTGTCTAATTATATTATAATTAGTTAGCATTAACCTCCTATAACTTACTAGACCCTACCTATAGGCTATTGAAATCTCTAATTTGTTAAACACTTAATCAAGTGGTTTAGATGGGTTTAATTGGGCTAATTTTTTTTAGGTGTTCGTTAAGAAACTCATATTGACATCTAAAGGTCGAAATTGGGAAAAAACCTATTATGTATTGAATTTTTAAGGGGGCTTTCACAATAGGTTCTCGTGAGCATTGGACAGTAGAATATCATACAAATGGTGATGTTAAGATTTTGAAAATATATATTTTAAATTTGTTGTGTAATCATCATATGTTAAGATAAGCACACCAACACCTTTTAATATTAGTGTATAGTCATCAAATATTAGAGTATGCATAAGGAGCGATTAATTATCATCTAGAATAGAAAACGATGAAAACAATATTTAATTGTTAAAAATAATTTTTTTTCCTCACAACAGTGAACAAAAAAGCTCCAAAAAAGTAATAAAAGAATTCATGCTTGGATTTATTGTACGTGTACTTATTTATTCCAAACATAGCTCCTATACAAATTGGAAGCACGATTTCAACCAATTTAACTCGTGCTCTCACATTTTTTATAACAAAATATTAGAATTAATTTTGTATTAAATAAATATAAATATATTAGAGACATCTCATGTTTAAATATTAGATATGGGCCATAAATTAAGACATTCCAATGTAAAGTTTTTCTTTTGTATAATATACAACTGATATAATTAAAATGTAAAACTAGCAAAATGAGGGAAATAAAGTATATAGGGTTGAATGAATATATAAAATTATAATTTAGATGAACTTGGATAAACATGATTTGAATATATGAAATATGAAGTTATATATTTTTTATTTAGAGTTATTTTTTAAAAAAGGTTCAAACGTAATCTTTAAAAAATAAAAATGAAAATATCAGAGATACAATCACATTAAAATAGTTATTATATTTTTATGGATTAATATATAAAATATAACACAATTTTGTTTTGGTCATAAAGCATCATCTTCACATATATAATACTAGTGGAAGGCACGCGCATTACACGTGTATACAGTCCGATGCACGTGAGAGAGAGGGGTGAAGGAGAGCAACTAGGGTGAACCCTAGAGGTGAGTGAATTTTAACCACAGTTAAGGAGTGTCAAAAGGGACACGTGTCAACCTGTGGGTGCAATTGATGAGAAAATGGTAGTTTGTGGTAAGTGAATTTTAACCACAGTTAAGGAGTGTAAAAAGGTGTAGATGAGAAAATGGTAGTTTGAAAATTAAGTAAAATATTAAATCAAGGTTTTGTCTTAAGGGTAGTTGAAAATTTATCAAAAATGGGCAAGAATTAGTCTAGGGATACTCCCAAAGTGTACTCCCAAATATATTCCAAAATCTTATCCGTTTATCTCAACTATAAACGGTTAAGATTAGAGCTGATGTGGCATTAGAAAAGACAAAATAAACCAACTCAAATTCTGGCACTTAATGGTTGGTTATAAACGGTTAGGATTAGGGAGTATATTCGGGAGTATATTTGGGAGTACCTATTATTCATATAGTCTGACTCAATTGGCAATGGTTTGAAAAATTGGTAGTTTGAGAATTAAGTAAAACCTGAAAGAAATGATTCGTAAGGTTTGTATATAAAGGTAGTTTGAGAATTAGGGAAAAATTATACTACAAGATTTATTAAGGGGGGTAGCTTGAGAATTTCCATCATTAGGGGGGGCTTCTCTCATTTATAGTAGAAAAGATTATAGTAAAGATAGAGTAACTCCAAGTATAAAGTGATTCTAAATTTGATGCTCACACTTCCGTTCCCGCTCGATGCTTTGGGCGCTTAGATTAGATTTATAGAGGTGTTGATAAATTTTGAAATCAAGGGTGTGACAGTCATTTCACTGTTTATAGTGGCAACATTTTAACCTTCAACGAGATTTGAAATGACCAAAACGTCTCTACCAAAAGCAAATGACCATAAGGGCCTTAATACCTTTATGTGTATTTTAAAAGAGCAATAATGATTATCAAATAAAGAAAAAAAAAAGCAATAGTTTGCTCCACCGGAGAGGAGCAAACTATTGCTCCACACTCTCACAAAGTCAACTCGACTACCATGAACTTCAGTTATTTTTTTAAAACTTCTATGGTTAGTTTTTTTTTTTTTTATCTTTCTAAAAACTAAGGGTAGAGGGGTGAACACTAAGGGTGATCAAATCTTAATCACAGTTAAATAGAGTTAGAAGAGGGACACGTGGCATGAAAAGGGACCTGAGATGCACCTCCTTGTATCAACGACCAAGGAGGTGATTATTTTCCAATTTTAAAAATGTATATATGTTTATCTCTACTAATATAATGAGGATTTCTCCGTTGCTCAAAATGTTGATTGTATTTGCATTTATTCCAAAAATTTCCTTTCACTTCTATCATTTAGAATTCTCTTCTTAGAAACCTTAAACAATTTTTTTTCTAAATCCTTAAAATACCACTATTTTAATCATGAATATAAGATAAAATTTTTATTAAATATTTTGCTTAATTTCCATATTATCCCTTATTCATTTATATTAGACTCTTTAGACTCGAAATTCTCTACGATTATATACTCTTTAACCGTGGTTAAGATTCACCTACCCTTACGATTCACCCACTTATCTCGAGCTAACCACAGTTAAGGGGTGTCAAAAGAGACAAATGAAACCCCTAAGGTTCACTTACTTATTCTTGGTTCTTAGAAAAAAAATATTTATTTTTTAATCCCTGTTTAAAATTCACTAACTCTTAAGGATAATTTTTTTTCATATTTGTTTTCTAAATCAAGGATAGGTGGGTGAACCCTAGGATTGGGTGAATCTTAACCATAGTTAAGGGGTGCCAAAAGAGACACATGGCAACCTCAAGGGCATAATTGGACTCCAATTATGGTTAAGATTCACTCACCCCTAAAGTTCACCCACTTATCCTTGGTTTTTAGAAAAAAAGTTAATTTTTTAAAAATCCTAATTAAAATTCAATAACTCTTAGGATTAAAGTATTTTTATATTTTTTTCTAAAAACCCAGGATAAGTGGGTGAACTTTAGGGATGAGTGAATCTTAACCACAGTTAAGGAGTGTTAAAAGGGACACATGGTGACCTTATTGTCATAATCGGACTAATCGCTCTCTTGGCAAACGCTTCTAAAGAAGAACGTCTCATCAAGGCTCTGCCCATCATTTTCTTTGTTATACCTAAAATGTCCCTAAATCTTTTTGAGTCTCAAAATGTCACTACGTCATATTTCTATAACCAACGTGTCTTTCATAATTTTTTCCATAAGGGATATCTAAAATGTCCCTCAAGTTTCTATACCCAAAATATTTCTTAATTTTTTTCAAATGCCATCACTAGGATCCCTCTTCCCAGTCTCTCTCTCATTACCCTCTCTCTCACCTGCTGCCCACTAGTAACTTATAATGTCTTTCTCTCTCGGCAATAGTTAGGGAATTCCATTTTGGTGCAAAATATTGAATTCCATTTTTACCCTCATTCATTCATGTTTGCAGCCAATTAAAATACAGTTAAGAGTATAAGCGGGGGAATACGATTCTAATATAAATTTCTAGATTAAAATGGCGGGAAATCGGGATTACTGAATAAACACTATTGATAATGCATCTAGTGGTGATAGAACTATGTGATTGCTACTTAAGTTGACCTTGAATATGTTCTTCTATTCTATCAATCACGGCTCCTTAATATAATCAATTTTTTTTTTTAAATGGGTAGAATATATTCGTAATCCAAGTTTAGAAGAAGAACATTCATATGCCTTTGTGTCGACAATCAATTGCGATTGAACTCTCCCCAAGTTCAATCGCAACCACAGGTCAACACATGTCCCTTTTAATCCCTATTAACCGTAGTTAAGATTCACCAATCTTTAGAGTTCAACAATCTAGCCTTATTTGTTAGTACAAAAATATATTTTTTAAATTAACCTTAGGGTTAAGACTTTTTAACTATAAGGTTACAAAAAAACATTAACACTTTTTTTACTAAAAAATAAGGTTAGATTATTGACCCTAAGGTTAATGAATCTTAACCACAATTAATAGGGGTTAAAAGCAGGGGCAAAGCCAAGACCTTTTCCTTGAAGGAGCAGAAATACATGTATCAAGAAAACTAATGAATTTAAGAATACTGAGGAGCCGAAATACATGTATCAAGAAAACTAATGAATTTAAGAATAACTAATGAATTTAAGAATACTGAGGAGCCGAAATACATGTATCAAGAAAACTAATGAATTTAAGAATACTGAGCTTGGGGTTTTGGGGTGTAGCCTCAATTTTTAAATTTTAAGTAATTGGTGTAGTCATAAATTCATTAATGTTACATTCCAATAAAGAATAAAGGTATAGTAACATGCCCCTTTTGAAAGAGTAAAAAAAATTAAAATAATATATATATATATATATATAGATAGTAGACTACGCATTTAGTTGAATGTCGGTTCTTATTGGTCCATGCCCTCTTCTTAACACCCACCAACTGTGGTTAAGATTCACTCACTCCTAAGGTTCACCCATCCAACCTTGGTTTATTTATTTAAATTATTAACTTTAATTTAGTTAAGCTTAACCATAGTTAAAGGGTCACATGGATTCTTATCACCGTTCTAAATAAAAATTAATTATATTTTTAATTTTTTATATCATACATATAACAAAAATTACAAATATTTGAAGGGACCAAACTTCCCATATGGTCTAAAGTTATTTTGAGGGGCACTATATATAGATAATAGTAAAAATATTTTAATTTTTTTAATACTATATATTATTAAAAATTCAAAAAAACTTAGGGAGAGGGCATGGCCCCCCTCGCGGCCTCGCCCTGGCTCTGCTTTGGTAAAAGGGACATGTGTTGACCTGTGAGTGCAAAAGTTCAACCTTGATTGGTTGTGATCCGATTTCCATTGTGCTAGCTCAATCTGATCACACAATTAGTATAGTGGACCGGTTTGAACAATGAGGCAAGAAGCCAGATCACCTACTGAAATTGTAGAGACCCAAATCTTTTCTCATGCTTTCATGCAAGTATTAAGTGTATTTTAGTCTTTATGATGTTTTAATGTATGTGCATTTATATTTAATTAGTGTGGTGTGATCTATGCTTAATCAAAGTTGTTAAGAGAGAGATGTCATAACACACCCTGAACTTTAGGAAACTCTAGTTTTGTCACCGTTTATCAGAATTGAGTGATTCTTAAATCATTAGAAATGTATTGGAATCCTCTTCGAAGTTCATATTTAATGTTTTTTCAGATTTTGAGTCTAAGTTAAGTCAAAAGTGGATTTTTTGATATTTTGTCTGATGAAATTACATATCAGTCCACTTGTGGGCCCATTTAGACCATTTAAAACTCAGAATTATGAGTTGCATAAAACATAAAAGTTGTTCCCCTTTTGAAGATGAATCCAACGCAAGTTAAATCATCGAAATCCGATAAACAAGTCAAAAGTTATGTGAAAATATCAAAACGAGATAAAATCTGTTGGAATAAGGAAATGAGGAGTGCTTTCTATCGCAAATAAGGTGCGATCGATTGCAAAATAATGCGATCTATCAAAAATTTCTACAATCGATCACATTTAGGTGAGTTTTTTTGATTGGCTTTCGGGTTTAGGTGCGATCGATCGCACCTAAACAATCAATTTTACCAGAATTGATTTTTGATCCAATATAAACGCCCCACTAGTGGCCCGGCCCAAAGAAAGCCCACTTTCAGCCCTTTCGTAAGGTTAGGGCCGGGCAATTTGGTACATTATGTCTTTGACTTGGTTTGTGTCCGACAATTAGCCGCACTTTATCTATCTCTTTCTGCCTGTACAGTGCGACTCTCCAGCAGCAACCATGTCTGCAACAGCACCCTTTATTTCAAGCCCGACCTCCTCACTCAATTACTTCAGAAGAAGCAGAAATGGGATTCTCTTCAAATCTATTCCGACTTTCAGGAGCTCTTCAAGGACATTTCTCAACGACCTCTTCTTCAAAAACTCTTATGGGGCGCTCAAACGAAATTCAATCTTCACTGCCTCCAGACCCTTTTCCCCTGTCATGGAATGGCAGGATTCCACGTAATTATCTTCAATCTCAGATCCTACCATTTTCTTTTTCAATATACTCGATCTTGTGTCGAATGCCAAAAAACTATATTTTTTTTTCATTAGATCTTGGACTGGAGGATCTGAACTGAAGTTGGCTGTGTATACTAGAATCACCGATCAGAAATCATTCTATGCTGATTTCTGATTTCAAGACTATTTTTAATTTTTTATAATTTATACCCATTTGTATATAAACGTCATTTTTTTCATCTATGTGCCAAAATGGGTTGTGTGAAAACTGCGATTCGTTAGTCACTAAGCATTGCTTGCCTACTTCTGATTTTTAAGGACCCCCCCTTTAATAAATTAGACAATTACTCATCTTTATTCCACCATCGATTCTTCATTTCTGAGATGAATCTTCGCTGCATATATTAAATTATCAGTTTTATTGCATTGAACGGATACTCATAATTTTATTCATTTGAGACGAAACATTCTTAAATTATAAATTATTTCCATGCTACTTATCTGTCCGAAGACCCTTTTGATCTTTAGCTCAAATGCTTACTCCTTTCAGTTGGGGAGAGGCAATAAAGCTGTTTATGTATATATATATATATGTGTATGTAATGTGAGAGCCTGCCTTCTTAAACTGTGATAGACTGATAGTCAGCTAAATGGGTTTCAATCTATCAAACAGACTGGGTTATCTAACATAATTGTTCATCCCTTATAGTCAGTTCCTTATAGTTTTTGAAAATGGGTTGAAAGTTTTGGGAGGTTTTCTAACAATGGTTTTTGACAGTTAAGTCTTTTTCATTCAATAGATTCCTTATTATGGAACAATCTCCCACCAAATAACTGGTCATCTTGTATGTTTATATCTTTAATTTATTTGAAATGGTCCTACCATTTTAATCCATGCATAGCTAGGTTCTCATTTGCAAACCCATATTTCCATGGTTGCTAATGATAACTAGACAAATGTTAATGCAGGGCTAGATTGGAAATTGATATCCCTTGTTCGGTTGCATATGATTTTTATTCTGATCGTGAAGCTATTCCTCGCTGGATGCCCTTCATTTCATCTGTAAAGGTGCGAGCAGATATGCGTTGAATATATTTCCCTTAACACTCCACAAAGGTGCTTTGTGTTTCAGTTGCCCCTACTGATAGCATGTCCCTGAATGTCGTTTTACTTTTATCATCTAGATCCTACACTACTGAGAAAAAAATGGTTCATAGCTCACTCTTGAAAGTAGTGATTGAACTTCTCAAAGTTATCACACACAAAGTTAATCATCTTTGAAGGTTATTAGTATGGTAAGTATCTGAAAATTCACCGACTTCACATTGATCCAGAATAGTGTTCTGAGGTTGTGACTCCATATTCCCTCATTTGACTGGATACATAATCACTGTTTTCTATTAGTTTCTTGTTCCTTTCCAGAAATTATTGATTTATTTTGCCCCACATGTTCCTTTGAATACTTGTACTAAAAGCTCCAATTTTTGCTATGTGGAGGTGTTCTTACTACTTTTATTCGACTACCATGCTCAAGGAGGACTCGGCATGGTAGTGCTCAATAAAAAAACCAATGTGAGCATTAGGTAATGGAGGAAGGATAGCTATGTTTTTCCATATGGGTGAAACCATTTATTTCTTTCATTCTTTTGAAGTCCAAACGGCAGGCCTTTCCTCAATGATTCAGGATCGATCAAGACTCTCGAGACTTCATAGTCTTCTGGGGACAGATAAGCCCTTCTCAAGTCACTGATATTAGCTTGGTTGGAGTAATCGGGCTGGGTGGGCTTGGAGGCTTTTTCTTGTTATTGTACTGAGTTTATATGCTTGTAAACTCTTGGTCTATGCTTTCTTGACCCTGTATCGCTTTTTCTTTATTATATATATTCCTTGATTATCAATTAAAAAAAAAGTCACTGAAAACCAAGGCTGACATCCCATGTAACTCTATTGTCTCCTAAGCAAGTCAAATTGAGTCAGGCGAATTTTGATTTGTCATTCAGTATTCATTTGTTGATCATAGGGATGAAAACAACGCTGCTGGGTTCCCAGTGGAGCTATGAAAGATTTCAAGCATTACTATTTTTTCATTAACATGGCAGATGCACAAGTCTGGATCACTGTGAAGTACATTTGAATTGGACCCTCATATATCCTCAGTTTTTTTTGGTTAAGGTAATAATACACCACTCACACACACTGGCCAACCACCCCCACACACATGGACCACACAAGACTTGGACCCAACTCATCTCACCAAAAGGGTCTAACCGATGTGGGACTAAGTTGGGTAGAAACACCAACCGTCCAAGGTCAAGGGGTTGTGTACCCTCTATTCTCATATATCCTCAGTTTACCTGGCTTCTTTGTGCTAGAAATTAATTACATCCAAACATAAATTGGACTTGGCTCTCAGAATCATTAATTTAGAGTTTCTTGAGCTGATTTTCCTACTTTGCCTCGTCCAGCGTCTTTAATCGGAAATTCACCTCCATAGAGATTCAATATTTCTTTGCTATTTTATCTAAGCTAGAAATCTGGTGAAACATATATCATGAATGGACATTCATTTAGCCAAAAACTAGCACAGTCCTTGGTTTTTTAGATAAAATTTAAGTTCCATCTTTAATAATAGAGAAGCAAATGGAAGGTGTGGATTAGAAAAACTCCAATGGGAACACACGATATTCAGATTGGGAATATATTTTGTTTAGTATAACCTGTGTTCATCCTTTTGAGAGCCCCCGATGTCCCTCTTTTACAAAATGACTCGATCTTATTTCCCTCTTTTACCATGGAACTTGATCTTATTTCCAAAATAAAACTTAGGTTTTTATCAGAGTGATAGTCAACTAGATTATTAGGCTCCCCACATATGAGTTAAAACCTATGATTTTGCAGGGTAAGAAATTAACAACGTAACCTACGGTTGGCACAAGTACTGTTTACTGTTGAAACCCCGCCACTTAAATTCAGAGAAAGTATTAGTGTTTTTACCTCTTATATTAATTTAGCTCATGAAATATCCCTCAAATTACTGAGTTGCTCACATCTGGGAGAATCTGATTTTGGGTTCTAATTAACAGGTTTTAGAAGATAAGCCCGACCTATCACGATGGTCACTGAAGTATACAGCATTTGGTCGTGATATTGAATTCTCTTGGCTTGCTCGAAATATGCAGGTGATGATCATGAGATATCTCCCAATTTTCCTTTCTTTTCTTTTCCTTCCATTAGACCAATGTTTGTCCATATGTTCCTGTAATGTTCCCCTTCAAGTATGCTTTGTTACCTTCCTTGCAGCCCATACCAAATCAGAAAATCCACTGGCGGTCTCTGGAAGGTCTTCCTAACAGGTACCAAGAATAGTGTGTTAGGCAAGCCTAATCATAAGGAACAAGGACAAATTGAGCAGCTTCATTTGTTTTACTTATAGGACTAATTAACAGAGTTCTTTTGCTCAATCTATGACTGTATTGTCAGAGGATTTATATGACTCAATAATTTTTTTATTTTTTGTTATCGTAAGCAAACATTTTTCAAAATCTTCTTTGTCAGTAGCATGTTATTAGCTGTAAATTATGTAGCATTTGTATATGTGCACATAATAGACAAGGTAGCAATAAAAGAACATCAAGAAATAAGAAAAAACTTTCAGTAAGCAGTAAAGTGAAGAAAATTTTGAAAACTAAACAACGGAATACATATATACGCACATATGTATGTATGTATGTATACCAGTGTCACCAAAGGCGCTGAGTGACACCTACATTTTAGCTAAGCAACCACAGTCTAGTTATATCCAGTACACTAAAGCCATAAACTTAAGGAGTATTCATATGGGAAAAAAACAGGCAAATAAAAATATTTTAAATATGATGACAAACCGTATTCTTTGGTTAACTCATTGTGAACTTCCTCTGTATTCTCCTTTTCATTTTATTTATGAATATCTTGATTACCGAAAAGAAAAAACCTTGCTTCTTGTTTTTATTTAAAATCATGTTAAGTCCTTTAGTGTTTAAGGTAAGATGGAAGTGAGAAGAGGAGGAAGATGAAGAAACTCTAGAGGGAGAGTGTTTCCCCCCATAATTTCAACATTCTTAAATTAAGTGTTTTTTTCTTTTAATAGTATGGACCTCTTTTGATACCCCCTCTCTACTCTCACTTTGAATCATAACTGGTGGCTTGAAAGGATATAAGTGTTTAACAGTTAACACGGCGGCTCGTCAGGACTCTGATTTGGGCACTAGGGGTCTTGGTTGCTTCACCTGGGTCCTAATGAGGCAATTTGTTTACAATAAGAAATGCAACAAATTTTAAAAAGACATCAGACAAATTATTTCACACATTTGACCTTTAGTTATTTATCAGATTGCCATAACCTAATTTATGTATATTTTCCTATTACTTTAATATGCTTGCACAGATGTTTTGATATATCAGCTCTATTGTGTAGACCGTGCCTGAATATATTCAGAACAGCTGTACGTATCCGTGACCAAGCTGCATAGGTTTCATCAATGAAAAATCTAGATTAAATATTGAATAACTATATGATTTACTCGTACTATCATTTTCGTGGAATCAACTGTGAAATTTCTGATGAACTGCTTTTTTACCCAGCAGAGGAGCAATTACGTTTTATTGAATAACTATATGGTTTGCTAGACTATCCTTTTCCTTGAATCAACTTTACGTAAGGATTTTGATGAACTACCTTTTTACCTGGCAGAGGAGCCGTTCGATTTTTTCCAAAAGGTCCTACATCATGCATTGTAGAAGTGAGTCTGCTTTATATAATATCCATTTCAATCTGTTACTATGAGTGTTTCTCCTTCGTTTCTATAACTTTCCCTTTATGCTTCTCTTCGGCACTCGTCACTGTCCTGCTGTGTAGTACATGCGTGGCTGGATACAGGCCATCCAATTAATACCCCACCTAGGGGATCAACTTAATCAAAATTACATCCAAATTATGTTGAGAAATCTAATAAAATGGGAGTTGATTCTTCTTTGTTGATTGGATGGCCTAAAGGAAAGCACAATTGTTTATGGAAAGGTTAACCAATTGCTGAATATTCTATAATGTTGGTGTCCAAGCCATTGATATGTGCCTTGTATCTTGACTTTTGTTAATAAAGGGAACTATGAAAGGGAGAGCGACTAAAGAATTTCTCTTTAAGTTGCTTCCTCCAGTTTTCTGGTTGTTCAGATTCTATGAGGCCTAACTATGCAATTTCTCTATTGCAGCTAACTGTTTCATACGAAGTTCCTCAAATTTTAAGTCCAGTGGCATCAGTAAGTGTCTTGAACCTGATATAGAAATTACAGCTCCAAACAAAGCCCTTGAAATTACTTCCCAAAAACAAGAAAAGAAGAATAAAATATTTGATGACTGAGAAGCTTTCTTTCTGCTTGAACAAGCATTATCCAACATTTTTCTCTTTGTTGTGGGTTTCCTCCAGGCATTGCAACCTTTTCTTGAAGGATTGCTCTTACGTGGTTTGGAACGTTTTGCGAAGTATGCCAAAAGCTCTTAAGCTTACTCGACTCTCCAATGGTATAAACTGGGCAACCGAGCCTCACGGTTAACAATTATTGCACGAATTATTTATTTCGAATATTCTTTCACCGATATAACAGTTCTGTCTCTTTGGGTTGGTCTGCACTTGTATGAGACAATGAAGAGCCAAAAGATAGCCAAGTGATTTCTTGATCCCCACAAGAACCCAGAATGCATTGACTGATTAACCGAGCAGCACTTAACAATTTGCAGAGTGCAAAACAAGTCTGCAACAATAGAATCCTTTGCTAGCCTCTGAAATAAGCTTCCACTATCTGTAGATTTGAAGAGACCTCATGAAGTCTCTGCTAAAACCTATTTTAACAGCTTTTTGTAGATGAAAATCTGAGTGAAAAAAAATTCAGCCTTGGAAAGGGAATCAATTCAGAAGCCTCCCAACTTCAAGGATTAAAGGTAGAGTAAATTAAAAATGTTATATGTTAATATCAAAGGAAAAACTAGAAATCTTCAACTCCAATTCTAATTTTATCTTGTGCACCATAAATTGCGTTACCCTGTCAATCTTTATCACATGTTCTTCAAAGACATAAATCCAAATAACAACAGCTACTTTGAGGATGTAGGTGTCTGCAAGGTCTGTCTATGGCTTATATGTTCCTTACTCAACACTTTGGTCCTCACTACTGTTCTTTTCAATACTGTGCCTCGAAAGAAGTGATGCAAAAACCTCGGTGGAATTCCCGTGCAATCCCCACTCAACTTGGTCACCGTGTCTGTATAGAATTCACATAAATAAAAGTTTTACAATCACCATGGGAAGAAAATTTTGAAGACATTATTGTCATGATTTCTTCTACTTACTTTTGGGTTAACTTAAAGATCAGAGTGTGTACATGGACGGCCCCAATTTACACATGCTGGGGGCCTAAGCTGCACTTGCCAGCCAGTGGGATATCTCTGAGAATTGTCTTCCAGGCTCCATACATAAATAGCTAGCCACAAGCTCATTTATATCAAAAACATGAAGGAAGCCAGAATGAAATCAATCTAATCATGCTGATTTTTGGCTTCGGAAATCTCCAAGCCTGGCCGTTCAGTGGTAGGTCCTGGCCAATTGCAAATCCAGTACATGTAGATTTGTTGCTTAAGGACCTATGTGAAATGTCTACTCAAGGCACAAGACACCCTATACGATAATCACAAGAAAGAGGGATAATTCTTTGGTAATAATAGACAGCTCAGAAGTTGGGTCTCAAATTCCCAAGAATTTGATTTCCTATTATTACATTGGTAATAATTATCTTGCAAAGGGGGATTATTCATGTTATCCTCCTTTATAATGGCAGGTTTCTTGTTAATTTAAACTTCTGTACAATTGCCAAAAAGGATAGTGTTTATAATTCAAAATCAAAGAACAAACAGTTATGTTGGCCGTTAACTGTGCATAAAGATAATGGAACATTCTGTACGAATTACACTCTCCCACCCACATTGCTATCAAGCACAGAACATATCATTGAGAAGCAGCCAAAAGTTATATTGCGATCATAAATGAAGAAAAGAAACAGGGATATTGCAGACTTTGTTCAAACACTGTCTGCCTCTATGTGCGAGAAATTAAAGAACCAAGCAAAGCTTAGTTATATTCCAAAAACTTGACAAAATACAGAAGAAAGTACCCAGTCTTCTAGATGTGAATTGGCTTGTCATAAGTGGCCATTGCGGCTTCTTTCAGGGCCTCACTCATTGTCGGATGAGCATGGCATGTACGCGCAATGTCCTCGCTTGATGCCCCATAATGCAAGGCCAGCACTGCCTCATGAATGAGCTCCCCAGCATTGGGCGCCATTATATGGACCCCCAAAATCCTGTCTGACTCCTTCTCTGCCAGTATCTTCACCACGCCTTCAGCATCATCAATCGCCTTGGCCCTACTGTTTGCCATGAAAGGAAACTTTCCCACACGGTATTCGACTCCGAGCGCCTTCACCTGCTCCTCAGTCTTTCCAACAGATGCTACCTCAGGGTGTGTATATACCACCCCAGGGACCAAATCGTAGTCCACGTGACCTTCCTTACCTGCAATGAACTCCACGCAGGCTACGCCATCTTCCTCTGCCTTGTGAGCTAGCATGGGGCCTGGAATCACATCCCCAATAGCATAAACGCCTGGCACAGTCGTTGCAAACCGTTCATTGACCGTGATCCGGCCTGCCTTATCAGTATCCACACCAATCTTGTCCAGCCCAAGCCCAGCTGTGAATGGAGTTCTACCTGCAGAGACAAGAACAACATCCGCTTCAAGAGTGCTTTGCTCGCCACCAGCTGCTGGTTCAATTGTCAGCTTCACACCTTCCCCAGATGTGTCGACCCCAACAACCTTTGTCTTGAGCATGAACTTCATTTTTTGCTTCTCGAGTGAGCGTTGGAATTGTTTGCGGACCTCGCCATCCATGGATGGGACAATGTCCGATGCAAATTCGACAACCGTTACCTCTGAGCCGAGTCGGCCCCAGACTGAGCCCATCTCTAGGCCGATGTATCCAGCCCCAATGACAACGAGTTTCTTTGGGATTTCTGACAAAGCCAGAGCTCCAGTTGATGATACAATCTTCTTCTCATCAATAGTGACTCCAGGAAGAGACTTAACGTCAGAGCCAGTGGCAATTATGATATTCTTGCCTTTAACAGTGGTGCTCCCACCTTCAGTAGTGTCAACTGAGACTTCGGAGGGGGAGATGAACTTGCCATAGCCTTTGACATAGTTTACCTTGTTTTTCTTAAAGAGGCCTTCAATACCTCGAGTAAGATTGGCCACAGCTTTATCCTTCTGGCCCATCATTGCAGGCAGATCAACCTCGACAGAAGAGAACTTCACACCATGGCTCGCGAATGCATGCTTGGCTTCATGGTACATGTGGGAGGAATGAAGAAGTGCCTGTGCATAAGGGAAGAACAAAACCAAGAATCAGTAATTTTTTAGTAAAGGCAAAAAGTATAACGGAACATACCGATAAAAAAACAAGTGTTTTGAAACATCCATCAAAGAGGGGAAATAGGTTAAGCTATTTTTCTCACATCTATAAACAAAACAGCTTAATATAAAATAAGAAAATTATCACCAAGAAAATCAACACAAATCCTGCTACTATTTCACGTGTCAAAGGAATCCAGCTGCATAATGGAACAGATTACGGACAGTATTCTCAAATTTGAAGAGGTGGTGATAACAGCTTCTGCAGAAACTCTAAAGGTTTAATAGACATCTGTTAATTCACACTTCATGGATTACTATGAACTTGTTGCAAGTATCTCTATAGTCTATACTATTTCAGAAAATCAAGATACAACAGTACAAACCAGTTTTCATCCTTCCTGTTCACTCCTCATTCAAATTCCAAAAAGGAAATTACACAAAGGAAACAAAAAGTTGATTGATAAAAAGAAAAGAAAGACCCAGAAGGTGATGAGCGCATAAGTAGGGACCTATCCAAACCAACTCCAGAACTAGAAGGAGACTAATCCAAGTCACTTGATGAATAACCTTAAAAAAATGGTAAACTTGACAACATAGAAACCCTTTATGAGAATCCTTCAGTCAGATGACATTTGTCAGTTTTTCAGGACTCTGGAGGTATTCATGTGACCCGTTGCTACTTGCAATGAGTGGTACCTAGGGGTGTCAACAAGCCGAGTTGGGCATTGCTCAGGCTTGGCTAGTTGGATTTTTGATGTTGCTCAGGCTCGGCTCGAGCTCAAAAAGGTCAGCTCAGGCTCGGCTCGTCCACAAATCATCGAGCTCGAGCCGGCTCGTTAAGCTCTAATTTTTTTTTAAAATTGTATAGTGGGGACGATATTCTAACAATTAAGGGATTAAATGGTGGGGTACAAAGAAAAGAGGAAGATAAAATAGTGCTTTCACTATCTTGATGAACATTCCATGTTCTTAATTTAAAAAACTTATTTCATTTTCTTATAATTTTTAATGTAAAACTCAATATTGGCTGGGGTATAACTGAACATGGGTACTCATTGAATTAGTCAAGCCAAGCCAAGCTGAGCCGAGCCAAGCCGAGCTATCTCTTACTCAAGCTCGGCTCGTTATCTAAACGAGCTCACTCACTTGGCTCGGCTCGATGAGCTTTTTAATCCTGCTCAAGCTCGGCTCACTGACAGCCCTAGTGGTACCCCAATTGCAATGCTTGGTACCTCTCAATTGAATGAAACCATGTTTTGTATCAAAAAACGAAAATAAGGCATCACTTTAATTTTCACCCACTCTGTTCTTAAAAGTTCATGGCATTGGCCGAGCTCTAGCAATGATCTTCTGATGAAGGGGAATTATATATATATATATATATATATATATATATATGTAACTTTTTTTTGTTACTGATTGTTCATGTCCCGTTGTGTTCCGAGTTCCTTGAGAATTTTTTTTTTTATAAGTAACGTACATCTGTAGTATTATTAACACACAAATATCTACACTTATAGTTGAGTCAATTTAATAGTTTCATTCTTTACTGCTATAGATTATTGTAGATATGATATGATTCTGACTGTTTACAGATTGCTGGTTCTAGAAGTTCCAGACAGAAGGGAACATACTGAGATTTGTGATTGTGCTTGAATGAAAAAAATGATTCATGTTTTCATTAAAGAGCTTTTACTTCTTCCTTCTAAGGGCTGAAACCATTTAAAAATTAATTTTCATAAATTTTAAATAAGATTCACAAATCCGCCAATTTCAAGATTAAAGTTGACTTAACAGAATTTGGCAAAATAAAACGACTTCTGCCACGAGTAGTTTGGGACTTTATATATCATTTTTGGTTCAGATAAATGTTTGTAAATAAGCTTCATAAAACTATCAATCTCCAAGGAACTGCACTCGATTAAAAACACAAAAACATATTGAAATCTGCCAGTGTTCGTTCATGACTCTATGACTGCAGTTTGACAAATTCATAACTATGTTGAGCAAATACATGCAAGTATATTGAGAGAAAGGAATAAAACTACCAAGGCCTAGCTCTCAGAGGCTATTTAGCAAACAAGAAGAAAGATCTGGTACAAGACTCTGGTTCGTAATAGTAAACAGCAAGGCTTCTGCCCTTTAGAGAACACAAGTATAGACCATAAGGCAACATTAAAAAAAAAAGATCCTAATGGAGACATGCTTGTTCTACAGTGTACATCCCAGAAGAAAAATATTTACACTAATTATCAGTATGTCAATTCAGAATATTCTACTGCTGATAAAGTATTTTCTTTTAATCGGTAATAAGCTCAAGTATTTAATAATAAGCAAAGGTATGAAGCAGGTTTATCAATTGGTGATAGGAACATAAGCAAAGGCCTACAAGGCTACAACAGCCCTACTAACCCTGATAAATATAACATGCCCTACCCATGATTCAAAAAAGAAACCTCCCTAAATCGACAAAATCCTTTGTCACCAACCAGCAGAACCACAAAAGATTCGAAATGCCAAATCTGATTTTCTCATCTGGGATGGCGGTATTATCAAATACTGTATGTTCCTCTCTTTGAAGACATGCTAACAGATAGTTCCTGAAAGCAAGCTCTACACCACTGATAATTGACTTCTTTGGAGCATCTTGTTCTGGATAACCACGCAACCAATCCCAACAGATCCATTGTGTATCGGAATACCCCAAAAACTGTCCACTGAAGCATCTATAACCTCCATTAGTTGCTTGTACATAGTAGTAAATCTCAAAAAGGAGATATAGATAAGCCTAGTCACAGAAACGTTTGTGACACTCTTTGAAGATAAAACTCTCAAATTCCTCTAATATATATATATATAGAGAGAGAGAGAGAGAGAGAGAGAGGCCAAATCTTAAATGCCTAGTGAAGTTTCACCATACTCAATAGATCGTGTATTTCACTAGATTCAGGCATAGAATTGTTAAGATCTCAAAGAATTGATTGTAGATTGTGGGAAGGAAGATTTTTATTTATTTTTTCTTTGAAAATGAAACAGATGCTTGGAATGGGTTCAACCTGGTGCTTATTATTTACTTCCTCGCCTCAACTAGCGCCTTTTCTGTCTGCCAAATAGACATTTCAGCATATCCCAACTAGCTTGTATCCCAAATAACCTATTGCCATACCTTAACTGCACCCCTTACTGACCCGTTATTGAAACTTAATTGCCTCAACAAACCTTGTTTAGTTTCCAAATTCCAAAGTACAAACATTAATGGCTAAGAGCCCATAGGCCATTTTAGCACTTCTCCGCACCCTGATAATTACGAGTTACCATGAAAACTAAAGGCATAGGATATGGCACTATGGTTTCACTTTGAAGGGAAAAAAATTTATAACCTAAAGACTCATGCTTGGCTATTGAAAATATATTAGTTGAGTAAAAATGCCTAGTTACATAAAATGGCATCATAGTATCATAACACAGTTGTATGACTTGCTATAAAAAAAAACACAGTTGTATGACTTGACTTGACCTAGTTAAGTAAAACACCCTAGCTATGTGATGGCCAAGATTTCTATAAAATTAGTCATGTGAGTGGGTCCTCAAATGATACAGTTTAGATAGGTGGCACAAAAAAATGGTCTACTTAATGGATTTTCATTTGGTGATTTACAATGTTGGCTACACAATGTTCCTACCCCTGCTAGATTATCAAAATTCAGTTGAATTGTTACATTGAACATGAACTTGACAAGGAGATATCTTCAACAATGGGACATACTATCCCGAACGTTTATCTCATAATATTCCACTGTGTTGATTATTTGATTCTTCAATTTTCCCTTGAAGAAGAACCCGGAAACTTCTTACTGGCACCCTCAATGATAACACCAACTGCTAGTTCTAATGGCCCCTTCTTCGAAAGAGTAGATATGTTATTAAAAAAATACAAGCCTTTCTTTCTATAGTCTTCAGAAGCTGTTAAGGGAATGATGCCACAATATCATAAGCTCATGGTAGAATCATACCAATGTTCCACTATTATGTCCCAATTATCAATTAATATCAATGTGTAGTTATTACTTATCCGGATCAAAAGAAACACAAAGAAAGCTCGACAACATGAACTCCAATACCCTTTCACTAAATTCATCAGAAAACAGGGAAAATTTAAAGTTGGCATAATCCATTCATTCCTCATCAAAAATCGACAAAAATCGTAATACTGGTAATAACTATGCAGAAAAATCATAAAATCAACCAATGAAACAATCTCCCTAATCGTAATTGCCTAATCAAACCAATCATTATCTACATCGTCCATCGACAAACAGATACCACACACATAGCCGAAAAACCAGATCTAAAGAAAATATGAAATTAACAGAAACCGTGATTCTGAGAAAGCAAAATCGGGGAAATGGAAAAGTGAGGGAATATTTGATAAACCTTTGAAGGGATGCAACCGACGTTGAGACAAGTCCCGCCGAGAGCCCCTCGCTTCTCGATACAAGTGGTTTTGAGCCCTAATTGAGCAGCTTTAATGGCGGCGACGTATCCACCAGGGCCGCCACCAATCACGACGACATCGTTCTCTTCGGATCCAGACGAAGAGAAGCTTCTAGCTGATGAAGTTAAGCTTAATAGAGAATACCTGAGAACATCGGAGGAGTTGCAGAGATTTCTTGATAGAAGAATAGCCTTCCGCCTAGCAAAGCTCGGCATCGCCATAGCTTCAACGAACCTGATGGTCTTCTTCTGGTACTGCTTTTTCTTTTTGGAGATCGATGGAGTTGAGCTTGCTGGACCTACGATCCAGAATCCATTTCCTGCTCGTCCAGCTATTATCTGACACGTGGAAGAATAATGCCATTCAAAGATCTCCGCTGCTTCGCACCGCACGTCAACCGTATTAAATGGGCCCAAATCATTCTATGAATATTGGGTCCCAAAAATTAATATTAAAAGTTTGATTTGTATCTCATGGGTCACGAAATTAAAATGCTCATAGGAGCATCGATACATCTCTTCTTACTTTATTCCTGGTTTAGAATTCAAGAAAATGGTGTCCTCACACGCTCTATCATCCCCATATCTGTGTTTGGTGGTGCGCAGAATTTCTCGGAAAACAACGAATTGCGGCCACGCTGCGCCTGATACAACCTATCAAGATCCTCAAGCATTTTGATTTTTGGGGGCATCAGTAGATGACTTTCTATTTATCGAAAGGTTGGGTTAGTGGCCATGACCACAACTCAAGAAGCGGAGGTCTTGAGTTCGAGTTCCTTCCCCTTATTGGTCACCTTTTGGGATTCATTCCGGCTTAACCCGTTGTGTGGTATAAGGGGATTTGCACAGCATGAGGGACTTAGTAGCCGGATACTCTAAAAGGCCCGAATACCCTCGTATTTATTGTTTATGTCTGTCAAAATGAATTCTATTGAATATTTTCATACAAGCTTCAAACACATAATTCAATATGATAATTTAGAAAGTATTTCTTTTTTAAAACTAGAGAATTAATAGGATTGATGCAAAACAAGTTATTAGGGGTTATTTTGCATCACTTCTAGTGATTCTCCAAACGTCTCCTACCGGGTTAAAATTGTGTGGAAAGTGGCACAATTTTAAAAATCATTCTCTGAAATGAAGAGTGCTAGCCCTACTCTCAATCAACCTCTACTCTCACCCTCCACCGATCACTTGTTCATTTTGCAATTGGTAGAAGGTGAAAGTATAGGTTGACTGAGAGTAGGGCTAGTGAAAGGGAAAAATCCCGTACATGCCACGCGTCTGTAGCTGCTTAGCTGGTAGAAGAATGATAGCACAACTCCACCTGTGAATGAGTCTGAGGGGGCGGGTGTGCACCCTGAAATAAGCTCCGATGATAAAGTCAGTATAAGGCCCAAGCACATGAACATAAGACACAAGCACATCAGTATAAGGCACAAACACAGTATATGACACAAGCACATCAGTATAAGGCACAAGCACATGAACATATGAACATAATAGTATAGAGACACTTATCGTGAGGTCACTGGGTATATGCACTTGAGGCGAGCTCTGGTGTTATGCTCTGGAGATTGTAGCTCAGGAGGCACAAAGAATATGGCTCAGACAACGTAGCTCTGATAACGTAACTCAGACAACGTAGCTCACATAGCTCGGACAAGGCACAGACAACGTAGCTCTGATAAGGCACAGACCACGTAGCTCAGATAAGGCACAGACAACGCAGCTTAGACAAGGCATAGACAACGTAGCTCTGACAACGTGCTCTGATAACGTGCTCTGACAACGTGCTCTGATAAGGCACAGACAACGCAGCTTAGACAAGGCATAGACAACGTGCTCTGATAACGTAGCTCTAGCTCAGATAAGGCACAGACAACGTAAGGCACTGGCAACGTAGCTCTGACCACGTATACGTTGTGCATCCGTTGTGCATCAGACAACGGGTACGTTGTGCAGCAGACAACGTGTACGTTGTACAGCAAACAACGTGTACATTGTACAGTTCACGACGGGTACGTTGTACATCAGACAACGGACAACGAGCTCGGCACTATTCACAACACAACGTGACAACGGATTCGGCACCATTCACAGCACGACGTATTCGGCACTATTCACAGCACAACGTATTCGGCACTATTCACAGCACAACGAGACAACGGATTCGGCATCATTCACAGCACAACGTATTCGGCACAATTCACAGCACAACATATTCAGCACTATTCACAGCACAACGAGACAACGGATTCGGCATCATTCACAGCACAACGTATTCGGCACCATTCACAGCACAACGTATTCGGCACTATTCACAACACAACGAGACAACGGATTCGGCATCATTCACAGCACAACGTATTCGGCTTCATTCACAGCAGGCAACGCTACAACGGATTCGGCATCATTCACAGCTCAGATAATGCTACAACGGGTTTGGCACCATTCACAGCGTCAGGCACAAGTTCAAGTGTGATTGCACTCAACAGGCTAATCAATTGCAAGGCCGTGCAAGTGGCAGTGTGACCATTCAGGGAGAGCATCAGGCGGACATGGCCTATTTGAGAGAATCTGGTGGCCATAATCGATTGTGAGGCCATAAAGAGCATCAAATAGCCGGATAACACCAAAGGAAGATGAGAGAATCAGGTGAGTGGCCGCCTGCACAGCACTTCGGGGCAGGGGTGTGAATGACTCAAGCTTCTCAAATCTCCCTCTTCCTCTTCCTCTTCTTCCCTTTCTCTCATCTTCTTCTTCTGCCCTTTCTCTCATCTCTTGCCTTTCGCACTATCCATCCCTTCTCTCTGGTGATTCTTGCTTATTTATAGGCATTTGGAGTCATCATGACTTGTGCAGTCATGATGAGGTCACCTGCCAGACAACACTCAAGTGTGCCAGCACATAGCCCAAGTGGGCTTATGTCGGCTAAATTGTTAGAATTTGCTAGGGTGAGAAATCCCTATTTTACCCCTTCTTTTTACTCATTTTTACGAATTTTATCCGTTACAGCTAGCATTTCACAAAAATGAATTGTCAAACACATTTGTGTTGTTTCTGTAAAAGGATGCCAAATGGCTTCTTAGTTTCTTCCCTATGCTCCATCCTCAGGGCGGGACGTCATAAGACCTTAGATTAGTTTTTAGTTTTAATTTTTCATTTCACCTAATTCTTAACTATATTTCGTGTTGGGCTTGGACTAAATCATTTAGTCCATTGCGAGGGTATATATCTATCATTGCTCTAACAAGTGACACACATTAAGCCATGAACAATCCAAATGAAGTACCTCGAAATGTTTCAGAAGAGATCTCATGTTCTTGTTTATTATTATTATTTTTTCAGATCTCATGTTCTTATTTTGATTCATACAAAAAGCTAGGTAGGACCACAAGCATCTAGCATTCAAGATGTTACTGCAGCAGGTCCAAGGTCAGCCTTTGGGAGCTACTTGTCCCCTCCTAGGCCATTTATTATCTCCTCTGCTCCTTGTATAAATTTCTTTATAATCTCGCCAGCCGGCAGAATCTCCTTTACAAGTCCAACACCTTGTCCCGCGTACATGACCATGTTCTCGAGCTCACCTGTGGTTGTCGGATTCGCCACTTGCCCGGCTAACCGGCGAAGAATCGTCTTCTGAGAGACACAAGTTTACAAGCATTTAATCTATGGTTTAACCCAACAAAAAATGTAAAAGTGGGGCTAGGTAATTACCTGCTCATGGATGATGGAATAACCTATAATAGGCTGATCTTCGTTGTTTTCCACTGAATCTGGTGCATTTTTCCATTGTTGATGGAAAGGCGTGTTTATGCATCGAACAGGCCCCCTCCAGATTGCGCGATGGTATAGATCAGTATAGTCGGTGTCTGCTTCAGTATAATGGAGTAGCTGCTGCTTGTAGTACTCATTTGCATAGGATTCCTTTGAAGCCAAAAACCTAGATTTAAAGTGTTGAGAAAATTTTGGATCATCAATTAGTATTTGCAGGAATCAATTATGGCATACCTTGTGCCCATGCATATACCATCTGCACCCAATGCCAGGGCAGCGACGTAGCCACGAGGGTCAGTGATTGAGCCTGCCGCTACAACCTTAATGTCCCTACCGCCAACGAGATCTACGACTCTCGGAAGCAAGGCTATCAGGCCAACCTACACATTAATTGATGATATATATATAAAGTTAGTACACTGTACAAGAACAAATTTTCTTTCATTGACATCAATCATAAAAAAAGAAATTTTGCGTCTTTAAGAATGTTTTAAGAATTTTGATTGTGGGGTACCATCTCTAAACGTTAGGACAGTCAGAAAATGAAGGAATTAAGAGTCTTACATTCCCAATGACATGCCCTCCTGCTTCCACTCCTTGTACAATAATACAATCGACACCAGCGGAGATGGCTTTCTCTGCATCCTTAAGTGATCCGATCTGAAAATATAATGAATGGTAACACAAAGAAAAGATTGAATATAAAGTAATAATTCTAAAGAACACACAAAATTTAGCTAACTATGAAAGGGGGATTAAGACTTGCTTGGTGCATGATTTTGACACCATGCTTGTGTGCCTCATCGACCATCTCCTTACTGAAGTCACCCCAATAAACTTGCATGCACGCGAGCTTCTCATCGAAGATGGCTTTGATAGTTTGCGTGTTTTTGAACTCCAACAGAATGCCCGCACCAAAAGGCTTGCTGGTCAGCTTCCTAGTCTCTTTAATGGCCTTCACTGTCAAGTCATAGCTATCCTGCACATATATGTAACATTAGGCATATCACCAACTCTGATCATTTGCAGCAATTATCATCTGCATACCATGGTTTTCAACTTTTTGTATTTGATGCTTGTTGAATACTTAATGGCCCTTGAAAATTACTTGCATGCATATGCATATGCAAATGTATCATTTTCAAATTTGTAATCACAGTAAATAAGATGACTATTGATATATTGATTTATTATATGTATCATTCCAAATTCAATTACAATATCACTTAACACATCAAGGGACTAGCTCAGTGGTAGTGTATCCCATCCTTAGGAGAATGAATTTGGGATTGAGTCCCGTCAAATGGGCGTTGTGATTTCCCCACACTTTACGTTGAGCAAATACTAACCCCTAACCCTAGACTCTGCAAAAAAATTTAACAAACCTTACAAAAATTTTGTATCTTACAAAGGAAGATGCCAAAATACAACTTACTTAACATAAAAAATGAAACTTTGCATAAAAACTGCTTTTCTAAAAATCATAAACCCACTCTACAAAAGTTGAAATCGTGCTCTTGAGATGATTTTACCCTCAAACCATGAGAGCGAGGTTTGAGAGAGGAAATGGGTAGTAGGTTGGGAGGTTTGGGTTACTATGGTTTAGGAGGATGGGGCACCCAAAAAAAAAAAATTGAGAACTAAATTTGTGGGTCATTTCACCCATACTACATATCCTACAGGTATTGTTTCTCCTTATTTATAGGGGTTAGTTGTAACATTGCCCTATTAAATAATTAAATAACATAGTATAAATTTTTTTTTTCAAAGCTATGCCCTATTAAATAATTAAATAAAATAGTATATACCTTATTTTTCAAGTGGGGGGGGGGGGGGGGGGGAATAATTAAATAATATAGTATATACCTTATTTTTTCACAGAAGAGATATAGAAGGAACCAACCGCAAATACAATTAGGGCTGCACAAAGCCCGATCGGCCCGTTTGTGCGGCTCGGCTTGCCTGGTTCGGCCCGAGATTGGCTTGAATTTTAGGCTTGATTGGGCCAAGCCAAGGCTAAAAAAAGCTTGAAAATCTAATCAAGCCGAGCTCAAGCCAACCCCTGTTTGATTCAGCCCAGCTCGATTGAGGCGCGGTTCGGCTAGAGCTCGGCTCGACTCGACTCAAATATTATTTTAAAAAATAATAAATAAATAAAAATATTATTTATATATATCATTATTATATATATATAAATAATATTAATTATTATTATTATTATTATTATTTTAAGTATTCAAGTCGAGCTCGAGCCAAGCCAAGCCAAGCCCGACTCGAGCTTGATATAATTCGGGTCGAGTCGGGCTTTTGAATTCGGGTTGAGCTTTCAAGCTTGATTTCGGGCCAAGCCAGACTTCGGGCCTAAAACAAACCCTATCAAGCTGAGCCGGGCTTGGCCAAGCCTGGCCCGAATACAGCCCTAAATACAATCACTTTATCAAAGCTCTACGGACGACCAAAATGAACAGAGCCGGAATATGCTCACCGGGTCTTCCACATGCCCATTGCCCCATCACACAAGAAAGGTGGGACATGCCCGGTTTAACCCTTTTCCTTCTAGGTCTGGTCTCCTTATCATCTATCTAAAACTAATTGTCTCGTCAACATCTTTCCTATAATTATGGGAACTTTTTAAACATAGTTACCCCAAACTGTTTAGTCCATTAAATGTTGTTACTGGATAATTTTTATTATCCATTTTAGACCAAGTTAAAAGGACTAGAAAATGATAATTTTTACAAAAAAATTTTATGAATTGATGTTTTAATATAATATTCCAAGGTCCGTGATTCATTTCAATGTCTAAGTGCACATCATTCTGATGATATATATGATGGAGACGCGGTTCAGAGCGTCAGGATTGTTTTTTATTTTTTTTGTTTTTAGCACCACATGTCCACTGATTCGTGGAATGCCAAAAAATAAAAAAATCTGGAATCACCAGAGACAATCCGAGCCTATCGCGATACAATACGTCACCAAACACATTAACCAATTGAACCACGGATCTAACCCAGCTTTTCTACCCAAACAGATCTAACCCAGCTTTTCTACCCAAACAAATCATACTTTTCCAAGTAAGAAAGCAGGCTGAGGCATATACAAAAATAATAAGTAAAGGAATTCTATTAGCATTGATTTCCCTCAATTTTTTTTTTTTTTGCAAATTATAGCTTTTGATTGAAGAAATTGGTGGAACTAGATTCGTGTTGCCATGGTGTTGATGATCCCTTTTAGTAAAACATAAGGTAATATCAATAGATGGGATGATGGCAGAGGGAGCTCAACAGAGAGAGATGTTCATATAATCAATCAGTCTTCTCAGTTTAATTACAGAAAGTAAGGCATGAAAGATAGTAAAAGAAGAAGAAAGAACGTACAACAGGGCTAGCCAATAGGCCGATTCCTCCTGCGTTTGCCACCGCGGCTACGAGCTCCGGACCGGCCACATCGGGTCCCATGGGAGCCAATACAATTCCATTGTCGAACCCAAAGATCCCACCAAAACCCATCTTTAGTTTCTTCTCCCCTTATTCCTTCAACCGGAGCTCTGGTTCTACAGAGCAAGGGAACTCTATTTAAAAATTTTAATAAGCAATTGGAAGGGACAGCTTTCTTTTCCTATTGTTACTAAGTTTGACCTGAATAATTATTTTTTCATAAGAATCATCCATGTATTTTATAAATGTGTTATATTGTTAGTTGTTATCTTTGAATAGAATACTAGCAGGTGACACGTGGGATGCACGTGAGAGCGAGGAGAAGGAGTTAACCACAGTTAATAGGAGTTAAAAGGGACACATGTTAACCCATAGGTACGATGAACTCTCCCCGAGTTCAATTACGATTGTCTATGATTATATTCTTTAAACAGAAAGATGAGTAAGGGATAGTTTGAGGATTAAAATAAAATATTAAATCAAAGTTTTGTTTTATCTAAGGGTGGTTTGAAAATTTTGGAAAAATCAGACGTAGCTTGCCTCTCGCATTATAATAGTAAAGATGATAATCTCATTCAAACAAGGCCCAGACAATTGGCTAACTATAAGAAAACAATAAATTCAGAAATTAATCATGAACAGGAGCTCTATTTGATGAGATAATCAGGACATTTTAAAATATGTCTTATGATATATGGGTAGCTTGAGAATTACCAAATATATATATATATATATATATATATATATTTCTATCAACTTTTTTTTTTTTTCTCCATGTAACACCCAAAATATCCCAACCAAATTACTATTTTAGGTTCTTGAGTCTGCGCGCATGTGTTGGCCGATGGTGTGGATTACAAAGTGCTCTAGTCAACACCTATTTCCAAAATTGGTATTTGAGGCCCACTCAATTAAAGTTGGGCACCTCCAACACTTCATTTAAGGCTCACGATTGTTTCTGGCGATGCTAGAATTTTTTTTTCCTAAGATGGGGTAAATAAGTCATTTGGCCTTTTGTCAACACATGAGTTCTAATTGAGAATTTGGCCTATTGTCTTCGTATAATTTCTCTTATGTATCTCCGGCCTTTTGCTACCCAACTTAGTATAACTCTTTTGGCATATATGGAAAGTTAGGACCCAGGGCATCTTTGAGGGAAGGAGACTGAATCCTATTGAGATTGTAAATAAAATTCAACTCCTCTCTAGGGAGTTAGGGGTTGGGCAACCTGGAGAGGAGAGTCTGAGGCACAAGGCTATTGGTCGGGAGGTCCAATGGGAGCCTCCTAACCCGGGTTGGGTCAAATTAAACGTGGACAAGGCCTCCCTTTCGCATCCCCAGGCTACGGGTGCTGCAGTGGTAACAAGGAACCATGACGAAAACTTATACCGGACTTGGTGCAAACCTTTTGAGGGGGGATCGACACGACAAGTTGATGCGGAAGCAATTAGGCTTGCTTTGAAGCAGGTGATTTACAATAGATAGGCAAGGGTGACCATTGAGTCAGATGCTAAGACAATTGGTCTATTACCAATATCTATTTTGTTGGATTGGTGTTGATGATAAATCAAATACAATTGTCTTAGTGTGGGCTTGAGAATTTTACCCCCTTTCACATTTGAGGTTTGACTGAGAGTTGCCACCTATTCATTCTAAGGGATAGATCCCGGGATTGTTTGGATAAGGCAAATGGTCTATCAAAGTTAGGGTAAGCAGTTTGATTACGTCCCGGGGAAGGTGTTAGACACCCAGGACCCCCATTTTACAATGGTTACCTACTTTCTAAATTTAACCCAATTTTAATCTCAAATTTTGTTAAAATGTCTAAGTGTTTAATCGAATATTAATCCAAGAAAGATAGAAAGCTAGATGGGCTAGGGTCGAACCCGGGTTGGGTTGCCTACGTACTCACATTGAGGTGAGATCAGACCGAGCGTAGTTCTGGCACATGAGCCCATGCCAAGGCTAGGGGTGTGTGTGTGTGCATAGGATGGTCAAGGGTCTAACCCAGATGCTAGGGTTTAGTTGACCGGATTGGTCAAGTGCAATGTCAAGTCGAACTGCGGTTAGAAGAGAGTTAACTATGGTTAGGTGAGCTAATCAAAGTTAAGGAGGTCCAACTAGTCTTTATTTTTTGTCTTTTGATCATATTTGAATGTTTTTGGTATTTTGATCATATTCGAATGTTTTTGATATTTTGAGATTTTATCATGTTTTTTTAGATTTTCATATATGTAGGATTTTGGTAAACTTAACTAAAGCCAAATTTAATCCAAGAGAAAGATTAAAGAAAAGTTAGACTAAAAGATTATATTTAGGACATAAAGAGGGGTGTACATTATGAATAGTAAATGGTTTATTGCTAACACCTATTTTGTTGGATTGGTGTTGATAATAGATCAAATACCATTGTCTTTGGTATAAGACATTTTTGGATAATGTTCTCTTTAAGTTCTTAAATCATCATTTACCCAATCAAAATAGAACATGAAAGAAAAAGAAAGAAATGAAAAAAAAGTGACAAGTGGAGAAAATAAAAACTCACCATCTCCTCTCTAATGTAGTCCATTTACGCTATTATGAATGATGTAATGAAGCTCTAAATATGAAAATTGAAGTGATGATAAGTTTGCTAAAGAATTCTAGAAGAAGGACTAGAATCAAAATGAATTAACAAAATGAAAAGAGAGGTATAGCTTTAGCTTCCACTCTCTATAAGTCTACCCATATCCACACTAGTGGGTATATAGAAAAGAAAGAAATATTTACATGAAAGGAAAAAAAAAAAACCTTTCATTTCTTTTGAGGTGGGGTCCCTATACACCATTAGATTGGTGTAAAGAGACTCAACTAAACTTGAGAAAAAAGAGGTTTTCCCAAATGATTCTAAAAGAAGATTACAAATAAATTTGAAGTAAAGAAGAAGATGAAGAATAAATGGAGGAGTGCCTTCTCCTCTAAGACTTCTTTGCCAATGCTCCAAGAGGTGAGAGGTTTTTATAGTCCACAAAGGAAGAGAGTTAGTAAAGAACTCTAGGCTTTTAGTCGTAGAATTCTCTACACACTCTAAACCTTAGCTTTTTCTAACTTTCTTAAAGACTAAAAAGAAATATAAGGGGTGAGAGGAAGAAGAGTTAGGGTTTTCACTTGGGATTTTGAAGGTGAAAGAAGTGGTTTGTGAGAGTCTTGTATTATAGAGTTTTTAAGGGGTTGTGACAATTTGGTAATTAATAGAGGGTTGGGTGAGAAGAAGGGAGGTGATTGGTTGGTTAAAATGGATGTGGTTGGATAATAAAAAAGGTATGTACTTGATGAGAGGTGATTGGGTGGTCAAAAGGAGTGTAAGAGAATTAATTGTTTTGTAAGAGGTGTAAGAATGAGTTGTAAGAGGTGTAAGAGAGAAAGGGAGGTGATTAGTTAGTAAAAAAAGTGTGTACTTGGTGAGAGATGATTGAGTGGTCAAAAAGGTGTATAAACACAAAAATGAGACTATTTGAGGTTTGAAGAAAAAATAAAAGGTCTTTTGTAAGAAAGTGAAAAGTGGGCTTGGGTTTGTCGATTTTGGATATGAGTTGAGTGGATGTAGGTATGTGGACTAGATCTTATGGATCATGGGTTATTAGTAGATGGGTCATGCGTTATGGTTATTGGACTTTTGCTATGATAGTTGGGCTTGGGCTATGGTAATTAGGCTTTCACTAAAGCAATTGAGCTTTGACTAAGACAATTGGGTAATTAAGGTTGACTACTTGGGCTTAGGTAATGGAATTAAGTAATTGGGTTTGATTGAGTTGTTTGGGTACAAGTTTTGCCAAATGGGCTTGGGCTTTGGGTAAACCTTAAAGCATCTGAAGAAGAGGGATAGAGGGTGCAAAAATAAGGTGCTTACACTTACTATGAGACATTTTGGACAACCGGTTGGCGAACTACTACGATCTATAGATTCCCCATCTATATCCAATCCCAACGAGAATAAAAGCGAGTCGCTTCCGCTTTCCCCGTCCCCCCTTCGCCGGGTGGTGCTTGTGTGGGGGGTGTGCCACCAGAAATCAGGCTTGAAGCTCTCGCACCAGCCTAACGGTATTTGGTATAGTGCTTCAGTCGGTCTCTTTCATCCGCTTTAAGCCCGACAAGCAGGCAAGAGAACTAGCCCACTACACCACCCTAGCCCTTGTTTGAGGCATGAGAAAAAAAAGAAGGCCCTTGGCCCTATGGGGAAGGAGCGAAGAGGCTCAAAAAGAGACTCTAAAAAGAGGCTCAAAAAGAGACTCTAAAAAGAGGCTCAGGCAGTTTCGTCAGTTCTTTGACCATGTATGTCTCTTGAACTCAGTACATATCCCTTTCTGATCCTAGTGGCTAGCGAGGCTCCCTTTGCTGGTCCGCTTTCTTGGCCCGATCCAGCTGAAAAACTCCAGGTCCCTTAGGCCCTTACTACCTTATATACAAGGGAGGCTTGAAAGCACCTACTCCAGCAAGCAACTTTATAGGAGTAGGTGCTTATTTGCCCCCAGCTTTCGATGATCATGAGTGAAAGAACTCGATTCGACGAGTTGACGATCGGGAGAAAGGGGTAATCAAAGGTTCTATTCGATCGAGAGCGACCTACCGGGAATCAAGGTATCTATAGCCGATCGGAGCAATGGCAAAACAAGACATTTCTCCACTTACGAGCTCACCAATGAGAAAATCCAGTTGTGGATGCCACTGAGTAAGCAAGCAATGTACCACCTTTCAAAGGCAGCGTACCTTTCCCTCCTCGAAATCAATGAGTGGAAGTGAAATCATCAATTCATGGAGTGATCCACGCGACTCAGAGAAGAATCCTATTTCTTACACCAATCCCCTTCGTCGACACCCACCGTCTCTATGTTATAACAGTGGATCACCGCACCATTACAGCTAGGGTGGGGCTCGGACCCGGTGGACTGCCGAGCTACAAGTCCTACGCTAGTTAGGGGAGAGGGCTAGCGTCAACTAAGGAACCGGACACGCCAAAAGGCCTCATCTCTAGAAGCCCGGCTCGCCACACGTGCAAGTTTCCCTGCATGTGGCTCGTCGCCGCTGTAGGTTGTACCCATAGGTACGAGAGCAACAACTCCCGAAGCTAGACCGAGAGATCGGCACGTGCGGTTCTTAGGGTTCTTTTAAGTTCTTAAACCTTCTTTTACCCATTCAAAATAAAACATGAAGAATAAAAAGAAAAGAAGAAATAAGTAGAGAAATTGAAAATTTATCATCTCCCTTTTAAGGTAATTCATTTACACCATAATAAATGATGTAATATCGTCCTAATGAAGGTTAGAGAAGTGATGAGCTTTCACAAAGAATTCTACAAGGAAGACTAGAATCCCAATAAATAAACAAAATGAAAAGAGAGATATAGTTTTAGCTTTCACTTTCTATGGGCCTACCCATATCCACACTTGTGGGTACATAAAAAAAATGTACATAAAAGAGATGATGAAGATTTCTCCTTACTTTTGAGATGGGATCTCTCTACACTATTAGATTGGTGTAGAGAGATTCGATTATGCTTGAGAACTGAGAGGCTCTAAATGATTCTAGAATATGACTAGAAATCAAGAAGATGGAAAAAGATAAACATTAAACAAAGAAGAAAATAAAATAATAAGAGGAGTACTTCTCCAAGACTTTTTCTTCAATGCTCCAAGATGTGAAGATATTTTAAAGTTCACAAAGGAAGAGAGTTAGTGAAGAATTCTAGGCTTTTAAACCTACAATTCTCTACATACTCTAAACCTTAGCTTCTTCTAACTTTTCTTTAAGGTTCAAAAAAAAAATTAAAAGTTGAGAGTCTTCTAAGGGGTTGTGGATAGAGATGAGAGAGAGTTAGAGTTTTCACTTTGGATTTTGGAGGTCGAAGAAATGAATTATGAGGGTCTTGTATTTATAGAGTTTCCAAAGGGTTGTGACAATTTGGTAATTAATAGAGGGTTTGGTGAGAAGAATGAAGGTGATTGGTTGATCAAAAGATATGTAATTGGATAGTCAAAAATGTGTGTACTTTGTGAGAGGTGATAGAGTGGTCAAAAAGAGTGTAAGAGAATTAATTGTTTTGTAAGAAGTGTAAGAGAGTAAGGGAGGTGTTTGGTTAGTCAAAAAAGTGTATACTTTTTTTTTTGGTTAGTCAAAAAGGTGTTTTTTTTTTTGTTAACAAAAAAGGTGTGCACTTGGTGAGAGGTGATTGGATAGTCAAAAATGTGGTAAACACAAAAATTAGGCTATTTGAGGTTTGAAAAAAATATAAAAGGTCTTTTGTAGGAAAGTGAAAAATGAGCTTGAGTTTGTGGGTTTTGGATATGGGTTGAGTGGATGTGGGTATGTAGACTAGATCTTATGGATCATGAGTTGTTAATAGATGGGTCATGAGTTATGTTAATTGGACTTTAGCTATGACAATTGAGCTTGGGTTATGGTAATTAGGCTTTGGCTAAGACAATTGGGTAATTGGGCTTGGCTACTTGGGCTTGGGTAATAGAATTAAGTAATTGGGCTGTTTGGGTTGTTTTGATATAAGTTTGGCCAAATGGCCTTCGCCCTTGGTTGAACCTTGAAGCATTTGAAGAAGCGGGAAGAGGGATAGGGGGTACAAAAATGGGGTGCTTATAGTTAATGAGTGTTACTAACCTAAATTTATTTTTCTAAAAACCAAGGTTCGGTGAATGAACCCTTGGGGTGAGTGAATCTTAACCACAGTTCATGAGTGTTAACTAACCTAAAGTTATTTTTCTAAAAACGAAGGTTAGATGAATGAACCCTAACGATGAGTGAATCTTAACCACAGTTAATGAATGTTACTAACCTAATGTTATTTTTCTAAAAACCAAGATTAGATGAATATTGAACCCTATAAACCAAGATTAGATGAATGAACCCTAGGGGTGAGTGAATCTTAATCAATTTCATTAATGTAAAAAATGGGCACATGGCATCCTGTGGAAGCATACGCGTTCCGCTAGGTGGAACGTGCCCAAACAATCATTCTCCTAAGATAAAATATAAATATATTATATTATTTTTATTAAACTACTAATAAAAATAGTTATTAGTTGCAAGCTAAGATAAAATTGCTTAGCAGTTGTAAGCATTTGTAGATTTATTGAGTAGTATTAAACTACTAATAAACAACTATATTGTTTTCTTAAATTATTAAACTGCTTTAAACCAAATTTTTTTTATTTATTAAACTGCTTATTTTATTTTTTTATTAAACTGCTTCTAATATCAGTTGCAAGCATTTGTAGTGCTTGACATGAGACACATAAGTAGGACAAAAGCAAAAAATAAATCCAACAGGATACATTAGCTTCTGTCACTATGTATGAGATTTAATCAATGTTGGCTCTATTATAGAAGAAGTCTTCGAAGTAGCGCACCAAATTATCGGATCTATTGGTCCAATTAAGTGTACCAAAAATATTGATTATAGGAACTCTCATAAATATGGTTGAACCCAGCATTCTCCAAAGAACCGAAAATCTCATATTTTTACCATCATCCAACCTTCCCCACAATTCATAATTAGAATGAGCATATAGGTGGAGTAAGTTTTTTCCTCTAAAATTGGATGGTAGTTGGTAGATTGTGAGGGGTGAGTACAAAGAAAAAAAAATGTGAGCCTGCCCAAGCCTTTATAAGGCCCGATTATAAATTAACCCATCATCAAAATTTATAAGTCTGCCCAAGCCCGTATAAGGCCCGATTAAAATTAGCCCGTCCAAGCCCGTAAAGGCCTGAGCCTAGCCCGATTAATAATACGGTGAGCTTGGACCTACTATTAAGCTCATTCATTAAATGGGCCGCAATCGGGCCAGCCAGAGCCCAACCCAGCCCGGCCCATTGACACCCTTTTTAAAAGCACAGCATTAACATCTGTGAATTATTTCAGCAAAAAGCAATAATAAAAATTACATATTATTGATGATGATTTTTTTTTTTTCTTTCTAACCCAATGCAGATTATATAAATTTCTGGCTCAGGATTGTCTATGGCGAGCAAGAAAGGTGGTCCTAAGCTACCACACATTATGCGACATGTGGCATGAAAAAGGGAGAAGTCATTTGATTTTCTCCCCATGATTTTGACTTCTCCGTACTTGATATCTCTCCACCTTATTCTCACCATTTCATCACCACATGTCTCATAATATGCGGAGAAGTTAAAATCATGGAGCTCATGAAATGACTTCTCCAAATACATGTCACAGAAATTGTGGTTGATGCATATTCCACTAGGAACAGGCTAGCTACCACCCCCCAAACAATAAATATCATTTCATTAAAGGGTGGTGTGGGTCTCTTATAAAACAGGATTGTACCTACTACCAAACATCCGCTAAAAATGCAAATTGTTTTCCACTTTGTTTCGATTTAAAATAGGGGAAAACAAATTAAAATCACGAAAAATATCAATTGTCCCACAGAAAATACATGTGAAAAATGATATTTTCTATGGAATTCTTTTGTTTTCCTCTAATTTACATCAAAACAAACGATTCATAATTATCAATGCAATTGCTAAGCTTTCACTTGTCTTCCAAAGTTCTCTTAGAACATTTATATGGAATCAGAGACAATCGCAATTGAACACAAGGAGAGTTCAATCGCACCCAAAGGTTAACACGTGTGCCTGATAATTAAAATTGGTTGTAGTTAAAATTCAGTTCAACAATCTAACCTTTGTTTAGGAAAAAATACAAACCTTAACTCTATGTTTGGTTGTCAAGAAAATAAGTAAAAACATGGAAAAGAAAAGAAAATTAGACAAAACACAACTAGAAATTATATTAAAAATCCAAAATTTTCTTATCTTTTCCATGTTTTCATCAATTTTCGCAGCAACCAAACATAGCATAAGGGTTAGAAGTTCTCAACCAAAATTAAATATTTTTTTTAAAAAAATCAAGATTGGATTATTGAATACTTTTCTTTTACATTCTTTCACTTTCTCGCGAACCAGACACACTTTAAGGGTTAGTAAATCTTGAGTCTTAACCACAGTTAATAAGAATTAATAGGGACTCGTGTTGACCTATGAGTGCGATTTAACTCTCCCCAATTTTTTTTTGGTATGCTCTAATAATTTATCTAACTATGTTAAGAGGGTTAGGGGATCAGCAGGATTAACATTCATGGTGGGCGTCAACATCCACGCCAAAGACTCGAACACAAGTCTTCACTCCCCAAAGGGAGATATACTACCATTGGGACAAACCGATGGTGTGTGAACTCTCCAAAATTCAATAGCTATTGCCGATTTGATCTCTAGAACATCATGACTATTCTAACAAAAGAAGACAAGAATATTACGTGAATATTCTTGAAAAATGTCGCTTTTTTCCAAAAAAAAAAAGGAAAAAAGGGTACCGTGTGAGCCGTGATTCCTGGTGTAAGAGGAAATTTAGTGAGTCAACAAAAAGGAAAGGAAAGGATAGAAAGACTAAGGAATGAGGAGTCATTTTCAATCCAAACATTATCTTTAAGTTATCCATTTATCCATTCCTGAAGCAGAAAAGGAAGAACTCTTCCGGAAGTTAGAGATCTTTTGCCACGTCATATTGTACTACACCGTCCTCGATAGGATATGTCGCCACATGGCAATCTTCAAGTCACAAAATAGCCTCCTGGGTGGCCTAACACGTGCCAGTTTGTTTATTCGTCTGCGTGTTGAGTAAGTTTATGACTTATGAATAAATAATTAGTTTCTCGCTTTGTTAACTGAACATAACTACCGACTCTAGACTTAAATAACGCCAAGTTTTCAATGTTCCCCCTATTAGACCATATCTCAAACAGAAGTGCGGACTAGATGCAAACTTTTAATTTTTCAATATGGTATAACATGTGTTGTTATTTTTATTTTTTATCTTTAAAACTGGTTTCTATTATAATTCTAAATATTTTTTTATTTGACCAATTTGAAGGGATAGGAACAGCGAGTACAGTAAGAGTTTGGAAGTTTACAAATGAAACTAAACACTCCTCTATCAATGATCTAGCTGCTCTAGAATGGTGGATGTTGTATTCTTGTAGGGCTGTCAATGGATCGGATCCAATTTGATTAGTCGGATTCTAAACCCAATTAGTAATCCGATGGTTCAGATACGGATCATAAAGGTAGAATTCAATTATAATCAAATCACATCCGGATATAGGGGTCCAATCCATTTAAAATCCAATCCAAATATAATAACTTATATATATATATATAATTTGTTAATATCTAGATTTTTCTATGCTTAAATATTAATTTTAAAGAAATTAATATTAATTGAAGTGAATTAAGGTCTTATTAAATTTGTATATTATTAGCTATTTGGATATAGTCAAATCTGATCCGTTGACAGCCCTATATTCATGGCAGTAACAGTGAACTATTCCTCAACATCCATCTCTGGGAATCATAACACACAAGTCATCATTATCACCATATGCAGTTCATATTAGTATTGGCAAAGAAATTAGGAATTGAATATCTTAAAATGAGTGAGTTTGACATTTGATATGGCCACTAATTAACTAAAGCAAATACTAACCAAACTACTTGGGATTGCACCCCAACCGTGTGACATGTACGCACCCAAAAGAAAATGGTATTACAATTTCATTCGCCAAAGAATTATAACTTCATGACTCAAAGTCCTATCAAAACATTGTATCTGCATGGGGGTGGAATCGATTCTAAGTCTGGTGAGGTTGTCAATATCTCTACTTATACTTTAGATAAATGACATATTGTAACGAAAAAAAAAAAAAAGAGTTCTGAAAAGGGGACGGCAAAGTCCCCTTCCTAACTGGCGGTAGTGTCCCATGTCCCTTTTAACTTTTTTCTAAATATAGTTAAGCTTAACTAAATTATGATTAATATATTTTTTTTTTCTAAAAGTAAAGTTTGAATGAATGGAACCCGTGAATGAATCATAACAACAGTTAGTATGTGCTAAAAAGAAGGAGATGGATGAATGAGATCGTACAATCGGCTTCTAAGTTTTTTTTTTTTGGTGACGAGGGTATCCGGGCCTCTTAGAGCACCCGACTAGTTCCCCCGGGCACGTGCAGAGCCCTCTCTCCACACGCACCAGGAAAGTCGGGATAAATCCGGAAGGTGGCCAATGAGAGCAGGGAATCGAACTCAGGACCTCCGCTTCGTGAGGCGTGGTCCTGGCCATCAGCCCCAACCCCCGTTGGTTAGTTAATCGGCTTCCAAGTTGTTTCCTATTTCTCAAAAAATACTATTAAATACCATTTTCTAAAAGGATAAAAAGCTTTTGAGACCGTCAAAGGCCGAGACCACCCCAAGACCGTGTGTCTCAGCTGGAATGTTTATCGAATCCTGTTTTTTTATACCCCAACCAGACACATGGTCTCGGCCATAGACGGTCTCATTAGCAAACCCATTTCGAAAATGATAGCTCCTAATCTATTTGCTAGACCACACAAACATGTTGTTTGTGTCGCCCAAATACAGGGAGTTCATCCTTTCTTTTAATTTTTTAATTTGAGCGGTGCTTTTCGTCATCTCCGTAATAAACACCCTTTGAACGCCAATAACATACTCCTTTTCTCGTAGGGGATTTGACTCCTTTCTGGTACTAGGCGATTAATGCTCTTCGACTCATGTACAAAAGATCGCCGAGGACCGAGGGGGAAAACTTCTAGTCCCTTCCACGTGTAAACCAATTCATTTAACTTTCCCGTCTGGCATCCGATCACCGTTAGATCATATCCACTGCCAAGTGTCAGCACGAGATCCGTGATCACAGATTCACTTTCCTATTGTTTGTTTCACCTCATTTCCTTTCTTTGCTTATTTAAGCAGACCAAACCTCCGCTTTCCTCCGAACGCAAAACCTTTGAATCATATCATATCCCTTCTCAAACGCTCGAGAAACAAACTCTCTTTGATCCCAAAACCTAAACCTAAACCAAGATGGCTCCCGATTTAGTTAGCTCCACCACCAAAGCCGCTTGTCTTGCAAAAAGGTCCAGAGCTTACGTCACGTTCTTGGCGGGTAACGGAGATTATGTGAAAGGTGTGGTTGGTTTAGCCAAGGGGCTTAGGAAGGCGAAAAGCGCTTACCCACTTGTGGTGGCGGTTTTGCCGGACGTGCCGGAGGAGCATCGCCAGATTCTCCAGTCTCAGGGCTGTATCGTTAGAGCGATAGAGCCGGTGTACCCGCCTGAAAACCAGACTCAATTCGCCATGCCTTATTACGTTATCAACTACTCCAAGCTGCGAATTTGGGAGGTACGTCCGATCATACATGCTTGTATTATGTATGGTAGTGTCAAGTGTGGTTATTTCTCTTACGGGGGGATTGCCAGCGCAATCGCATCAACCCCTAATCATCTTTCTTTGAGGGCGATTAGGGTCGACGCGATTGGCGTTTTGCCTTTTTCTTTTCTCTTACTCGGGTCGGGTATGTAGTCGTTACACGTGGCGCTTATCGTTAGAAACCACCTACCACGTGTGATCACAAATGCATGCACCTCCGACAACCTTGAATCTCTATTGGTCAATCAAATATTTAAAACTTTTTTTGGAGGGGCGTATTGCTGGAAAATTTTATTATTGAGATAAACCCATAGCATGCATGTTGCTAATCCACACTTCATTAATATCCCTGCTATATCCTCCATGTTTCCTTTTTGTCTGCGTCGACGGAAGGATATATAGGCATCGTCGCAGTAATGGCGGTAGAAACCCTTCCACCTGTCCTGTGTCACTTCGTTCCTCTACGCTCACAGCGTAAGTTAGTGATAACAACTACGTACTGATGAGGTTGCTTGATTAATCTTGCAGTTCGTGGAGTATAGCAAGATGATATACCTGGACGGTGACATCCAGGTGTACGATAACATCGACCACCTCTTCGACCTGCCGGACGGTCATTTCTACGCCGTGATGGACTGTTTCTGTGAGAAGACATGGAGTCACACGCCGCAGTACAAGATCGGATATTGCCAGCAGTGCCCGGAAAAGGTGAAGTGGCCGGCGACGATGGGTCCCCCACCTTCCCTCTACTTCAACGCCGGCATGTTCGTGTACGAGCCGAGCCTCTTGACGTACCATGACCTCTTGAAGGCCGTCAAAGCCACCCCTCCTACTCCTTTTGCAGAGCAGGTAACGAGAAATTTCAAGTACCAAGTTCAGGGTACTTAGGTAATTTTCGCAGTTTGGGCAGTCCGGTAATTTTCTTTGTTTGTGCATGCAGGACTTTCTGAACATGTTCTTTAGGGATATTTACAAGCCTATCCCTTTAGTATACAACCTCGTTTTGGCCATGTTATGGCGTCACCCAGAAAACGTTGAGCTTGAGAAAGTGAAAGTGGTTCACTACTGTGCCGCGGTGAGTAAATCTAAATTGATCCAGAGGCAAATTAGTCATTTTTTTCGATGATTGATAACGGCTATTAACTCGTTTTTTGAAATTATTAATAACAGGGATCAAAACCATGGAGGTACACAGGGAAGGAAGAGAACATGGAGAGAGAAGACATAAAGATGCTGGTAAAGAAATGGTGGGATATTTATGAGGATGAGTCGTTGGATTACAAGAAGACTATAACAGACGGTGAGACAGCGGCAGAGGCGATGAACCTGCAATCTTTTCTGGGAGTTGTTCATTACATTACCGCCCCATCGGCCGCCTAGTTCATCTGTGAATTAAACCACATGAATATTGACTCTCAGGATATAGAAGGATTTGTAATAGGAAAGCAAAACCCGTACTTTAACTTTTTTTTTTTTTTTTTACATCAAAAGGGGTGTGGGTGTGTCTGATGATAAGTGTATTTAGTGGGCATATAGTATCTCTGTTTTGTGTGTGCAGATATACTTCAATTTAATCCTTAAATAGCAATACATGTTTTTTTTTTAAATGTAATTCTCTCTCTCTCTCTACATTTGTCTTCAGGTAACTTATAAGTTTGGTGCGAAGAGGAATTTTATATTCACAATCATGGTTGTTAAATCCTTGCGATTTACGATTCAAATCTTACGAGAATCCCAAGCAAAACTATTCAAATCGGAAGTGAAAATCTTAATTGGGTAAATTCCATTTGATCGATTTGAAATTCATATTACGATTTGCGATTCAAATCGTATAATTCATGCGATTCATATGATTCGAGTACGATACTCCTTTTACAAACCAATACATCAAAAAAAAAAATTATTAATTTGATTTTCTAAAGATACTTTGTGTTTTAAGAAGAAACAGGAAAATTCCTGTTACGAACATTCTAAAACCCTTATTTGGATTGTCTCTCTGTTATTGTGAAACGAGGGAAACAAAAAAAAAAGGAAGAAGGAGAAAAATGATAGAGTTGGATTTTGGGAAAACTTGATGATTTATTTTATTAGTCTTTTTAATTGTACAAGTCTTTTAATATTTGATCTCATACAATATGATTATATGAGTTTACTTTTGTTCATTTATCTTTAATGATATTAGTTTTTTTTTCTATTTTATGGAGATCATTCGCATTTTTTTATAGTATATACAATGAAATATTCATTATTATTTTTTAATTAATAATTATGAATGAAAGCTTTTGGTTAATAGATTATTCTATTTTTTTGATTTATTAAGTAATTTTTTGTATTTTTAAATAATTTTTTTGAAGATGGATTGAATCTTACGATTTAAGATTTGAATCGAATCGGTCCTAAAACAATTTTACGATTCGATTACGATTTAACAACCTTGTTCACAATCACTACTCTCACACTTATTAGATAATCAAAATATAAAATAAATTATTTAATTTGGAAAAGAGTAAAAGTAGAAATTATGAGAGTATGCTTAGCATTCTTGTTATTCTTGTGGTTGCGTTTGACAATCGCTTAAAGGATAATGCTAGCACCACTCTCTTTTAAGACTCACTCTCTTTCAAACATATGTTCTCAATGATGAAAGGCAGTAACCCTTGAAGAAATTGAATTTTTTTAAAAAAAGTGGAGCTTGCATTATTCATCTCTTAAAATCTCTATATGTGAATAGATGCACATGACACACCATGGGCATAGCCCAGTGGTAGTGTATACCCTGCTTAGGGAGGGAGGTCCGAGATTCTATTCCCGAGAAGGTGGGAGTTTGTATATACTCTCCACCCGCTCTCAGAACAGATGCTAACACCTAACCAATACCTAACCGGGGTTGCGGCCTAACCGTGTGTCTCATACCCAAAAAAAAAAAAAAGAATAGATGCCCATGTGATTCTTTTGGGTCTTAAGAAACTTAATATGTGGGTCTTAGTTCCTATTACGTAGCAAGTCATATCAGCTCAATTAGAAATATTTTGGCCCTAAAAACTAGTCCATTTGGATAAGTATTAGGTGTTGTACCTTTGGTGATTGATTCAAAATTAATTAAATAAAAGAATTAAATATAGCCATTAAAGGCTTTAATGGTAGGAAACGTTTTAAAAGTTTATTATCATAATTATTAGTCACTAATGTGACAGTTTTAGAATTCCAAAAACCTATTTAGTTTTCTATATATATCATATGTAATATCTCCTCTTTTTGGGAAGAAAAAAAAAAGATTAGAAAGGGGTTTTCTCAACTATAATATTTTCTTATGTTTGAGAATTTTTTTTTGAGAGATTGCTGGGTAAAAAACAGAGTAAGGTGTGCAACTATAGGTTATGCACGCCTATAGTCAGGGTTAGATTTGTGTGGAGCTGTTGTATCCTGGAGGCATCGTGTCTATCAACCCAGTGCATTTGTGGGGGGCGCGAAATGTCTTAAAGAAAGCGACGTGATCCGCGCCTCACTTCACACAAACTACCAATGTTCTAACAGTTTTACAAGTGCAGGAATTTCTGGAATAAAAGTTGTTATTTTGTTCGAGTTCTTCAAGGACTGCAATTTGTGTTGGATAGCGATTCCAGGTAATTTACCCCTATGGGAACAACAATTTTAAGACATTTCCATTCGGGGTCGCCTATCCTAAATTTCTGCAATTGGAAAAAGGAAGGTGGATACGAGGGTAGCAATGATGATGCTTGCTTCCAGGACGAAGCGGAACGCTATTCGCATTAGCGCGTTCAAGAGAGCAATGGTTTTGAGGATTTGGGCCCAAGGGTAAGCGAAGTGGTAGATCTGGTCTACCTCAACAGTGGTTCGACTATGAGATCAAATGGAGGTTCCCGATTCCAGCAATGAAGCTGGTGCTTTTGTTCTTCTCAGCAAAATCCATATGAATTAGTCAACTCATCTCCTTCTATGCGGCTTCTTTGGTGGAAGAAAATAAATAGAAGATACTTTTTCCTTTATCGGCATAAAGTTTTGCGTCTCGATTTGGGCTGTGAAAGGTGGCCACCGGCTGCAACTTCATGGCTGTTTAGCTGTGGCAACATTCACGGATGTTTGGATGCCGTAAGAATTTTTAATTAAAATTTTCGGATCTGTTGAAGAGCTTCTGGAGCAAACGGCTGAGGTTGTCGATTACGTCGTTGTAGAACAGCCATTGCAGAACAGCCGTTTGCTCATGCTGTAGAAAGTCACTCCTCAGAAAGTAAAAGGAGGAGATAAGGATTAAAGGTTTTCTAAGGTGTTAAGCAATACATAGATTGGTTGGGCGTATTAGCTTTAACACTTTTCTTTAGCCTAATTATTGTAGGCATTGAAGCTCTCTTGGTAAACGTAAGCTTGAGGGAAAAAAAAAAAGAAAAGGGAATCTTTCGTTTTCTTGGTGTGAATGCATACAGTTCCCAAGCCGAGCTGAGCCGAGCCAAATCGAACCGAACCGATTAAAATAAATCAACCAACAGCAATGTCTACGAAGGAGACTTAGTGGCCAAGCCGTTTCAAGTCGAGCCTAACCAAGCCGTGTCAAAGGACGTCTGTGATTTCAGATCCGTTTGACCCACCGTATTCCTAGAGATGTGGAGAATGCAGTAGCTGATGAGTTGCGGTTAAAAAATAAGAGTTGCACACGCCTCAGTAATACTACAAATGAACGGTCAGATCTCTTAAATTCAATTTTTATATTATCAGTTGATTGTTGATAGAATTACTTGTGAAACTACATGCTATATTTTATTGTCATATATAATTACATGACTTGATAAATTGCAATGACTGTAAATGGTTGGACACAAGTAAGAGGATAAATTAACTGAATATATGGAAATTAGAGAGGTGAAATCCTAAGTTAAATTATTTTAAGATGTGTAATTTTTTAGTTATTGTAAAGACTAAATAATTTTAAAATAATATTATTAGGATATGACTGAATGAGATGTGCCTTTATAATGAGGTAGATAGAATTTAGATCTTGATCTATAAAGTGAGTTAGAATTAAGAAAAGATTTTTTGAAAATCCTTTTCATTTTAAATTCTAAAAATAGTGGGGGTTAAGATAAATTCAAAATTCAAAATCTAATTTGAACTAGTATTTTTAATACTAGTGTGCTCTTATCTCCAAATGAAAGAGAGGGTGCAAGACAGAATATGAAATTTGGAAAGATCCAAATTTAAATTATTTCAGAACTTGGGCATATTAAGCAATGGTTAAATTTAATTATCCTAAAATAATTAAATTATGACCTACACTAGGAGATGTGTTTTTACTGGTTATGTGATTAACAGTAAAGCTTATAGATTCTTAGGCATTGAAAATAATGTTATATTTGAATCAAGTGAAGCTAATCTTTTTATTCTGAAAATAGTGGGAGTTTAAAACTAATGATCTTAGTTCTAAAACTCTTACATTAATTAATTCAGATGAGACTGAAATTAAACAATGAAAGAGTAAAAGAGCTAAAAAGATTAAAGATTTTGGGTCTGACTTTTATCCCTATAATTTAATAATTCACTAAATTCTTAAATGGTGATTTAGATGAAGAAATTTATATGGATTGATAATAACTCATGAATATAGAACAAATGAAAGTAATATGTATTTATTACAAATATAATGGTGATTGTGGAGTAATCATTTGTTTATATGTAGATGATTTACTGATTTTTGGAACAAATCAAAAAATCATAAATGAGACAAAAGAATTCGTGTCATCCCAATTTGACATAAAGGATATTGGAGAAACCAATTTAATTATTGGAATTAAAATAATTAGAATGGATGATGAGATAAGTTTATCTCAATATCATTGCATTAAAATTATTATTAAAATACAATTATTACGATTATAGTAATATTTGTACTCCAATTGATCCTAGTATTTATCTATCACCTAATGAAAGAAATAGTATAAACTAAAATGAATATGCTAGTGTAACTAGAAGACTTGATGTATGCTATGAACTGTACTCATATGCAATCGAGAAATTAAGTAGATACACTAGTAATCCAAATTGGGAGCATTAGAATGCAATTAGCAAAGTGATTAAATATTTAAATATATTTAAATATTTAAAGAAAATCATAAATTCTGATTTTTATTATGGGAGATACCCTTCTTAAATTGAAAGGTATAGTAACGCTAATTGGAATTATATTTCTAATGAATATAAAATAACAAGTGGTTATATATTCATTATTGGTAGTGGTGATGTTTCTTAATATTGTAAGAAACAATTGGGTCTATTTTTACTATGAAATCGACACTAATAGCTTTCACCATTAACGTCATCTAAGGAGAAGAAGCTGAGTAGCTTCAGAACTTTTTGTTCGATATTCCTTTTGGAATAAAATTATCCCCGCAATTAAAATTAATTGTGATTGCAATGTTGCAATAAGTAGAGCTAATAACACTCGGTATAATGGTAATCTCGAATTATATTTGAGAAAAAATTTCAAAATTATATTCGAGAGAATTCCTACGAGATGGAATTATAATTAAGAGAATTCCTATAAAATGGAATTATATCTAAGAGAATTCATAAGAGATGGATTATATTTGAGAACTCCTATGAGATGGAGTTATATCTGAAAATGAAATCAGATGGCCAAAAATTTGGGCAAATCCCTTTACTGAAGGCCTAGTAAGGGAAGAATACATCGAGGGGAATGAGACTTAAGCTAATTGAAAATAAACCAACTGTAATGGTAACCCAACCTGAAGACTGGAGATCCCAAGAACAGGTTTAATGGGAAGAACAAGTTACAGAGTGGTTTGAGGTGAAGCACTATAATAGGAGAATAATAGTAATAATATTATTACTCTCCAAGTCTCTTCTTATGGTGTGAATAGTGCATAAAGTATGTGACGATTAGAGGTTGAGGGTTTCCTCTTAATGAGATCTATAGCTCTATTGAGTGGGATGTAGAGTCACATAGGCATCCTTGATAGACTCACCTATATAAGTGTGGAAGTGGGGCCGCTTCCTATGAGAAATTGGCTATTTCTCTAGAGCACTTATTAAACCGGGATAAAGCACATGGCCGAAAAGTGCTGGCTTAGATACCTGTAGACTCTGTAAGAGTTAATGTGTTTAAGGTATAAACACTAAAAGAGCTCTGTTTTGAATACCAAGATCTATGATCTATGGTAACTGAGTCTCTGGTGAGAATTTTACTTTAAACTATGCAAAAGTTCAAATCTATGTGACACCTTTTGCTTATGCATTAAATCTAATTTTACCCAGCAATTTTTTTTCTTTGCGGTTTTATTATTTTTGAATCAAGTGGGGGATTGTTGTACCTTTGGTGATTGATTCAAAATTAATTAAATAAAAGAATTAAATATAGCCATTAAAGGCTTTAATGGTAGGAAACGTTTTAAAAGTTTATTATCATAATTATTAGTCACTAATGTGACAGTTTTAGAATTCCAAAAACCTATTTAGTTTTCTATATATATCATATGTACTATCTCCTCTTTTTGGGAAGAAAAAAAAAAGATTAGAAAGGGGTTTTCTCAACTATAATATTTTCTTATGTTTGAGAATTTTTTTTTGAGAGATTGCTGGGTAAAAAACAGAGTAAGGTGTGCGACTATAGGTTATGCACGCCTATAGTCAGGGTTAGATTTGTGTGGAGCTGTTGTATCCTGGAGGCATCGTGTCTATCAACCCAGTGCATTTGTGGGGGGCGCGAAATGTCTTAAAGAAAGCGACGTGATCCGCGCCTCACTTCACACAAACTACCAATGTTCTAACAGTTTTACAAGTGTAGGAATTTTTGGAATAAAAGTTGTTATTTTTTTCGAGTTCTTCAAAGACTGCAATTTGTGTTGGATAACGATTCCAGGTAATTTATCCCTATGGGAACAACATTAGGCTCTTCATTTGAATGTCAAAATGTCTGCCTCCAACTGATCTAGTTGGTTAATATTAATCTTATTATTAATACTATCCAACTGTAGTGTAGTTTTTTCCGTCCATTACACAACCTAGACTACTTGAGTTGGGTTGGTTTTTTCCCATGTATCAAGGAAGGGAAATTCACACATTGTTTTTTTTTTTTTAAGGGCATGGGGGCAGTGCCTTTTGGATTTTTTGAAAAAAAAATAGCTTAATAAGGCAGCTTGTTCAAGACCCCGCAACCCGCATGAAACAGTAAGCCCAAGACCCATGAAAACCATGAAACCTTGTGTGGGTGGCCCCAAGGGGATGGCAAGAGTCTCAGGACCTCCGCTTCATGAGACGCCACGGCATTTTGCCAAGAAAAGGGCCTCTAAATCTGTCCCCTCCCTTGTGTACAAACAACTAGCTCTTGATAGGGCGACTAACTCTTTGAGTTTGGATCACAATCAATTGTGAAGGAACTCTCCTCGAGTTCAATCACACCGATAGACATGACCCTTTTAACCTCTATTTATAAGTGTTCTATAAACTCTGGCTAAGATTCACTTACTCATAGGGTTTAACAATCTAATCTTAGTTTTAGAAAAATATTAACCCTAAAAGTTAATATTAACTTTCTTAAGATTAATATTTTTTAAATTTTTTTCTACCAAAGTTAGATTGTTGAGCCGTAAGGGTTAGTAAATTTTAACCACACTTAAAAGGGATTAAAAGGGACACGTGTTATCTTATGAGTGCGATTGAACTTAAGGAAAGTTTAATCGCAATTGATTATGATCCTTTCTCAACTAACTCTATGGTTATTTACCTTCTTATGTTACTTTTTGGAGATAATTACACATTTGCCCCTGCAGTGTAAAAAGGGAGCTCCGACATGATGCAGAGCTCCGCTTTATATTTAAACTGTTTTGGAAATACGAGTAACCATCTTAAACCACGACAATGTTTCATAAAGCTACCGTTTGGGTCATGAAATTTTCAGGACCACCCAGGGCATGGATTTTCAGCTATCCTGTTGCCATGGCAGACTTCTGAAACCTGGAAAGGCGACAACAACGAGTTTCATTTTCTAATGAACTTAGAAGAAAAATTGGATTAAGCTAAAATGAGTTTTTGTTATTACTTGTGGTATAGATATATCATAAAATATAAGAAACCAAATCCTCTACGGATATAACCGGGTTTGGCAAATCCGGTTATCACCGCTAAGGTCGTCATGTGTCCCTTTTGACACCCCTTAACTGCAGTTAAGAGATTCACCCTTCCGCCATCCTAGGAATCATCCACCCATCCTTGTTTTTTTTTTTTTTTTTTTTTATTTTAAATATTAATTGTTTTTTTAAAATATTTTAATATTAAAAACCTTAAAATCTTTTTTTAATATTAAAAAAAGAAATAATATTTTTTTCTAAAACCAACGATCCGTGGGTGAACTCTAGGGATGGGTGAAAGAAACTTAACCACAATTAAGGGTGTCAAAAGGGACACGTGGTGACTTTAGGGGTGATAACCGGCTTTGCCGTAGAGGATTTGGGCTCAAAATATAAATAGGTTTATGGTGAAACCTAAGATCTTAACAATCTGACCTACCGGATAATATAAAACGAAATAGCACTGACTTAGGCAAACAGTCGGCACCAACAAAAAATCGGTGCAACCCAACCATTAAGGTCTATACACGACAGAAGTTGGTGGATTAATAAAATAATCATACATTAAATTTGGTCGGTGCCCAAGATTCCAGTAATATCGTTGACGCCCAACAACTCGGAACATGTAACCAAACACTCCTTGAGAAGAATGGGATTTTTCTTTTGGTAGGTAGGATTGGGTTAGGCAGGACCTTAACCAGATATTATCATACTCAAAAATTGCCTGTTATCTTGGTAGAACTCTCATATCTTTATAAATCTTTTTTTCTTTTTCATAAGGAAGTGTGATGTATGAGATTGGGTCACAGTGAATTGCGATCGAACCCACAGGATTACATGTGTCCTTAACCCTTATTAATTGTTGTTAAAATTTACTAACCCTTTGGATTAAATAATATAACATTGGTTCTTAGAATAAAAAATGTTAATCCTAAAAGTTAAAAATTCTTAACAAGAGTTAATATATTTTCAAAAAACAAGTTTATATTATTAAACCCTAAGAGTTAGTGAATCTTAAGCACAGTTAAAAGGGACACATGTAATCATGTGGGTGCAATTGAACTCAGGATGAGTTCAATTGTAATATAGACTGTGATTCGATCTCATGAGATCGCAGGTCTATTCATTTTTTCTTTTTCCTCCTTTTGGGCAAGTGCAAATGACGAAGAGTACCTACTATTTCTAGCACTGCTAGAATTTCTTTTTCTTTTGCACCTCTGCTTTTGAAGTGGGTGCAGCTAGTACTGACCAGCATTGGAATTTATCCAATCAAACTCAATCAGTTGATACTCATAATCCCGTACACTTGACTTATTTTATCTAGCACTAGTGAGTGGCACGTGGGATGCACGTGTGAGAGAGAGGAAGGGGAGAGACAGGGAAGGACCTAGTGTGGACATGTCAAACAAAAAAATTAGGAATATTTTGGGTGTAAAACCTTGAGAGATATTTTAGATTAAAATAAATAAATTGTGAAAGACGTTTCTTTTTGAAATATGATGTTGGGATATTTTACGAACCAAAAAAACTTAGGTATTTTGGGTATAGCAAAGAAAGGAGGTGGGCAAGACCTTGGCGAGACGTTTTTCTTTTGAAGCATTTTGCTAAGAGAGCGAGGAGTCCAATTATACCACTAAGGTCGCATGTGTCCTTTTAACACTAATTTACTGTGATTAAGATTCACCCACCCCTGAGTTCAATCGCACCCACAGATCAACACATTTAATTTTTAACCCTTATTAACCATGGTTAATATTTCTAAACACTTAGAATTCAACAATCTAACTTTAGTTTTAAGGAAAAAACTATTTTTAAAATTTTTGCCTTAGGAGTTAAAAATATTTAATTAAAAATCAAGGATAAATCGTTAAACGCCATGGACTTGTGGGTGCGATTGAACTCTCCCTTCGTTCAATCACGATTGGATGTGATGTGATTCTCTTCACTTGGAAAAAGGAGAAAGGGTGAGAGGGAGGGGCGTGGGAGAGAGATGGGAAGGAGTGACGTGTGCATTGATTGTGACATATGAGAGAGAAGGTTTTAGTTGAATGACGAAACCAACCTTCAAAATTTCAACCATTTACAAACTTTGGCTTCTAAATTTCTTTATGATCTTATTCTTTATATTAAGGGTTGAGGGGTACTTTAGGTATTTGCAGATTTCAATCAACGTTTTTAACGGGCAATCCTCATTTATAAGCTCCGTTTGTTTCGATTTCGATGTAAAATAGAGGAAAACAAATGAATTGCGCGAAAAATATCAATTGTCCTAAAGAAAATAGGTGCGAAAATGATATTTTTCGTCAAATTCATTTGTTTTCCCCTATTTTACATCAAAACAAACGGAGCATATATAGTAAAGATTTACTCTCTTTCTGAAAATGTTGTTGATCATACGGTTAAAATATATATTCTGGCTGAATAATGTTGTGTGATGTCCTTAGTGGGCTGTTGGTTGGAAGGTCTGGAATTTGGATACATAAGCTTGTGCCACTGGGGTATGCACAAATGGTAGAGAGTAGAGACACCCTACTTCTGTTGCCCGGTAAGTAGGTATGCCAAAGGGTCAAGTCGGGTAGGGCCTAGGTCTTACCTGGCCTAGCCTCATTCACAAGAGCCTGGCCTAGCCCTTAGAGGGTCTGAACTAGTTGGGCCATTCCCTAGCCTTTTGAGAGGAGGGGAGGGGAGGGGAGGGGAGACTAAGGCTGAAAGAATAAAAGAAATTATATCATATTTTTTCGATTTTATTCTACATTAATTGTTAACCTGACATACAACCATCCTCCTAAGCTTGGGAATGACAATGCAACTCAAAGAGTAACACGATGGAGTTTTAGTACAGTTAGATTGTTAGCATTAGTACACCCCACAATTGTTAACATTAAATTGTTAGTATTGATACCATTATACATATATATTCAAATGAAAAACAATATAATTTATAAGAAGCAACATTAAACGATTCTAGAAAGAACTACACTATTAGTGCGGTACATATACAAAAAAATTGTTACAAGTTACTATATTATAAAGATACTACACTACAGTGGTAGTATGTTACACATACACACAGTAATGCTTAGCCTTTTAAGCTATTATATATAATATTTTATTTGGTATAACACATAGAATGAAGGGCTGGGTGAGGCTAGGTGCTTACTAAGCCCGACTCTCAAATAATAGAGTATTTCAAAATTAGGCCCAGCTTGGCCTTAAAGCCTTATTAAAGGGAGAAAAAACTCTATTTTGTGGGTTTCGAAGGGTGGGGTCATGCCGGGGCCCCTCATCAAAGGGCAAGATTGGCAGCTGTACTGGTAGGTAGGCCTATCAAACCAACCCTCTGGTAAGAGAGCCCAGCCTGGCCCAACCGTATTGGTGGGTAGGTCTGTCAAGCCAGCCCTCTGGTGAGGGAGCCCAGCCCGGGCCAGCCCTCCAAAATCCTTAAAATTGAGGGCTTTTCTTTTTCTTTAAAGCCCTAGGGCAAAGTAGGCCCAAAATATTAAGACCCTCTTATCTAAGGGCCAGGCTTGATCAACATGCTGAAGAGCCCAACCCCGACCCTGACCCTTAAAGTATAACATGTGTACCTTTTTTTTTTTGTCGTAGCATTTACTAAATTGATACTCACAATCTGATAATTAAGTAACTTATTGTGTTGTTGCATCTCTTTTCTCATTGAAAATGCTATTGATCATATGGTTGAAATATGGAAATTGGTTGATTTGGGTTGTAGGAGATCTCCTTAGTAGGGTGTTGGTTGGGAGGTCTAGATACATAAGCTTGTGCCACTGGCTAGGAAGCACGGGTACGGCGATACAGGCGATACGGCAGAAATTATGAAAAGCAGCTAAGTTTTACCTTAGAATGCCGTATCTGATACGGCGATACAGGTACGTTGGGTATGTTTCCATTTTCAAAGTATCTGTGCTTCCTAAGCCACTAGTGTATGGTAGAGTTGGGGGTACTTCTATTTCTTGGTAGGCACATAGTGTATGTCCTTTTTTTCTTAGGGGGCGTGTATTCCCGTGTGGGTGGTCTAGGATCGATTCCCATGAGTTATGGTGTTGCCGCTGATATGCCTATCGTTTGCCCAAATTCAAATGTTAGGCTCTAAATCATGAACAGATACTAACGCAGTGTAATATAGCGACCTTTTTTTGAAATTTTTTTAAAAAAATTAGTCTAGGTATTCTTCACATTAATATGCATAAAGCATATTAATATAGCAAATACCGAGTCGCCACCAATCATTGAGTTGTGATGTGATTGGTCACTGAAATTCATTTTTTTTGGAAAATAGGCAATGCGAAACCAATGTGAGATTCTAAGAATTGAGGTTCTATTGTGATTTGAGGAAGGTGTTAGGCACCCCAAATCACCCGTCTAAGGACGGTAACTTATGCTTTCAAAATTTTCCTAAGAGTTTATTTAAAAGATCGGCTTAAGAAAATAATTAATAAGATTCTAACTTGACTTGCATTAAAAGACTCTTTAAAAGTTTAGAAAGAGAGATACGAAACACGAGTCTAAAAATAAGCATTATAACGACTCTAATCTAAAAAGATTAGACATAGCAATGAATTCATGCAAATGACATGGAGTTTTGAAAAGATTTGACTATGCTCTCTAAAAACGGGCATCATAATGATTCAAATTCAGGGAGATTAGACATTGTCATAAATGCATAAAATTGATATAGGAAAAAAGATTAGATTCTCTAAAAACGGACATTATAACAATTCTAATCTAGGGAGATTAGACATCGTCATAAATATATGCAAATGATATGGGGAAAATGACTAGACTCTCTAAAAACGGACATTATAACGACTCTAATCTAGGGAGATTAGACATCGCCATAAATGCATGAAACTGATGGAGTTTTGAAAAACACCTATGTTCTAAAAAAATGGGCATTATAACGACTCTAATTTAGTGAGATTAGACATTGCCATAAATGCATAAAAATGATATTAAGAAAAATGATCATGCTCTATAAAAATGAGGATTATAATGACTCTAATCTAAGGAGATTAGACATCACCATAAATGCATAAAAATGATATTGATTTTTGAAAACACCTATGTATCTAAATACGAAAGAAATATCTTCATTCTCCTATTTTTCACAAAGAGCCCCAAATCGGTGAAACACGTCATAGGGGATCTTTAGTGACTTTTAAGGAGAAGAAAAATATATCAAAACTAAAATGCTTGAGAACAATGAGATTGAAAATAAGGGTTCTAAAACTAAGGAGCATCTCTATATCTCTATTTCTCACAACGAGCCCCAATTCGGCGAAACCCGTCATAGGGGATCCTTAGTGAATTTTAGAGAAAAGATGGGTGAATTTTTCAACAACTTGGCTCACATTAAATGGAGTTAGAATTAAAAAAAAAAAAAAAAAAAGTTCTAAAATGCCTATAGGTTCCTATCCCTCTTCCTTCAATTTGGAAATCCCTAATCGGCGAAACGTGTCATAGAAGAGTCCAAACTACCTAAAGAAAGAGGGATATGTCTCAAAATCTGTCTAAAGACTCACATTATTAAAATAAAAATGGAGGATTAAGAGGAAAATTAACACAAATGAAAAGATGAGAATATTGGGCTTACCTATGTGGGTTGGAGACCCCTTGATCCTTTCCTTCAAGCTTTCTCTTCAAGAGCTCTTCTTCTTCAAGACTTTTTCTCCCCAAGACTTTTCTCCTCCAAGGTTTTTTCTAGATCTCTAGGAACTTAGGAACTTTTTTAGAACTTGAGAAAAAGGGAAGGATGGAAAATTTCTAAGACTTGGAATATCTTGCAAATTGCATGACTTCCTTAATCTTTTGGACAGAGGTTTGGCTAATAGAGAATTGGTTAAAAAATGGGTAAAGGGGTGTGGTATTTATAAGGGAGAGGTTGAGAGGAAAAACTTCTTCAATTCCAATATGAGACTAAACATGCTTATTGGTATTTTAGTCATTTAATGATATTTTGGTAATTAAAAGAATATCATAATTCAAAATTTTTCCAGGTTGTCAAGGGTATAATTTGTTCAAAGCACAAGAATACTCTAGAAGAGACTGTGCTGGAATTATAGAAATATCAAAATTGAGGTAATAACTTTACCTTCATTTAAAGAATAGGCTAAATTTGTAATGTCCGCAATGTTTCTACCGACATTTAGGATTAATTTTCAAATATGGTGCTCAGAGACTCCAGAGAGTCTTACACATGGTCTTGTAAATGAATTTAAAAAAAATCCAATAAATGGCGGTAATATAAGTGTGAACAATTGAAAATAAGCCTAATCTTGAAATTGTGGTACAGTTATTACCGCCATTTAGGGTCGTTTTGGTAATTCCAACCCTCTAAGGTAAAGTTGCTAACCGTCTCTATAAAAATATCTTGGTCAAAAGTGTCGGCAAAGTATTTACCGTCATTTCAAATTTAAGCAAAATTTGAATTAACGGTAATAACTTTACCTCCAACTAAGAAATGATCATTATTTGGAATGACTGTAATTTAATTACAACCGTTAAAATTAGGCAAATTGTGAATGGCAATAATATAATTACAACCATTTTGGTTTTGATACATTTATGAAACTGCCACTGTATTGGAAGATTGATCTCTAGGCCTTCAAAATTAGATTTTAAGGTATGAAATGGAAACCATATGGGTTTTTGAAAATTCTGAATTAGTATGTCGAGTCCGGTCTCACTTTTGGATGTTAAAATGATTAAAATACCCCTAAATGTTTTTAATATCCCGGTGATCTTTAAATGGTACTAGGATGCTTGTAAAAGGGTTGTAAATGGATGAAAGGGGTTCCAAAGTGATCTTTTAGACTCTGTCTTGCCATGGAGAAGAAAAAATAGAAGAAGTATAAGAGCATGAAGAATTCGGGCAAACACAGGGTGTCTACACACGACTAATTAGGATTGCAGCCTAAATGTATTTATTTTTTTTTTAAATAACTAGAGATCCAGTCATTGAGAATCAGGGTCGGGGTTAGGCCTACTCTAAATCTATTTACATAACCAAACAAGTACTGTTTATTCTTAAACTGCTATAAGAGTTCAAAAGTCATAACTACAAAGAAAAGGCAAATAAATCATAAATTGAGCTATATTTTACAAATCCACGACAATTTGATTACCCAAAAAAAAATACATGTAATTTTCATAATGTTGATGGTGGGTTTTTGACACCTGCCATGTAGGTGCCACATCAACACCAAACAAACTCCTTAATGAATATTTATCTTATTGACATTTTGGCATAATGCTCATGAAGCATTTTCGTCACACTGGGAGGATCATAGAGGTCATAGGTTTGGTGGCCAATAGAAGGAGACTAGGTGGATTGACACCAAAAAAGGCATATCCGCATCATGTATCAGGAGCGATGGAGACCATTGGTGTCAACTAGTTATCACTGTATGATTGAGAGAGAGGCAATCAGTCCAAGTATCATAGTTAATGGGTGTGGTTGCAATTAATGACTTGTAACCGCTAAGATATGAGCCATAACTATTAATGAGAGAGAAGTTACAAAAATAAGCCTCGAATGGGTGTAACTCCCCATATGAATTAGCATAAAAAGGAACCTCCCATTCTGGCAAAAGGACACTTCTTGGAAAACAAATTGAGACTCTCTCTCCCTGGCTTCCCTCTCTCTCTTCTCCTCTCTCACATTTCCTCGTCCTCTCATTCCCGGTTCCGGTGACAAGTGCATCGCCGTCCGTACGGCCCCTCGATGTTTAGGCGGGAGGTTGGGACGATCCGAGTACTCGATGAAAATCACCCAGTTACATTTGGCGACTCTACTGGGGACGTCCATACTACACCTCGTTGGATCCGGAGGGAGGGACACTATCAAATGAATACAGTGAAGATCTGTGTTAATCCATGGACGCATGAACACACTTTTGAAGCTCACATAGCAGGGATTACTCTCACCAAATCTCCATGATTTCATTAACATTTCTATTTAATTATGTTATTTTCTGATCTGGTTTTTTATATATTTTCTTCATCTCTGCTCATCCAACTCTGTTGTGAAAAGGGAAAAGCATTGATGGTTGCTGATTTGAAGGAGGCAAAGAGAGGATGCCAGATCAGGAGAAACGAGATCTTCAGATCTAAAGAACAAAGAAGCGATCGGAGGTTTAACGGCGCAAAAATACAAATACCACATCATTTAAAGTACGTATCACGGGGCTTAATGCACTTATCGCCACATGTCCATTTGTGTGTGGAGAAGTCAAAATCATGGGCCCCATATTTTGACCTCTCCACCACATGTCACCTATTCTATGGAACGCCGAGATAAGCCCTTTCTGGCTTCGCCAGAGGCAAGCCAAGGCCCGGGGCTTAATGAAGAAAGTCACGCCTTCAAGTACGAAAAATCACGTCTTTAAAGTCGCACCATCAAACTCCAAAGACGCAACTTTCCTAAATCCAAAAAGGGTGCAAATCCTCTCCAGTTATAACCGGATGTGGCACATCCGGTTATAACCCCTAGAGGTCGCCACGTGTCTCCTTTGATACCCCTTAATAGGTGGGTGAACCCTAGGGGTGGGTGAACCTTACCCACGGTTAAAAGGTGTCAAAGGAGACACGTGGCGACTTCTAGGGGTTATAACCGGATGTGCCACATCCGGTTATAACTGGAGAGGATTTGCCACCAAAAAGGAATCCAACAAAGTGACGGAGTCCAATGCGCCTTTAAGGGCGTCCCATGCGCCTTGTCTTCAAAGAGGGTGAGGGCGTCCCATCACCCATGCGCCTTCAACTCCCAAAAAAAAAAATTTGGATCTGTCGTAGCTGAATCTGAATGCAAGGGTTTTTTAAGATCTGAAGAAAAGAGGAAGTAAAAAAAAAGTTGGATCTATCATAGTCGTTACAACAGTAGCGTATGCAACTTAGTAATGTTTTAAGGGTGTCTCATGCGCCTTGTCTTCAAAGAGGGTGATGGCGTCCCATCACTCATGCACCTTCAAGAAAGAGGAGGTTGTGCCTTTAGTGTTGTGAGGCTACAGATCGTTGTCTGGTTATTGCATGAGATCAGATAAGATCCGTTCCGTCAATGATGGATGCTTGCAATGGAAATTTCATGGTGTAGTAGTGTGATGACTGGTGGGCTACAGAGTGCCCATTCCAAGTCTATGGTGGCATCAATGTTTCTTGTGGACTTTGAAGGTGTGTATGGATCCATGGATGGCTGCTTTACAGTAATCAAAGTCATGCAAGGATATAAAAAGGGGAAAAGATTACCTCTGGTGGATGCCGAGCTAGGCGCAAGGGCATCCACAAACCAAGGGACGTTTGGTAATTTTAAAGGGAAGTTGGGGAGAAGTCAAAATCAAGGGGGAAAGTGAAATGACTTCTACCTTTAAAATCGCCACACGTCCCTTGGTTTGTAGATGCCCTTGTGCCCAGCTCAGGCATCCACCAGAGTAATATTTTCCCATAAAAAAGGGTAAAAGGAGACAAATGGAAAGAGATCTACGGATTAGTTGCTAAAAAAACCATGTGTCTCTTGAATATAAGATTTTCTTTATAGTCTTTGACTTCCACCAAGATCTGTGAGGCCACATGAAAGACAATGTGATTTGTTACCTCATGATGCAAAACATGTGTACATACCTTCACCTACAGCAGAGCCATGTCATTGCACTTAAAGTCATCCAGTTTAAAAGGAAACGTTATATCAAGGGGACGAGTTTACCTCCGAGCACGAATGATTGTTGCATATCAATTTTGTCTTACAAACCGCACATTCGGGTACACATATATTTATTTCATTTATTTATATTTGATTCATACATATCATATATCATATTCGAAGTAAAAAATAATGTGCCTGGCTAAATATTGGCCAACTGCATGAGCCATGCCTTATCCAACTTAGCTGATAACTATAATAGTCAAATGCCATTTCTGACAGTATCTCTAGTATTATTAATCGTGAGAGATGTTTTGCATGTAAATATTTGGCATATGCATGCTTAGAACGAATGTACCCCATGGCGTCAATGTATCAGGTGAGACCAATGCCACTTGGCACTCATTTAGTATAGTACTAAATTTTGAACTGCTAGTCATTTGCATTAAAAAAAAAAAAACTGCTAGTCATTTGTGCATTTGTGCTAATTTGTGTCTATTACTTAGTTTCAACTCATATTGAATACCTGTGTGACCAACATTAAAAACATGCATGCTTGTAGCCTATGGTATTTGAAACATGACACTCAATGCTTTGTGCATTTAAAACTTTGAATATCATTTATGGTGTTAGCACATGGGAATATATGTTAAATGATGTCAACCTATGACACGATCTTACATTTTTGGACTTGAATCATAGGGTACTCAAAATGATACCCAATGTCTATAGCTTATATCACTTATTAAGTTAAATCTCATGACTAGAGCACTTACCCTATGGGCTGAATACCAAACGATGCACTTGTTAGATATTAATTATATGAAACTAATTTTTTGGGTTTAGACATTTGCCTATGTAGGCTTAAATTGCTAATAAATAAATTGCATACACTTGGTTATCAATTGATTGTTCCCATGACACTTATAAACGGAACCTAATGGGTGTGATACGCAGAAACTCAATAATATCAGTGGTACCTAACCCCTTTTCAATATAGTCTTGGTGCATGGTATTGTGGCACCCACCACCCAGAATTTGCATTTTTTTTACTCAATGTGTCTAATGGTGTATATGGCACTCAATGACATTGAACTATGAAATTTTGACTTCAAAGTATAGTGTCATTTGAACCAATGATGTTGGAGTCACAACAATACAACTTATATTATTTGCATGTATGACACATTGCTTCATATTTGCACCATGTTCCACCAACCATATTAGGAGCTTGACGCCCTAACCTAATAATGTTCATATTGCAAACTTCTAATTTTAATGTGTTTTATCTATATGATCTTGCTTAAGCTTCTATGGATCAAATTTATTAGGCAAAATGCCTCATATCATGCCTTTGATGTTCATGCTTAGCATTCACATTATATGATGCCAAATATTTAGGCTATTCTTGATGTTCATAAAGCACGATTCTATGAACTCTTGAAACTCGCACCTGACATCATTATTTTTATCATAGTAGGCCCTTATGAAAAATAATAAGTACTATCTATTTTGGGTACTTATGGGAAGCATCCTAGGTCCAATACCCCTATGGGAAGGGGGCTAAATACATCTACACATATACAATTGACAACCTTCTACAAATCATTGATGAGCCACAAGTCATGGTAGAACCCAAGAAGGTTGACAAAGGCACTAGTTAATAACTTTGTTGAATATTTCTATTATTTTATGCTATGTGATCACTTTATTTAATACAAGCTTGGTTGCATCATCGATGCCTAATAATTATGCTAATTGGAAGCTTGTTAAATAGCACACTGGTCAACTTGTAATTTGATCAAAAGCATATTATGCAAAAACTCAAAATACATGTTGTTTGACATCTGAACTTTTTGTCACTTACTACATGACGCTTGCACATTCATATTTTCAGTTTTTCTTAATTAACTAGATACTGCTAGTTGTTTTATGTGCTGATATTGGTCTCAAGCCTACACCAATTTTGGTTTATAATCAAGTATTATATTAACATCACTTTGCATTGCTACTAAATGTTACATTTGATGTTTCTTTTGGAGATCAATCCATCATACTGTGAATTTTATCGTCAATGGCTAATCCTCAAATGGAAAATGATTCATTCAGCAAACAGTTCAGTACGAACAAAGAAATTCCGAATAAAATTATCAGAACTCACTGATAGGAAAATGATTAATAATGTTAGTCGTGACTCTTGACTCGATCAGCGGGGAATTTACGCGACGTCAAATATCTTATATGACAATAAAGAATGCACATTTAATGCATTCGGATGCACCACCTCAGTAGGCCTTTGCACCTTTGTCGCTACCTCAAAAGACCTTTGTGTCTTAGGTATGTCGCCTTTCTATGGATTTTGCACCTTTGAGCACATCGCCTTTGTGAGCCATTATGCCCTTGGCATGTCGCTTTCATACGGGTCTTGTGTCTTTTGGCACATCGTCTCAACGGTCTCCTATGTCCTTGGCATGTCGCCTCATATCGCATCTTTGCACATTTCGATACAATGCCTCAATAGGCTCTTACGCCCTTTACTGTGGTAATTCTGTGGGTCATGGCACCCTAAATAAATCATATTCTATTCATAAATAGAAATGACTTGTGTTTTGATGAGCAAGTCAAAGACTCACTTATCAAGGCAAGTGTTATTGCACTACAAATATAACGGCTCATGACGCTTTCATCAGCTCACTTATTCAAGGTCGTCGTATGGCACCTATGGTAAGTGGTATGCAAAATCTAGGTAAAAATTTGTTGATGCGCGATTAAAAGAGCTATACAAGCATATGTCGTGACAATACCTGGAAGAAATCCAGATGACATGGCAACATCTATGGAGTGGCGACGCCTTCATCAAAAAAATTTCTTGTGCCTTTAACGAAGGATCTACGCACCTATGAGCGTTTAAATGACGTCTTTCACTTGTAAAGGTAATGCGTTGTCCATATTTGGCTAAACTCCTTTAATTTAAACTTATGCGCTGTTGAAAGCATAACGTTTGCAAAACCTGAAAGGAGGTAAAAATTAGACTTAAGGATTGGAGATTGAGAGATTCGTTAGCTTGAGATGCGCACCACCACACATTCCAAAGAAGAAAGTGTAAGGTTGCTTTTACTAACCCACTTGGAGCATTTTGAAGAGTAACATGTCGTTGTAAGGCACCCGAGGAAACAAGACATTTTGCTAACTTACGGATGCATTCATTGAAAGGAACTATGAGTCTAAAAGGGATGACTCAAATACAAAAAGGCTACATTGCAACCACCTCGGTACTCTCAAATCCCAATGTGTGCTCTCAATCCCCTTTACTTGTCCATTTTATTCTCCTTTCGCCGAATGAACGACTTTTCTTTACGCTCACCTGTCATTAAGAAGTGAGATTAATCCTTCAAATTATGATATTTATGGTGAACGCCATCAAAAATTGCATGATAGAAGCTTTATATAAAAATGCTCTATCAGGCAGGGGGCTAATGTTGATGGTGGGTTTTTGACACCTGCCACGTAGGTGACAGATCAGCACCAAATAGACGTCTCGATGAATATTTGTCTTATTGACATTCTGACATAATGCCCATAAAGCATTTTCGTCACACCGAGGGGATCATAGAGGTCGTAGGTTTGGTGGCCAATAGAATGAGACTAGGTGGGTTGACACCATAAAAGACATATTTGCATCATGTATCAGAAGTGATGGAGACCATTGGTGTCAACTAGTTATCACCGTACGATTGAGAGAGAGGCAATCAATCCAAGTATCATAGTTAATGGGTGTGGTTGCAATTAATGACTTATAACTACTAAGATATGACCCAATTGTACTTAATGAGAGAGAAGTTACAAAAATATGTCTTGAATTGGGTTAACTCCCCATATGAATTAGCATAAAAAGGGACCTCCCATTTTGGCAAAAGGGCACTTCTTGGAGGACAAATGGAGACTCTCTCTCTCCTTAGTTTCCCTCTCTCTCTCTTCTCCTCTCTCTCACATTTCCACTTCCTCTCCTTCCCAGTTCCGAAGACAAGTGCAACGTCATCCGTACCCTCAAGGTTTAGGCGGGCGGTTGGGACGATCCGAGTACTCGACGAAAATCACTCAGTTACACATAACTATTTTAACTCAGGATCAATTGCAAAATTCCTATAAGTGAGCAGGATGCCCACCTCCAAGCTCACCACATGTCCTCTTTGATATCCATTAATCATGGTTAAAATTCACCCATTCCTAAAATTAAATAATTTAATATTAGTTTTTAGAAAAAAAATATTTAAAAAAAATTGATCACATGACCAAATGAATTATAAGCAAGGTGTCTACCAAAAAAAAATAAAATTAAATCAAGGTTAATTTTTTTCAAATTATTCACTAGGGGTGATGATGTGTACCCAATATACATTCTCTTACTATATCATTTCTCTTATCTTCCTTTATCCTTTAGTAGTTGTTAGTAGTTATTTATTTGTAATTTAGTTTCTATAACTTCTTTGTAGGACTATAAATAGGAGAATGTAATCTGTATTTTATATGTTGAATGAAATTAAACTATTGTATGAGAACATATGGAGTTTGCCCTTTGAAGAGTTAACAATGGAGGTCCGGACTGCCTCAAATCCCCCAAAATTTTTGTAATTCCTTTAGAATTTGATATGAAATAGTGGACCCCACAATTTTAAAAAAAAAATTTATATACTTGGCCTCCCCCAAATTTTTTTGTCATATATATAGTGGACCCTCCAATGGAGTCCGGTTATGCTTTAGGTCTCCCCATGTCCTTATTAATACCCCTTAAATATGATTAAAATTCATCCACTTTTAGGGTTCATCTACTTAACCTTGGTTTTTAGAAAAAATATTAATTTTTATTTAATCTTAGGAGTGAGTGAATTTTAATTAGGGTTTGAAAAAAAATTGATATTTTTTTAAAAAAGACAAGGATAGATAGGTGAATCTTAACCACAGGTATTAATGGACATATGCTGACCCTCAAGGATATTACCGGAAAAAAATTCTCAAAATAAAAAAATTTCTTCCTTCTTATTCAAATCTATTAATTTTTTTATACATGTATTTCGGCCCTCCAATGAAAAATTGCTGGCTTCGTAAACTAAGGCCTCGACTCCTCTTTCCTTCCATCTATCCCTTAAACCTAACCCTAGCTTCATCCCTACGCCGGCGACAAAGTATCCAAATAAAAGTGCGGCGACGGCAACAGCAACAGCAGCGACGGCAAGGTTTGCTCTCTCTCTCTTAGTTGTAAAATTTGCTCTCTGCTTCTCCTTTTCTACTATCGCCAAAAGCAGAAGTTTACCAAAAAACAAATAGCTCCCACCTGTTCCAAAATTTCAGAAATTCATGAATAAAAGGAGGAATTATAGAAAATTAGAAGACCCATCTTACTGGTTTCTCATGAATGCCTAGCTGAGACCAGGTTATCATTTCCAACAGTTCTTCCATGGTTCCAGTAACCACCAAACAGGTTGGAATTTGAGAGTATAAACAAGGATAATTCAGAGTGGAAGAAGGATGGTGAAAGGGATATGTTGGGTTTGATCAAACCAGCAAGGTCAATGAACCATTTCCGACTTCCTTACGTGCATACCAGCTTTCCAATGGTTTCTCTTGATATCTGCAAATGGGTTTTGAGTTAAATCAAATTAATGCATTGAAAAGATATTAAATGAAGGGAAAACGTAGGGACAAGAGCGGCAAGAGAGCTTTAAGAATTGGATTTTTAGGAGGAGACTTCCCATGCCTCGTACTTCCCAGCAAAACCCTAAATAAGAGTTATGCTGTCCTGCTTCATCAATGGCTTCCTCTTCTTACTTCTCACTCAATCCCACTCTCAGTTTGACAATTCCTAATTTGGTATTGTTTATTATTGAAAATCACATTGGGGTTTCATTTTTTTCCTCTGATTTTGTCAGATAAAGACCAAGATACGTCGCCAACTGAAAAGGGAAAAGGGGAAAAAAATCTCGATAAGGAGGTGAAAAAATCAAAGGAGAATGATTCTGAAATGCTCTACGTTTCAATATCCAACAAGGTACGCTTACTCAAAATTGAGTTTCTGTCTCAACTCCAATTCACAAAACCCCAGATCACTTGTCCGTCGATTCTTGAATCCGTCTCCATTGGCTAAAGTTCGCGAAGGCTCTGAAAACACAGCCGAAGATGAAGACATCGATGCTGTTTATAGTATAATCAATGACTCTTCGTCGACTCAGAACTTGAAAGAATCGCTGAAAGCAACTGGGATCTTTCTTTCGAACGGTTTGATTGATAAGGTCTTGAAAAGGGTTAGATTTAGCCATGCAAATCCCTTGCAAGCTTTGGAGTTCTTCAATTATACTGGACAAAGAAAGGGTTTTTTCCACACTTCATTCTCGTATGATACTATGCTTTACATCCTAGGAAGAAACCGGAAATTCGATAAGACTTGGGAGGTTTTGATTGAAATGCGTCGAAAGGATCGATCTTTGATAACACCGCGCACTGTTCAGGTAGTTTTAGCCAGAATTGCTAAGGTTTGTTCGGTCCGGCAGACTGTTGAATCCTTCAGAAAGTTTCGGAAGCTTGTTCCTGAATTCGATACAACTTGTTTCAATGCCTTACTGAGAACCCTCTGTCAAGAAAAGAGCATGAGCGATGCTAGGAACGTGTATCACAATCTAAAGCATGAATTCAGGCCGAATCTACATACTTTCAATATACTCTTGTCGGGCTGGAAATCATCCGAGGAAGCCGAGAGTTTCTTTGAAGAGATGATGCAAATGCGTGTGAAACCTGATATTGTCTCATACAATTGTTTGGTTGATGTATACTGTAAGAGTAGAGAAATGGATAAGGCGTTTAAGGTGGTCATTAAAATGAAAGAGGAGGAGATATCCCCTGATGTGATCACATACACGAGCATCATTGGGGGGTTGGGATTGATTGGTCAGCCTGACAAAGCTAGAGATGTTCTGAAGGATATGAAAGAGTACGGATTTTACCCTGATGTTGCAGCATACAATGCTGCTATAAGGAACTTCTGCATTGCAAAGAGGCTGGGTGATGCTTATAACTTGATGGATGAGATGGTGAGTAAGGATTTGAATCCAAATGCAACAACTTACAATTTGTTTTTTCGCTGTTATTATTGGTCGAATGACTTGGGAAGCTCGTGGAGTTTGTATAGGAGAATGATGAAGACCGGGTGCTTGCTAAACACACAATCTTGTATGTTTCTTACCAGATTGTTTCGGAAGCAGGAGAAGGTGGAGATGGCGCTTCAGCTGTGGAATGACATGGTGGAAAAGGGTTTTGGGTCTTATATTTTGGTGTCAGATGTGCTGTTGGATTTGCTTTGTGATATGGGAAAGTTGGAGGAAGCGGAGAAGTGTTTCTTGCAGATGGTCGAGAAGGGACAGAAGCCGAGCAATGTATCTTTTAGGAGGATTAAGGTTCTCATGGAACTGGCTAACAGGCACGATGCCCTTCGGAATTTGTCAGAGAAAATGGCTGTTTTCGGACCGTTAGTTCAAGTTAACGAAAGAATAGACAGACCAACAGAGACATCATACTCAAACACACTTTCTTGTTGAATGGGGGGGTGGTTTAATTTTTCATGTTTGGGAAGGCTACCAATATGAATTGGTCAAGCATCGAGTTCCAAACATAGCTCTCCATTGCTGTTTTTGGTGCAAGGCAGTGTCAAGCAGAGGTGATTTGTTCCTAACCTATGTGTAAGTATTTGTTAGATTCTGGAGACCTGTTCTCAAATGTAATTTATTTTTCAGAAATTTATGTTTAGTGAATAAACAACACACATTAATCCAATATATCTAAAGTGACCATTTACTTAACAAGCATCTTCATGAATACACATTTTATCTATAAGTATGTGCATGTGCTTTTGTGCCTCAAATGTTCGAAGTGTTACCCTCGGCCACAATTGAGTAACCCATGATTGATACTAATTAGCCCCTTGAAGGGCTTCTGGACAACATTAACTAGAGAGTTGTAGCTGGGCTTTTGAAGAGTAGATAAACTCAACACTGGAATCCCAAGAAATAAAAGTGTAGTAGCACTACAAATAACCTATACCATGGGATTGTGCTTTTAGATTTTAACAATTGGGGGAAAGGGAAATAGTTGAGTAACAATTAGCCTGTCATAAGTTCCAAGGCAGTTCATCGTCCCAACAGCGCAGCAACATCATCATGACAAATCAACAATAGGTTTCACCAAGATCATCCAAGTCGCCAACTGTCTACCCATCCTGCTTTTCAGAGGTTTGGGTTGAACCCATTTTCGGTCAAGGTACGGCCTTGCCTTCTTCAACCTAGTTATAAACCGTATGAGGCCTTGGAGGTAAGCCTACCCAACCCTGCCCGTTTTCATCCCTACCCCAACCCTCTTGCTGCCATTATTTCCAGTCATTATTATTATTAGTTTTATTTGTTTTAACACAACATTTAAATTAGGAATTTGTTAGCCGTAGACTCGGGAGCCTCAGGTGCCACATTTTAGATGATTATTACATTAAGCATATAAAGCTATGTAATTTAAAGAAATCCTCGCAATTCAGAAATTTGATAAGATATGATGCTCGAGAAAACAGAACCCACTAAGATGCACGATTGAGCAAATGGGAGAAAATTTAACAGGGCTCAACTAAATGTTCTTATAGGTACAGTGCAATAATGTCATACCAAGAGGTAAATGTCTATGTATAGTTTTTGTTTTTTACTGCAACCTCGGTACTAGACCTCTCTTAAAGTGCACTATTGCAATATATTGAGCGCTTTCCCGTGCCCACCAGTCGTCCAAGACTCCACTCATATATGTATAGTTATAACAAAAGAGAAAGATGCAACACTAGTGACCACAGCTACTCAGATCAAGAAATAAACATACTGGAAGTTGGGACCAAGAAAACGGGTCACCCAAGAGCATAACAAAAGAAGTCAGAAGATTTCACCCTACTCCCAGCCACACTTTCAATCCTAAAATATGATTTTGCTCCTCTTTTTTCTATCCTGGAATATTGATGAAAACTAAGCCATTAAATATATACCACCAAGTGAGGGAAGGCAGAAGATTTTATGAATTATTATGGGTCTATGAGAAACAAATGACATTGTCTATAATAGAAATTATAAAACATAAACAGAGTGGAAATAAAAGGGTAAAAACACCCCATCTCTCAAAATTAACAGGGGAAAAAAGAAGAACAAAATAATAAGAGGAACATCTCTGATTCGACACTGGATGCTCATGCACCCTCTTCTATGCCTGCAATAACAAGAACATGAATCAGAAGAAACGAACAAACAAAAGACAACCTAATTATCCTTAAAATAAAATCTCCATGCAAGGGCATTGACTTCAACATATGCATCGTCTGTGATGGCCTACCTTGTTTGAGATGTTGTTAGAAAGCCAGTCCAATCCCTCATACAGCCCTTCCCCAGATGTAGCACATGTGCTCTGGATATACCTGAAGAGATGCAACATCACCAGATACTAATGAGTGGAACTGGGATTAAGAAGATTTCCCTTTTTTTTTTAAATGGAGAGGAATGAAATCATTTATACCAGAGGAGACCGTATAATGCAATGTATCTAATTTACCAGTGGCGTTGTCGGAGAGAGTGAAGCCCAAGCTTATCAGTGATCTCAGCGGCATTCATTGCATTTGGAAGATCTTGCTTGTTTGCAAAGACGAGCAGCACAGCCTCTCTCAACTCGTCCTAAACATACAGTAAGAAACAATAGTATCTGACACATCATCTACACACACTCAAATATATGTGTGTGTGTGTGTCTATATATATATATATATATATATATATATATATATATATATAAACAAGATTAAAAACATTTAAGAGTGTGACTTTTTTTTGGGTGGCATTTCTCTATCAGAATTCTTTTTCCCTCGACTCCTTTACATTGGATAAGCAACTCACAAGTGTAGAAGAAAATTTGAAGCTTTCCATTACCTCATTCAACATCCTGTGAAGCTCATCCCTAGCCTCAACCACACGGTCTCGGTCATTGCTGTCAACCACAAAGATAAGTCCTTGCGTGTTTTGGAAGTAATGTCTCCACAAAGGTCGGATCTGAAATTGCCTCCCACGGAAGAAAAGCCACAAATTATAAGAAATCTTGCCACTTACTTGTCATTGCCAAATATATTTCTAATCGGTTCAATTGAACTTGACGGATCTAAAAATATGCTCAATGATGGAACAAGAAAGGCCATGGAGGTTAAATTTTGATCACAAATGTGATTTATCACTAATCAATAAAATAGAAGAAAAAAAAGTCCACTTGTCAATCAACTCAAGAAGATGTGTCAGCCATCACATGTACTGTCTACTGAAAACAAGGTGGCCTCAGTAGATTTAACTTATGATAATGTTAGTGCTGACGGAGTGAACTCTAATCAGTACTAGACCGTCGATAAGCATGTCACTCCAAGTTATTAAATGTGCAGGTCTATGAGATTCCATAGATACAGGTAGGCATCAACCACAGTGATTGAAACGATATCGGAAGTAATGGATTGTTACCTCTAAAACGCAAATACACACACATGCAGTGTTTATTGTCTATCTGTAGATAATTAAAGATATGATTAAAGGACAAGGTGGCAATGACTAGAGTTAGCATAAGATAATGTTGTGTGCATATAGGAAAAAGAGGTGGCCGGGTAGATTTAGCTTACAATAATGGTCAGCACTGAAGGAAGGATCTCTAATCAGCACTAGACCGCCCATAAGAACTTCATTATCAAATAGTCACACCCATGCATAAATACACGAATATAAGCAGCAGATACACTGTGTTAACCACATTGTTTACAAGTTCCTTATATAAGCAAAGAAGCAGTTGAAATACAGAGTAGCCCAAGTAGATTTACCTTATGATAATGTTAAGGGTAGAAGAGGGATCTCTAATTAGCACTAGACCGTCCATAAGAATGCAATACATGCCTATGTGTATTGTGTACATGTTAATGTGTACATATATTTTATATGCCTACAGATATTAATAAATGCCTTGAAATGTCAGCCACGGCATGATAACCTTTTCTAATAAAAACCAAAGAAAACAGCAAAGGACAGTAGCTCATGTAGATCTGGCATATGATTAGGGGTGTCAATGGATTTGGGCTTGATTTTTGTAAAATTTTGAATAGGCCCAGCCCGGCCCATTTACAAGAGGTTTTTGTGGCCCAAGTTCGGCCCATTGACACCCCTACATATGATCACGTCAAGTGCTGGAGGGATCTTTAATCAGCACTAAACGATCCATAAGCATTTCATTCCTAAATAGTCACATCCAAATGTAAGTACGTACATATGTAGATACAGATGAGCATGCCAGTTCCAAAGTTTATTATCTCCCCTTATCTAATCAAAGAAAAGATCAAAAGACAAGGTAGACTGAGTAGATATAGGCTTACAGCATGTAATAGTGCTAAGTGCAGGTGGAGAGACATCCAATCAATCGGCAGAGGCCGTCCATAAGCATGCCATTTTCGAAAGGTAGGTCTCTTACATTTGACTCAAATCGAAAAAAGACCCCTAGCAGACCTTGTATTGGTCAGAATCCATTAATTTGTGCATGTTGACAATTGCCAACTCATTAGTGAGGCCCTGCATGACTCTCAAATTAACTGTTTTGAGTCGTCTCAGGAGATTGCATAGTTACATTCATATGCATGTATATGAGTACATATTAGTTGGATCATCAATCATGCGATCATGCATATACAAATGTAATTATACACTTACAGATATTCATAGAACCCATTGAAATGTCAGCCACTGCGTGGATAATGTTTTCTTTATCAAATCAAAGAAAACACTGAAAGACAAGGTGGCTTGAATAGATCTAGCATATGAATTATGTTAAGTGCTAATGGAGGATCTCTAATCTAAACTAGATCGTCAATTAAGCATTTCATTCCCATATAGTCATATCCATACATGAATGTGTACATCTGTAATTTCCATCGCTATCCACAAACAAGGTGTACATATGCATGTGTCAGCCGCAATGTTTATCATTCCTCCCTATAAAATCAAAGAAATGGTAAAAAGACAAGGTAGCCCAAGGAATGATAATGTCAAATTCAGGGGGAGGAATATGTAACAAACACTAGATCGTTCACGAACATGCCATTTCCAAACTGTCACAGAGATTGCTGGAAGCCGAAGGGGGTGCGAGGATGGCATGGGGTAAGTCTTTGGAAAGGAATCATGGATGTGGCTAAGTTATTAGACCCTTACATTAGGTTTAAGATAGGGACTGGAACTGAAACCGACTTCTAGGAGGATATTTGGTGGGGTCAATCGAAACTTAAGGTTGACTTTGGGAACATCTTCCTCTTTGCTCTAAACAAATAAGCCTCAGTAGCCGATTGCATTGAGAGGGTGGGGAGTGAGTCAGTTTGGTGCTCCCGTTTGCGGTGGGATTGAACGATTGCGAAGTTGAGGACTTACATTGTCTTCTAATTCGCTTGAGCTCCATTCTCCATATTACCCAGACTAGAGATTGTAGGATTTGGTCAAGAAGCAACAATGGTTAGTTTTCAATGAGAACATTCTTACATTCATTTGCTCGTTTACCTACGCATTCTTTTCCTCATAAGGTTGTTTAGTCCACAGAAGTCTCATCAAAGGTATCTTTCTTCCTATGGTCTGCAACTTTGAATAAAATTCTTACTACTACCGATCACTTAAAGGGCAGAGGGTGGAGTATGGAAAATCGTTGTTATTTGTGCCTGATGGAGGAAGATACAGTAGATCACTTGACCCTGCACTGTCCGGTTGTTTTGGGATTTGGGCTTTCTTCCTGTCTCGGTTAGGTGTGGAGTGGGTCTTCCCACTCCTTCCTAAGCTTTTTATCGGGTTGGCAATTATCGACACTAGGGCCAAGGAAATAATTTGGACTATGCTACATGGAGCTATCTCTTGGGGGAGTTTGGGAAAAGAGGAAGAGACGCGTCTTTGACAATTCCTCCTCTTCCACCCCTCGTATTTGGCGCTTGATTGTGGAATGATCCTCCATTAGTCAGTTGGGAGGGGAAGTGAGAGATATTTTGTTATGAGGATATCCATTCCTATTATCTTTCTTTTGTCATATATACTTTTTGTTGGAATACTTCAGTTTACCCATCTGTAAACTGTTTTTCTTATCCTTTGCTATATTAATATAATTATTACTTATCGATAAAAAAAATAGATAGATACATCATGCATGCATATGCATGTGTACAAATATAACAATATTCCTACATATATCCCAAAAAAAAAAATGCCTTGAAATGTCAACTAGGACCATAGTCACTAAGTATGGGTCCGGGTTTTAAAAGGCAATGATCGGTTCAGGAACTTCAAGTTTTATACAGAACACGGAAAAAGTTTAAAAAATAATTAATAATTATAAATAAATAGAAAACATGATACCAACTGCAAACAATTATTTAAAGTCATTATTCAACAAAAGAATCGCAATTAGATAGCCCTCAAAATATCATCATTCACCATTCAACCATTTATCATCATCCTCTAAACTAGAACCTCATAATATTAAAATACTAACATAAAATTCAAATTCACACATAAGCTTCAAAGTTCAAACCCTAACATAAAATTCAATAATATCTTTGTAAAAATAAACTCTATATGCAAAACTCAATCATAAGATTCAAATAGGTAAATAAGAATGAGAGAAAAACCCTAAAAAATTAAATTTTTATATATAAGGATACATATAATGGGTTGTCGTTTCAAATGACGACCCTATAATTTTTATTTTTTAAAAAATAAATATGTTTTTTGTACGCCTAAAACGCGTTTAATACGGGTATCACTGTTTTAAACTTAATACGGCATAAGTACACCGTTTGAAACGGCGACCCCCAAAAAAGTTTAGTATGGGTTTTAAACACGTATAAAATGTGTTTTTGGTGATAGAGGCTACGTCATGAATATCTTTTTCTAAAAAAACCAAAGAAAACATTGAAAGACAAGAAAGCTTGACTGCATCTAACTTATGATTATAATAAATGGCTGCAAGATATACATGTTAAATGGCATATACACATTTATATGCCTTGTATACAAGTATGTGTATATTATAGAACCATGTGTACATGGATAACTATGTGCCTGCAAAAGTGCATATGCCACATAAATTGCATTAACATGTCAAACACAACATGAATAGCTTCTTCTTATAAACCAAAGAAAACACAGAGAGTGATGAGGTGGCATGAGTAGACCTAGCTTATGGTTATTTCTAATGCTGAGGAATGATCTCTAATCAGCACTAGGCCATCCTTAAGCATTCCAATCCCATATTCTCACACACACATCTATACAAGTACAATTTTTTTTTGTTTAGTAAATACACAGAGAAGGAATACAAGAGAATAGAGAAGTTCAAGGAGCCTCCCAAAAGACAAATTTCAAATGTGTATAGGCTAATTGTAATTTTCATAGCCACGATGTCAGGAAAAACAAAACAATAGTAATTAAGATTACTAATTATGAAAAAGTATAGAAAAATATATTTCATGTATTAAATATTTATTCATGACATTTTCAAAAAAAATTATAAGCAATTCATGTTTAATCCGCAAAATTCATAATTATTCCAAAAAATTGGGATCTTTTCAAAAGTTGTGAATAAGTCGTGAATTAATCATTTGATGAGAGATTCACAAATTATTCACCATTTAAAAGAAAAAAAGGGCTATGTGTACGTATAGATATATATGCCAAAAGCAAATTAGACATGAATGTACACACGGGTATCTGTAGATCCATATGTATGTAAGCCACAATGTGTTTCTTCCTATATAACCAAAGAAATGGTCGATAGATAAAGTGCCTTAAGTAAATTTTGCTTATGATAATGTTAAATGTAGGTGGAGTGGATGGATCTCTAACAAGCACTAGACCATCCATTAGCATGCCATTTCTAGAGGCTACACACAAATACATATACATGCACATATGCCCTAAAATTTCAGCCACAACAAGGATAGCTTTTCTTACAAAACTAAAAAAAACACATTAACAGACAAGGTGGCTTGAGTAGATATAGCTTATATAAGACACCTAATCAGCACCAGACTGTCAATAAGCATATTCATTTCCAACACACAAAAATAAATATCTCTCTCTCTCTCTCTCTCTCTCTCTCTCTCTCTCTCTATATATATATATATATATGTATATGTATATAAAGTTATACACACACAATGAGCATTTGATTGTTAGCCACGACAAGGGAATCCTCTCGTATAAAACTAAGAAAAACACAAGGTGGCATGAGTTGATTTAGATTATGATTATGTTAAGCGCTGATGGAGGGACATCTAATAAGTAATAAGCACTAGACCGTCAATAAGCATACTCATTTCTTTCTTTTTTTTGGAGGGGGGTAATGGAGGGTGTCCCAAACCCTTTGAGGCAAGGACTACTCGAAATTTTCCCTATGGACACCTAGGTAAGTCGAGGAGTGGGAGTTGAACACACAATCACAGGGAGCAAACCCGGGATGCTAGCCAACTCTACCAACCCCTGGTGGGTAAGTATACTCATTTCTATCACTATACACATGGAATGCTATCCTTCACTCATACAAGTGAATTTGTTAACCTTCATTAGTCTTTTTTACCCTTATATATTCAATACCACTATTAAATACAAAGGGTATTTTAGAATTTTCATAGGGGAAATAGGAGAGAGAAGATGTACAAGAAAAGTCAAACAGTACTTTCTCTCCTACATTCAATGACTAGCCCCCTTGTCAAAAGACTAATGTACCCCTTACTTTAATGAGTTTTATTAATTAATGCAGGGGTAAAAATGTCTTGGTAGAGGTTAACAAAGTCAAAAAATTGAGTGAACATTGGCAACACCATATATATATATATATATATCTCACTACTACATCTGATTGTCAGCCATGACAAGGAAGTCCTTTTCGTATTAAACTAAGGGAAACACAAGGTGGCTTGAGTTGATTTAGCTTATGATTATGTAAAGCACTGATGGAGGGACATCTAATAAGCACCAGATCGTCATTAAGCATACTCCTTTCTATCATAAATATACACACATGTATGTAAATGTACCAATATGTAAACATACAGGTATATTCAATATATATACACATGAATACTCATGAAAAGACTTTGAAACATCATCCATTAGATGGTGTCTGCTTTTGTACAATGATGGGATTGGCATAAATAATGGTACATACCTTGTCCTGACCACCAACATCCCAGACGGTAAAGCTAATGTTCTTGTACTCCACAGTCTCCACGTTAAATCCTGCTCCAAAAAGGTCCACAGGTTTTAAGTATTAAATAAATAATCCACTGAATTTCCTTCACATAAACTTTAGAAAATTGTGGTGGTAGTGCACAAGTGTAATAAAACAGATACAGTACTACACATGAAACATGTCAGGTCAATGATGTGGATAGAAGAGTTGATCTCAAGATTCATTCTTTAGTTCATTTCAAAATACTTCAATTGATACGCGCAAGAAATAGGCCAATTCCGCAGCTTTTTGTTCAATTTCTCGTGGAGTCAAATTATCATCAATACGAGTCAAGGGAATGGCTCCCTGACCTCTTAGTTCTAGAGCCAAAGATCGTAGTTCTCGAACGAGCAATCAAAACGATTCTGGAGCATCCTCAGGCTTAGGTATGCAATTCTTGAAATGCCTTTATCAAATCTTATTTTGGAGCATCCTCAGTTTCTAGCAATGTAATTTTAACTTGTGGTCTCAACTGGGTAGGATTCATATAAAGCAATTATCCCTTCATGGTCAGAAATATAGTGAAATCGCCTTTCCTATTCTTTCCCTGGAGCCCGCTACTAAGAAAGATGTTCACTTCTTAAAATATCCCATATACATAGGCGGGAACAGCTTCCTTTCCTGCTTTGCTTTCTTAGTTGCCTTGCTTTCAGCTTTTAGACTACTGGCACTAAAGACCTTCCTCCTAGTATTTACAGAGAATCAGCATAGCCAAGTCAAGACAAACGTAAATATTCTCCACATGAATTGTAATTATTTAGGTCAATACTATGTTATAAAACAGGAAATCATATTCATCTCATTCCTTTAATTTACATTTCTTAAAAAATTTGAACTTAAATTTTAATAAATTCATACACTATTTCCCAGCACCGGAACTGAAAATGATTCATTAGGTTTGGAATCATAGGGAACATGTGAATCCAAGTAACAGGAAAACCCACATGCATAATTTGCATTGGGCATCCAAACAGAAAGTTATTGAAGCTTACTGGAAAACTGATAGATCCATGATCAAATCATTCATAATATTATAATGAAATTTTTTACATACCAATGGTAGGAATTGTGGTGACAATCTCTCCCAGCTTGAGCTTGTACAAAATGGTGGTCTTTCCCGCAGCATCAAGACCCACCATGAGAATACGCATCTCCTTCTTGGCAAACAGACGACTGAAAAGCTTGGTGAAAGACAGCCCCATTTCCGTGTCTGTCAGATCCAGAAATATCATGTTAGAAATCCGTTCAATCTGAAGTACTTGATGCAAAAAGCTAAACTTAAAATCCTTAACTATTCAATGCAGAGGAATGTTCTGGGTACAAGAATAAAACTTTAAATTTAGCTTTTTCCAAAGGAGTGAGAAAGAACATGCCCCTGCACTGGGCGGGTAGGGGCGGAGCTAGGAATTTTTCATTGGGGGGGCCAAAATACATGTATAAAAAAAAAATTTGATTTGAGGGTATGGAATTTAGGGGTTCGGGGGTGTAGCCCCCGAGAAAAAAAAATTTGGGGTAGTTTTTTTATTTTGAGAAATTTTTTTACCGGTAATGCCTTTGAGATCGCCACGTGTCCCTATTAATACCCTTAATTGTGGTTAAGATTCACCCACCTATCCTTGGTTTTTAAAAAAAATATCAAATTTCTTTTTGAAACCTTGTTTAAAATTCACTAACTCCTAAGGTTAAAATTATTTAAATATTTTTTTTCTAAAAACCAAGGATAAGAAAGTGAACCCTGAGATTCGGTGAATTTTAACCATAGTTAAGGGGTGTCAATAAGGACATGTGGCAACCTCAAGGGCATAAGGGGACTCCATTGGGGGGCCCACTATATATATGGCAAAAAGAATTGGGGGGGCCACTATTATATAGGATGAAAAAAAATTGGGGGGGCCAAGTATACTAAAAAAAAATAAAAATTGAGGGACCCACTATTCATACTACTTAAATAAAGGATTTCCAAAAAATTTGGGGGGGCCATGGCCACCCCCCACCCCCCCTGGCTCCGCCCCTGCGGGTGGGTGTGCGCTCGCGCGCGTACACACACACACACACACACAGAACACCTTATCATAGCTCCTAAACAATGGGATTCTCAACAATTTAATTAACTTAGGTTTCTCACATGTCATCTTTGGAAAATGGAAAACAAAAGAAAAAAAAAAAAAAGGATTAAATTTTAATTTCAAAATGAAAAATCTAAACGTCATGTGAAATAAGATTGCAAAAATCATAGGCCTAGAATCACTGACAATTGCATTTAAGCTTTACAGCATATTTGCACAATTTCAAAAAAAAGCCAAACTACAGAACACAAGCTCGGAGAGAAAATCAAACAAACAAAGTTTAATCCGACCACCTTACCCAAATTCAATGAAAAAATCAACACGGATAATCTAAGAGAATAAATATATTTTGAAATATTTATTGTAAGCAAATGAATTTTATTTACAGAATAACGGTCAAACTGAATCCCATTTACTTAAAGCTCGAACAATCAAAACAAACGTTGCATCCATCACAATCCAAATCAATCATATGAAAGAGAGAGAGAAACGAAGGAAGGAAGCAACAATCGATATCCAAAATAAATCTCAGTTCCACGGATCATAAGATTTTCATTCCTCAGAAAACGTAAATTAATCGAATTAGTAAAAACCGAAAAAATCAACCTTGAATATAAATCGAACAATCACGATACTGATCTATTCACTTTTTTCCTATCAGTAGTAACGATCCATATCAAAATACAGAATAGCATAATTGCGGAACAAATTTAGTAATACAAACCCAAACCCTAAGAAAAACCAGATTTCAGCCCTTTTCCGAGGCAAATCGACCGAACCAGGCTATAAATCTCAAAGCTTAGCCGTAGAAACAGCAAAACAAATCAGATCTAAAACGATATGCACATCTAAGGTTTGAAAAACCTTAAGAAGTGCTACGAATTAAAGATCAAATCATGAATCGCAAAAGGGGCTCTTACATGAAGGAGAAGGCGGTTTTCGACGATTCGAGCGAGCAGATCTCAGGGAGCTGTCCTCCACAAATGGATTCTCGATTCCGTCCAAATAAGAACTAAGAAGACCTTTTTAATTACTAAAAAAACAAAAATTATAGTCCACCCAATAAAACGAATGAAACTTGGCAATAATGCCTTTGTGGCAACGGATTACCTCTGGTGCACGCCGGAGGCCCAGCCTCAGGCGTGCATTCATCTTGTGCCACATAGGGATAAAAAGGGGGGAGATAAACTAGGAGGCAGGAGCAGTCCAGAAAAAAACAGGGCAGAAAATGAAATGGCTTCTCTCCTTTTGTTAGTGCCAAATGTCGCACAATGAATGGATACCCAAGGTTACGCCTCAGGCATGCACCAGAGGGAATCCGATGCCTGCCGAACTTCCTCCCAAATCAAATATTATCAAATATCATGTCACTAGGCGCCACATCCGATACGGTAACGCCTAAAAAATCTGCTAAAAAGTTGTCTATGAGATAGTAATTAATTTGCGATAACCTTAGGTCTGTGTGTTTAAATGTTACTTTCATCCTTAACCCAAAAAAATGTAATAATTAAGGGACCTGGTACTTTGCAAGCCCGCGTTCCACCCAAAGGAACCTGTGCGCATCTATGGCCCACCACGTGTCATTCCACCCCCTCTTTTAATCTTGGTTAAGCTTCATGGTTAAAATTTTTTCTAAAAAAACAAAGTTAGATTAATGAACCCTAAGGATGAGTGAATATTAACCACAGTTAATGAGTACTAACTAATATGAGGTTAGTATTTTAAAAAAACCCAAGGTTAGATGGAAAAACCCTACAGGTAAGTGAATCTTAACCATAGTTAATGAGTGTTAACTAATCTAAGGTTAATATATTTTCTCTAAAAACCAAGGTTAGATGAATGAACTGTAGAGTGAGTGAATCTTAACCACAGTTAATTTGTATTCACTAACTTAGGGTTAATATTTGTTTTCTAAAAATCAAGGTTAGATGGGTGAACCCTAGGGGTGAGTGAATCTTAACCCCAATTTATCGGTATAAAATAGGACACTTGTTATCGAGCCGAGCCGGGCCTAGTAGTGGTGTGTTCAAGCTTGTTTGTTTGTTAAACGAGCTTTAGTAAACTAACTCGAGCCAAGCTCGAGCAGCTTGATTCATTGGATATAGCTATTTACATTAGGTGAAAATTTTCATTTATTATCCTATTAATTGAAATTACAATGGTAACTAAATTTTAGTAGAAGTTTATAATTGTATTAAAGCAACTAAATAAACACACGAGAAGAAGATGTTTACATGGTTCGGCAAAAAGTCTACTCCACGGGAGAAAGAGGAGAGAGATGTATTATTACGAGAGCTCACAATAAGAGTCTCTCAATTAAATAGGAATACAATAATCTCAAAAATAAGCAACTACTAATTATAGACTCTCACACATAAAAACAAATCTCCTTAAAGGATCCCCTTTCTCCAATAACACTCCCCCTCAAGTTGGAGCGTAGATGTCGATCAAGCCCAACTTGGACAAGATCTCATGAAACTTTGTTGAAGATAATCCCTTGGTAAAGATATCTGTCAGTTGATCATCACTATGAATATAGAGTCTGAATAATGTTGGTTTGTACCTTCTCTCGAACAAAGTGACAATCTTCATCGATATGTTTGGTTCTTTCATGAAACACTGGATTGAAAACGATGTATATAGCAGCTTGATTATCGCGTAACATATCCATAGGTAGAGAAGTCTTGATTCCCAAATCACACAAGAGAGCCTGAATCCATATTAATTCACTCGTGGTAGACATCATGGCCCTATATTCGACCTCGGCACTGGAACGAGCAACAACAACTTGTTTTTTACTTCTCCAAGTGACTAAATTACCTCCAACAAAAATGCAATACCCAATAGTAGATCGCCTGTCAACTGGACTTCCTGTCCAATTTGCATCAAAATTACTTGTAACTTTAATATGACCATTTCTCTACATCTATATTACACGACCAGGTGAGGCTTTCAGGTACTGAAGGATTCTGTTAATTGCATTCATATGACTGACCCTTAAAGCATATATAAACTGATTAACCAAACTAACTACATATGTAATATCTGGACGAATGATAGTCAAATAAATTAATTTTCCAATCAATATTTGAAATTGATGGACATTCTCTAAGAGTTCTCCATCCAATTCAAGTTTACCATAACTGTCAGTGGGAGTTTCGACAAGTTTTGTACCAAATTTTCATGTTTCTTACAATAAGTCCAAGACATACTTTATTTGATTCAAAAATAAGTCTTTCTTCGAATGAGCAATTTTCATTCCCATCAAATTTAAAGACCAAAAAAAAAATCCCATAAAATTTAAGATTCTCAAATCTTTGATAGCAAATTTCTTGTGAATAAAAGACTTCAACTTAGTAATTTCTTGACTATCATCCCCTGTAATGATAATATCATATACATAAACCAAAACAATCGTAAGACCAGACCCACTAGTGAATAAAGAGGAATCAGCCAAACTTTGTCCAAACCCACTACTCATGAGAACATAACTTAATTTTGCATACCAAGCTATAGGAGATTGTTTAAAATCATACAAGGCCTTATTTAGTTTGCAGACAAAGTCCATTGAGACTCTTGAGGATGTTCTGGGGGAGACTTATATAAACTTCCTCTTCCAAATCTCCATGTAGAAAAGCATTTTTAACATCCAATTGAAACAGTGACCAATTATGATAAATAGCAACCGATAGAAGGATCTGAACTGTATTCATTTTTGCAACATGGGCAAAAGTTTCCTTATAGTCAACTCTGTAGGTCTGTGAAAATATTTTGCTACTAATCTAGCCTTGTATCTCTCAATAGTTCCATAATTGTTGTACTCAATTTTATATGTATACTCATTTGCATCCCACAGATTTCTTTCCTTTAGGTAATCTGATAATGTCTCATGTATGGTTTTTGTCAAGAGCCTAAAGTTCTTCATCCATGGCTTTTCTCTAGATCGATTGAGCATTAGCTTCATAGAAGCTATTGGGTTTGTTGGAGATAGAACTTAAAAAGGTTAAATGAGATGGAGATACATTATTATAGGTCAAATGATTTTGGATGGGAAAGGTTGCAACATGATAGGTATAAAAGTCTTGTAGCTTAGTAGTGGGTAAGAAATTCTGGTTGTTCGCCGCTGAGAGGTTTCAGGAGCAATTATTGCAAGAACTTCAGGTGAGGTATATTCTACATTTTCAATGATTGATGGCTCAGATGGAGGCACTATAGCTAGTTCTGGACACTGGCTAGGAGTAGAACTAACAATTGGAAGAGGGACCATGTAAGTAAAACACTCCCCCTGAAACTGACCTCAATGACATCTTTAGACTAAGGTTAAAAAAATTATTCAACTTCAACAAAATGAACATCTCAGGATATAAAAAGTTTTACTTTTAGGGTCATAACATTTGTCTCCCTTTTGGGTGGTAGAATACCCAAGGAACACGCATCTTGTAACACGAGCATCAATTTTGTCTCGATGAGATGCAGAAACATGAACATAGCAGAGACAACTAAAAATACGAAGATAAGAGAGGTCAATTTTTTGATTTTTGAGAACTTCAAGAGGAAACTTATAGCCAAGAACACGACTAGAGAGCCTATTAATCAAGTAAACAGAGGCAAGGACACTATGAGACTAGTATTGTTTGGGGACATGCATTTGAAACATAAGAGATCTCGTAGTTTCTAAAAGATGTCTATTTTTTCGTTCAGTCACACCATTTTGTTGTGAAGTGTCTACACAACTGGTTTGATGAATAATACCCTGACAACTTAAATATTCTAAGAAAATATTGTTAATAAATTCAGTACCAATTTCTGATAAAAGAATCTTGACACGAGCATTAAATTGATTAGTAATCATATTATAGAAATTCTTGAAAGCAGAGTTAACCTCACTTTAAAATTTTAACAAATAGATCCATATAACATGAGACCAATTATTAATAAAAGTGACATAATATTTATAACCATCATAAGAGTCTACGGGAGCCCCAAACATCAAAATGAATCAACTCAAAAGGTTCAACAAACACAGATAAAGAGGAACCAAAAGGTAAACGAGTCTGTTTACAAAATTGTCATGTCTCACAAATGTAAGAATTACGAGATGCAGTGGGAAAAAGTAAAGACAATGTTCGATCAGATGGATGCCCTAAACGCTTGTGCCAGACACACTGCTTTTTATTGGAATCAACATTCAATGCTTGATTGGTCTAGTTCAGCAAGTACAGTCCATGCGAATTCACTAATCGTCTTCCCTGTGACTCAATCTTGAAGCACCACAAAAGTGGGAAAAAAAATGATGTCACAGTTCAAGGTATTAGTGAGTTTCCTAACAGATAATAATTTTGAAGAAAATGAAAGAATATATAGAGCCTCTAAGCTAGGGTAATTGGAAAAAATACTAACAATACCATGACCTTGAATGGAGAATGAAGTCCCATTGGCAACAGAAACAGTTTGCTTATTACTTTTAGAAGTAAAATTTAATAAATAATCTGAATCATTAGTCATGTGATCTATGACATCAGAATCCACAATCCAAGTACAACTATTAGAGACAGATGAAAAGTAGGCTTTAAGGTTACCTGAAACACGGGTAGAAGGTGAAGGGTATGAAGTTGAGGATTCAGGCTTATTGAGTTGTTGGAGAAGCTTAGCAAGTTGTCCAATTGAGATAGAAGTATCCAATGTGACACTATCGATATCCGATGTGACATTGTTGGTCATCTTATTAACTTTAGGCTTTAGATGGGGATGTAGAATCTAACAACGATCTTTTGTGTGACCAATTTTATTACAATGATCACAATGACGTCCTTTCCCCATCCTTGAGAAGAATGTTGTTCCATACTAGTATTATCAACTTGTTTGTTGTTGTCTTTCTTTCTATCTACTATTAGAGCATTAGAATCAAAGTGCGTACTAATGGTTTTAGACTCAACACACGTGACTTTCTTTCTGGTTTCTTCTTGATTAAGGGTAGTGAAACACTAGAAAGAGAGGGCACTTCCTGCCCCATCAGAATTTGACTTTGAAGACTATTATACTCAGGTTTCAAACTAGCCAATAACTGAAACACTTTATCATGCTCAACCCTTTTTTGTAAAGTATTAAGGTCAGTTGTAGGCGGGCAATATAAGGCTAATTCATCCCACGTGCTTTTTAGTTTTTCAAGATGTTCAATAAAATAGTTTTCTCCATGTTTACATTCAACAATCTCTTGTTTTAATTGAAAATTCCGAGTAGAATTATTTTGGTGACTATACATATCCTTAACCGAGTCCCAAAATTCATTTGCCGTTTCAGAGAAAGTGAAGATTTTAGCAATCTTGGGCTCCATAGAGTTAAGAAGCCAAGACATAACCAAATGATCATTTGATTACCATTTTGCAAATTTGGGATCATCCAACTTAGGTGCACATGTTTTTCCATTAATTTGCCCTAGTTTCGATTTTCCTCAGAGTGATAATGAAACTACTCTAGACCCAAGGGATATAATTCAGTCTGTTTAAAAGAACAGAAGAGAGCTTCATGCTTGGATTACTATTTCCTTCCACCATAAAAAGCAAACCCTACAATAAACAAAAAGAAGAAAAGAAGGATAGATCTCACCCGACTAGAAGCGGCTATGCAACCTCCCGATGGAGGAACACTTCGAAAAAATAAGGCAACAATGTTGGCCAAGTAGCAAGATGATAATTTCAAAAGACGAAGCAGCTTGCAGAAGCCTGCTGTTTTCTTTCTATCTTGATCATGTCGTTTTCTTCTCAAGGGCTAAACCATATGTGATTTGCCTAGACTAAGTGTTGAAAGCACATATCATACGGATTCCCAAAAAAAATATTCAATTTGTACTTTGTATCCTTCAAGGATTCCAAAGACCAAGAAAAGACAAGAAGGAGAGATCAAAGCACTTTCTCCTATGCAGCCTTCTAATGTTCTACAACACAAAGTTCTTTCTCCAATGCAGTCTCTGCAATAACAACATTGCAGTAATAATACCCAGTCCTCTAATAGTCTCTACAACACAATAGTACCATTGTTTTGAAACTTCAACAATATTGTATAACACCCGATGTCTTCTTCCTTAATAACTAAATGTAGCAACCCACTTTGATACCATAAAGTAACTAAATAAACACACGGGAATAAGATGTTTACTTGGTTCGGCAAAGAGCCTACTCCACGGGAGAAATAGGGGAGAGATGTGTTATTATGAGAGCTCACAATAAGAGCCCCTCAATTAAATAGGAATACAATAATCCCAAAAATAAGTAACTACTAATTATAGACTCCCACACGTAGAAACAAATCTCATTAAAGGATCCTCTTTCTCCAATGACACGTATAAAGGGTATTTTTATCATGTAAAATAGATTATATACTCTTAACCTTTAGATTCTTTACCAATATATAATAAATATCCTTAATTTTAGGATTTAAATGAAGTAAGTATATCTTAAAATATTTTAGTATGGTAAGTATATATATAATTGAGTTGAACTTTTAATGAGACGAGTACTTGCGTGCTTAAGTTTGGCTCGTTAATGTAACGAACTTGAAATCTAGTTCGAGCTTAGCTTTTTTATTAAATAAAGAAGCTTGAGCGAGCTTTTAACGAACCGAGCTTGAGTTGTCACGAGCAACACGGTTCATTACCATCCAAAAAAAAAAAAGTTCATTAACCACCCTCAGAAGTGTGTCAATTAGAAACTTAAGAGACGTGTTAGAATCCATCATTTTCTCTCTCATATAACTTCATCTTCCTCCTCCCTCATAGACTCTCTGCAACTTGTGAAAGTTTGACCATGGTAGTCGAATAACTAGGAAGGAAGTTATTGTTTTGACCTTGAAAAAAGCAATAGTAATAGGCTTAGTTTTCTTTGATTTCTTCTTCATGCCCCTCTTTACACCCTTTGGTTCATGCATCCATTTGTTCCTCAAGAAATGCATGATTGTTGTGCGAAAGCGTGCTAAGACAAGGAAAATATTCTAAAACAGTAAACAAATCAAAGCGAAGCAAAGAACAAACCACAAGAGAAGAAGACATGAGATTTACGTGGTTCGGCAAGTGCCTACGTCCATGGGCAGTGATGATCAATCCACTAAATCAACAAGGATGTTTCTACAAAACCCACAGAAATCCTATTCCCCTTTACACCAAGTTTACAGCTCTCTCTTCTATGTTTTCGAATAAATCCTACAATCCTTTATATATTTAGGGTTACAACATAATAAACAAAATGAGTCAAAAATATCTAAACATGTCAGGTCAAAATTTCGGGCCACATCAAGTCGCCAATGGGTCATCAAGAATCCGGATCAAATTCATGACAACTTTCCAACAATGGCAACTTGTGATCATTAGGTCTCCATTGAGAGAAACAATCTACAATTTTAATTTAGTGGGTTTCACCATAAATCTTTAATTGGTTTTGACAATTTGGTATTGGTTATGAGAAATTTTAGGTTGAGTAGAAGATCTAGACAAAGAAATGTGATTAAGCAACTATATGAAAGGACGAGAAGAACTGAGTTGGAAATTCAATTCAATGATTAAGGAAGACATGAATTAGTAGATAGCTTATGTCATAACATATATTTCTCAACCATCCAAACTAGTGTGATAAACCTCCGTAAGAATTAAAATAAAAGCAATTCTAAGTTAGAATATGCCTTTTATTTTATTTTAGCTTTATCTGGAAATGATACTTTTAGCAATACCAACAAGTTCGCTTGGAATTCTAAATGCATGAGATGCTTAGATACTTAATTGTAACCATAGGCTGATTTAGATAATGATATTTTCAGCAACGCCAACAAGCTCCTTCGTGGTGGCTTGACTACCATGGTCACACCTTCACCAGCTGTAGAGAGTATATGAGGGAGGAGGAATATGAAGTTTAGAGGAGAGAGAAAATAGTGGATTCTCACATGTCTCTTAAGTTTCCAATAGACACACTTCCCTAAGTTTTATTATTTTAATAACTAATTATTACCTCATTGACCGATTTCTTGACTTTAGCCTAGACATATTTTTTAAGGTGGCGTTTGGATCGGATTTTATTAGCCAAAATCAATTGTGATAAGAATTGATTGTATAAAATTAATTGTCAAATAATCACTTTTACAAATAATAGTGTTCGGGGAATATGAAGTTCAGAGACTCATCTTTGTATTCCCCGAATACTATTATTTGTAAAAGTGATTATTTGAAAATTAATTTATACACAATCAATTCTTATCACAAGTGATTTTGGCTAATAAAATCCGATCCAAACTCCCCATAAGTGTTACCAGTTGTTACAATCGGATGTGACGTCTAGTGGCACTGATATTTGAAATGGGTCTTTGTAGCTCGAGGACACAGAGTATTGCTATCAAGTTTCACTCCAATAAAATGAGAGAAATTTAGCAACAATAGTCATTGTAGCGCAATGCTATAAACAAACAAATACCAATGCCCTCCAGACAAAAAAAAAGAAGAAGCAATATAACACTTTTTTTTAGCTAAAAAATTCACTGTGAAGTAACACATTTTCTTATGTGTTTGATTATTTGTAATCTTGGGTTACAACAAACATTGTTGCTAAGCTTCATTACAATTAAATGGGCATTAAGGTTATAAAGTTATTATATGGACATGTTGTCAATATGACCATTAAAATGGACGTTGGCTTGGAAGCATTTGAAAAGAATGAATAAATCTTCCGGGATCGTAAGGTTGAGGGTAAACTAAGACCTTACCTTAAAACACCTTATTTTTAGGCCTTAAAAATATTTTAGAATTTTCAAGTTTCAAAATCTTAGTTATTTTGTCCCTTGAAATAATGCATTTTAATTTTTGATACAAGTTCTTGGTTAACCCTAGGATATATATTGTCCAAAAGTTTTATTGGAAAATAATAGGACTTTGCTTCTAGCATCGCACGTGTCCAATTTATGACAGAGACTACTCTTGACAACAAATGCCTTGGTCACATGAGAGGTCTCAATCACTTTATATTAGTATTTGGTTCCTCGACTATCACTAAATCTCAAAGGATTAAGGCTCCACTCAAGTCCAGCTAACTTGTTGTGTCACGACCCAAAACTCCACCAAGGGCAAAAGTGAAATTTTGCACCAGAATATTCATATCAAGAGCATTTAAACCTAAACATCCATCCAAAAGTATCTTCATACAAGTTCCATAAAATTTTTAAGGTAAACATCTAATAAGCTAAAAAAGTATAAATGAGGATAATCCTCTGATTGAGTCTCCGATTCCAATTGTTCATCGTCTACTCCCTCGAAGTACTTGTTGCGTTCACTATTCATTGTACTTGAAATCTAAATTTGTTGATGTAAAATATTGGTTGAACACCATGCAGGCATGCAACTCATAGGATATAAAATTCTAGCTAGCAACAATATAACATTAACATTGCATATACATAACATAACACAATCATGTCATAACTTATCTTAACATCAATGCGCAGAAAGCCATGTGAGCATTTTATGAACATGTTCGTCTTGTTAGACTTGTGAGTGCCTTCATTTAGATAAAATCACTTTCATTAATAGATAGCTTAATAATTCAACCACATACATTGGTGGTGACAAGTTTACATATAATGAGTACCAACTTTGACACTCGTTAGTCTCTTTAAGATTCTTGTGAGCCAGATGATTAATACTATTGAAATTCTACTTATGAGTCAGGTAACATGTACCTTTGAGGTCCTAACTTGTAAGTCAGGTACTAGAATCATTGTACGATATACTCTTGAGATCTTAGACATGTTGGTACTTGTAACTTATGAAAAAAACAATTATGCAAATTCATACTTATAACATACATACTTGTAAATTTATCTTACGAGACTTGCGAACTTATCATCTTATGAGACTTGTAAGCTCATCATCTTATGAAACTTGTAAGTTTATCCGTCGTGCCTTTCAATATTCATGTGAGTGAAGTGAAAGTGACAACCTTTTGGTTAAGCTACACCTTAAATTACATATCTCATGTCATCAAAACCTCACATTAGTGTCCCATACCACCATGGTAAAGGATCTAAGTGACAATATTGTAATATAAGGCTTTCGCCCATCCAAAATATAAACCATATTATAATTAACATATAACATGCCTTATCTTATTCATAACATGCCAAACAAAATAATAGAGTGAATTAAACAAGATCGTGGTTCATGAACAATCATTCATAATGAATTATAATTACAACAATCATATTCTTTTTTATAAATCAGATTAATAACCTAACTAATACACAAAATCATACACTTCATACCTAGATACAATGTTTTAATCAAAAACTAATTATTAATCATACAATGACAATAACCCTAAACATGCACCTTAGAAAATCCATAGATGGCTCGTATGTAAATTTCTTATTCTTAATTTCATCTAATAGTTGGAAATCCATATCTACCTTCATATCAATTCTTATGCTTAATTATACTATTAATAACAATAGGAGGTTATATCTACCATAAACGGTGATGATTCCATGCGATAGAAAATCATTTTTCCACCGGAATCCACCGATCTACAGATAAGAAAAGTCCAATCTCGATTATGATTTTTCATTTTTGAAGCTCTCTCCTTTAGCCAAGAACTCACTTCGTTTATTGAGCAATGCAATGCCCGTTCGAACGAGAATTCTTTCAAACGAAATTCACTTCGTTTGAACTAATTAGTTTCGTTTGAACCAAAACTTTTTTTCCTATTTTCTAAATTCTTTTCTTTTCTTATTTTTAAAACATACTATATAACACTAATTTACATGGTAATAGGAGCATTCACCACATGAAAGACAATAAATTAATAATTAAAAAACTAGTCTCTACAAGTTGGCTCTGTTTAGCAGCTCATTCGAGCCAATCTCAAGTTGGTATTTTGGTTTCGAATAAATCAAGCCAAACTTGTATTTAAGCTTGAACTTTAGATAGGCCAAGCTCAAGCCATACCCTTTTTAATTCAGCTCAGATTCGCTCAGCTCGAAGCTCGACTCATTTATAGCTTGGTTCAACTTGAATATATATATATAATTTTTTAAAATTATATTATACATATTAACATAAAATAATTATCATCGCTTGTAATAATTTTAATTTATAATAAATACATTTAAGAGAAAATAATATAAAAAAAAATGTTAAGATGTTAAAAGCAAAAACACTAAGGTAGTGTTTGGTTGCACTTCTAAATTGATTTTTAGTGACTTTTGGCTATTGAAGAGTCAAAAGTCAATTAAAATTTCATTTGTTTGACACTCAAATCTTAATTTTGTATGTGAATATATTACTTTTTTGTTATTTATTTTATTTATTCTCATTTAATAATAAATATTTTTAAAAAAAATCATGTAAAATTTTAAAAATAATTCTATAAAGCAAGCTTGAGCCAACTTGAGCTCAGCTTGACTTGAATCAAGTTTGAGCTCAATAAATTAAGCTTGCTCAAGCTTAAACATTCGAGCTTGAATCATGCTCAAGCCGAGCTGGAGCATGAGCATATTCAAGCCAAGCTCAACTCGAATATAGGTTTATTAAGGATCATGTTATGGGCTGATTTCTGTATGAGAAATGCTAGCCCCAAATGCAAACTTTCAAACTCTCACTATGGTTGAGACATGTGTCGCTGATTTTTTTTATTACCTTTAAAATTGGTTGAGGCCATATTTTTTTTTTTTAAATATAAATTTTATTAGCTTGTTGAAGGGTAGCAACGAAAGGTGTTGCCCCCACATTGAGAATATAGAAAGATTTTTAAAATTTCCTCTAGGGGCTAGCATTCCTCTTCCTGGATATACAAGGAACCTTGTGAATCAAAATCCTACTAATTTCTTGACGTATGAAAGGCTTCAAGAGTTTGGTTATCTACCACCACACTCCCATTAGCTCGTTACTACTTGACATTTAAATTACTTCGTGGAACGTAACTCACCCATCAATTGAGCTGTCTAATCTAAATTAGAGACCTCATAGAGATTTCACATCCTATAAATTACTAGACCAAGTTTTTTTTTATTTTTTATAGTTATGGTGGTGGTTATAGGCAATGAGATGTTGGTGATTGGACAGGAGGCTTTTGAAGGCAAGAACTAAACAATGACCCATCAATGAACCAGGGGCATGGCCCTGGTTCTTGAGATAGGAGAAGCTCATCACTCCCTCATCTTCCTCTATCACGAAGTTCCTCACTTATTTTGTTGTGCGTGAAAAATATGTTTTTGTTGTTTATGATTTACATTACCCTAACCTAAAAATGGTATGTTTATTTGATTTTTCTTCATCTCTAATACTCTTATATCTTTTCAAAATACAAAATCATGATTAATAGGTGTCTTAGGACACGTTTAATAGAAGTGTTTTTGAAAAAATATTAAAAATTCATAAAGTTTTAATGGAGTTGTTTTGTGCATGATCGATACTGGTCAATTTGTATCGACTATGCCGATACACTATGTTGATACCGGTTGATACACTAGATCGATACTATTGTCCATACATGTATCGACACGTCGTCTTTAACCTTAGAACACAACCATTATAGACACAAGTTTTTGAGTATCAATGTACACTGTAAATAATAAAAAGTAAGCACATGGAAAACCATATAACATTGAATTTAAGGCTTAACTTTTCAAAAATAATGATAATAAACTTTTTTAATTTGAATAATCATACATGCAATGATTTTAACTAATTCATTTTTGGAAATAAAAAAAAACTCTGAAAATGAGATTTTATTTTTAGTGAATTTTGTGGCATTTGATCTTATCAGAACGATGCACTCTTGTTTGGACGTGAGGATCGACCCGATGAGTTTTGTACATGCATAAATTTTCTAGAACTCATTTCTACACAAAAGAATACACTTGGGAACGAATCTCTTTCGGTGAAAATGGGTTGACATACAAATGTTTTTCCTTGAGATGGCTTGGATAAAATGGTCTAAAAAGAAAAAAAAAATGACGTGCTAATACCTTCGCATGAGCATGGGGGCATTAAGAAAAATGTTTTTAGAACTTGAGTATTTTTGGAACAATAGTAAACTTGAGGAGTAATAAGGAAAAAACCCCTTAATGGTTGGGCAGTCTGCAATGAGGAAACCGGTGACCATTTAGTTTCGTAGCTCGCGGTCCTGGTTATCATTTTCCTAGATATTTTTTGATGACCCTGCGGCGTACTAGATTTTTGACGAAAGTGCTTTTTGCTTTTTAAATAATTTTATTTTTGGTTCTCTCATCCATCCGAGATTCAAACCTTGGTAGATGATCATCAATCAAGACCATCCAAATGCTAGACCGATTTATAACGATTATAAAAAATTGATCAATTTATTTCAGTAGTCAGATTAAGCGGTACGTCTGTGAAGCCTGGACCGTCAGTTCGGGAAAGCTTTTCCCAAACCCTAATATAGAGCGTGTAAGTATGCTGTAACTTTTTCGTCTTCTCCCCTTATGTGAGTTCGAGAGTTCGAGTCGCAGAAGATTCGGATTCTTCGATTTCTCTATCCAGGACGCGAGAAAAAGTGATTAGGGTTTACTGTTCTAAATTTCGCCTCCAAAGTTTTGGAGGAAAGATATAGAGAGAAGGGGGTCTCTGTAAAACCCAAAAATCTCGGTTTCTTGAACGTGGTAAGCGTTTTTATTTCGTTTTGATGAATTTGATGTGCTATTTTTGTAATTATTTATAGGACTTGATTGATAGAATTTGCATTGTTTTGATGGTTCTAGGTGTTTTGGGTCTTTGTTGATTGGGTGTTTTCTAGGTTTTATGTAAATTTTCGTGGCCTCCTAATTGTTCATCTAGGATTTTGGATATTTTAAATCGGATCTGTTTGATGTTTTCTAGGGTTTACAGAGTTAGGATTTCATGAACTCTTGGTTTAAGAGCTTGGTTGTTGTCTTTCTCCCAATTTCACGAATTTAAGCTTAAAGCAGACTTCTTTTCTTTCTTCCTCTCTTAGAATCGTCTAGGGTTGATGTGTCCGTACTTCGTAACATGATAATATGTTTTTATTTAGACATGTATTGTTACTGGATTCTTAGCTTTCCATGTTAATATACCGAATTGTCTAGTGTTTTGGCTTCTGTAAAAAAAAAAAAACGTCTAAGTTGTGCTGGAGATTAAATTTTTCCATCTACGTTTTGCCACGTGAAATAATGATTTGGGGTTTTATCTGGTTAGATAACAATTGTGCATGGCTACTGCGGAGCCATCTCCGGCTGCACTGGGGCCTCGTTATGCGCCCGATGATCCTACTCTTCCTAAACCTTGGAAAGGGTTAATTGACGGAAGCACAGGCCTTTTATACTACTGGAATCCTGAAACTAATATTACCCAGTATGAAAGACCAGCTACTTCGCCACCTCCATTGCCGCCTGGCCCACCTCCCACGGTTTCTACACCAAAGCTGGCTCCAATACCCATGGCCTGGACACTGCAACCGAATGGCCAGTTAGCTCAGCAGGGGCAGCCAATGACACAGACCTCACAACCACAGGGTCAACAAATGACTCAAGCCGCACAACCGCACGCTCAACTAATGCCACAGCAGCAGGGTCCTCGAATGTCACAGGCTCCTCAACAGCATGGCTCACAAATGACACAAGCTGGGCAACAACAGGGTTCACAAATGGCACAAGCTAGTCAACAGCAGGGGATGCTAATGCCACAGCAACTCAGACAGCAAATGTTACAGCTTCCAGGGCAGCAAATGCTACAACAGACGGGTCAGCTAATGGCACAACAGCTGGGGCAGCAAATGCCACAACAGCTGGGGCAGCAAACACCACAACATCAAAGCCAAGTAATACCCCATCCACAAGGGCAACAATTTCAAAATCAGCAGCTACAGCAGATGCCATATCAGCAAACCCCGCATCCACAAGGGCAGCAAATTACACAACAGACTCAGCAGATTGCACACCAACAGGGGAAGCAATTTCCTCCTCAACAAGGCCATAAAATGGGATTCCCGAAGAGGGAGGAAATTGAGTTTGAACAAGGGAATCAAATTGGGTTTTCTCCATCACAGATTCAACAAGCCGGGGCTTCATCTGTACAAAACGTATCAGCTGGAATTAATTCTATTCAGATGCCACAGATGGGTGTTCAGTCGGGCCAGCCCCAACAATTTGGTAGCTCTAGTGTGCAACAAACTGCTTCTTCTTTGGTTCAGTTCCAGCAAACTGGGAATGACTCACTTCAGAGGCAACAAATGGGTGGACCCATGTTTCAAAATCAGATGGGCCCAACAATAATGCATAACCAGCAACCTGGTGGGAATCCTTTCAGATTGAAAATGGGATATGAAGAAGATCTCCGTGGAAGAGCTGGAAATGAATTCTTCTTCAATGCTAACAAGGAAGGGCCAAGTATGGTTTCTCAGCATCAGCAGCCAAAGCTAGCTGCTATTCCCATGGCACGGAATCAGCAGGTATGTGTTGATTATTTCTCTTTCATTTCTTTCTCTTATTTTCCCCCTCTGACTTCTGTTAACTACAGTTAATATTATATAAGTGCAAGACCAAAATACAGAACAATTTATGTCAGTCACTTATGTTTGCATGCACTAGGCGTTTAAGTTATTTTGTTAAACCCCATTCTGTAAACCAAGAACATTAGGGACTTGTTCTCTTGATCTCCTTCCTTTCGTAAGGCTCCTTTCCTTCATAAGGCAGTAAATACAATATCCAATATCTGTGAATGACTACAGAGAGAGGAAAGAAAATTCTAATACTTATGGATGATAACTTCTTTTTTTCGAAAGAAAATAGGAGAAAAATACAATAGGTGGATAGTATTTTTTTATTTTTGGTTTATTCTTACCTTATTATTTTGTTTATCTCTCTCTCTCTCTCTCTCTCTTATAGCTGACACCATTGTTGTTATTTTTCATCAGAAAATAAGTATGGGTGGTGTCCCTACTCAGAATGTCACACCTGGACATGATGGTGGATTGAACGTTGTAGCAGTGCATGCAATGCCTAACATGTACAATCATGCAGCTGGTGGTCCAGCATTTTCCAGTAATGCACCGATGAGACCACCTCCAAGGATGCTTGGCTCATCAGACATTTCAAATCTCTCGCCTACAGAAGTCTACCGTAGACAACATGAAGTTACCGCATCGGTCTGTATTTCACTGAGTTGGTATTTGAACTGCTCGCGTATTATGAATGTCCAACATGCTATTTACTCTCAAAATAATCGAAATAACTTAATGACATTGCTTTGCCTCATGATTTTTCATATTTCCATTGCCCTTTAGAAGTGCTTCTGACCTTAGGTATTGCAATAGTTAGGTTATTATTGATGCTGTTATGACTGATCTATGATAAATTACGTTTCTCTGGGTAATTGATCATTACCTTTATCCCAACTGTTTGGGGTCGGCTGAGTTGCACAAACACGGACACGAGTGTCAGGGGATTCAATAAACCCCCAAATATAGTAGTTGAGCACACTGGGTCTATTCTAAAATATTATTGTATTTTAAATTCTATATTACTAACGCATAAGCTATTGCAAGCAAAACAAAAAAAATTGAAATCTATCATTGTAGATATTATATTCAAATTGAAAATGGTTGCCTTGCTGATTATTTTTGTAGTTCTCGTGGACTTCGCCAAGGCGATCCACTCTCCCCTTTCTTGTTTATCACCGTAATAGACGCTTTGAGTAGGATGATTAATATGGTAACCGAATTTGTCTTATCAGGGTTTGCATTTGGGAGGGAGAACCTTTCCATCGCCCACCTTTAGCTTTTTCCATCACCCACCTTTAGTTTGCGGATGACATGTTGAACCTTTGTGATGCCTCTATTAGTCAATTAGTACATCTCTGGTGTCTTTTTAAGTGTTTTGAGTTCTTTGAGGGGAATTCCCGAATTTGGCAAAATTTAGTGATCTGCTTTGGGTGCAAAACAAGTTCCTTGCCTACTTTTTTTGATTGATAATAATCAGATGTGTACTAACGAAGGGAAACAATTATATTAAGGGGTCACAAAAGAGAGGGCCTGATACTAAAACTACATATAACAGTGGATGTAAATAAAATCCTCTCTGGGCAATTGCAAAAGTAAATATAAGCCTGCCACATTAAAACTCTCTTTGGATAGTGCACCACTGAACTGCGAGCTGTCCAATCCTGTAACATATTCTAGATGGAGAGAAGGATACTACCTTGAAAACCCTGGAATTCCTGTCCTTCCAAATAGACTAGGCAATCGCAATGGACAAGACCCCCCCACGTTTTCCCCCCTCACCTCCCAACTGCACTGAAAGTCGGCAATATAGGAAGTGTAACGACCCGGAATTTTAATATAATAAAATTATGTGTTTATGGGTCCTTAATGAAGGTTAATTAGTTAATTATTTGTTAAATTAATAAGAAGGAGATTTTGCTCAGGGTTGAAGTACACCGAGGAAATCTCAGTATCATTTGGCGAAAATCGCACACAGTGTGCTGGTCGACTGCCGGGACACACCCCTACCGTATCGGTTCCGTCAAGTATCATTTCGCGGGACCGCGGGGCCATTATGTGTGATAAAATTGAGAAAAAGGGGAAATTTTCATACTTCCAGAAATTAAGTGGGACCCAATATTTGTTAGAGATCCTAATAGAAATCCGTGCGGTTGGCACTAATGTGTGTCAGTCGGCCATGGGGATTAATGTTTGTCGTCTCGGCAGTTAGTTATCTCAAACGAAGAAACGGCGGCCTGTTTTGTGTTCGAAATCAGGAAATTAGTGGGTTTTGTAATTTTCTTCCGGACTAAAGTGTAGCCGTCAAAACTCAGTATTTTTCCCCGAAATTTTTACAGTAGGTGTCGGACTGCTCCAAGTTCGGTCACCTAAAGTTTCGTCAAAATCGGATGTCATTAAGTAGGATTACGGATGCCGTATATGCGAGAAAATACGGAATAATAGTCAAATGGTCAACCCGTTGACTTGGTCAACGGGGACCATTAATGGTGGTCATGTGCATGGCACATGACCCTTGCATTATAAATAGGGGGCAGCCCCTTTTATTATCACGTTTTTGCAACAGTGAGGGATTCTGCCACAGCATATTGTAGAGAGAGAAAGTGAGGAGAGAGAAAGGAAGAGAGAGAAAGAGGAGAGAGAAAGAAGAGAGAAGTGGGTTCTTGAGGTTTTTCGACGTCCCCGACGCGTTGGCGGCGTCCGATTTTCTCTCCGGCGTCTCGTTTTGCGTGTAGAGAGGGAGAAAAATGTAGAGAGAGAAAGTGAAGAGAAAGTTGCATGCGCTCTACCCCGGGGTTGATCGTCGTTGGGAACGCGTTGGTGACATCTGTTTTTGCCTACGAGGCCTCGAAACGCGTGAAACAGTAAAACCCCTCTCTTTTATTCACTTTTTCCGCTTATTTTGCTATATTATTTCATGTGATGTATATGCATGTCTTTTAACATGAATGAAAAAGGGGCGGAGCCCTCTATGTGATGTTGTGATTTTATGTGGTCCCTCAGGGAGCCCAGATCGGGTCCCGGGTAAATTGTATCGCCACCCTAGGGTGACGAAAAGTTGTTTTGCATGTCTTGTAAGGCTATGGAGACATCCATTAGTCTGGAAACACTCCCTAACGGGACGGTGTGTTACCGGAGTTGGTTCACGGGCGCGAGGCCCAAGTATTTCAGTTAATCAAGCGAGGCTTGGGTTAACTGGGGTTAACCTGTGGTTAGAAAATCTAACCAGGGTTAAGTATAGTCCGTGGTTCCTATTTGACTAGGTCAGGAGAGACGGTGCCCAGTAAGGCCCGGGGTTCCTCCGTGACTGATAGTCGGGAGATGTCGGTCTGTTTGTCTAGGTCGTCCGTGGTGCCTCTTGGACTAGGTCAGGAGTGGCGGTGTCCTGCTTGGCCCGTGGTTCCTCTGTGACTGGTAGTCAGGAGATGTCGGAGTCCTAGGGAGTTTAAAGTGGCTAAACATCAGATAGTGTATAGTCTGGGGTTCCTCTCTGGGTGGGTTAGAAGATGTCGGCACCGTGTCTATCGTGGTCTCTTCTTGGTGGAACGTCAGGAGATGTCGGCATTGGTATAGATGTCGGGATTCCTCCGTAGACTAGCCAGAAGATGACGGTAGGCAGGTTGGTCGGGGTTCCTTCATAACTGATACCCAGGGCGATGACGGCGAATACACGGTAGATGTGGCCAGTCAATTGAATGGAAAAATGTTCTTATTGGGTGAATGCCCATGTTGTGTGTGTAAGCTTCGGATACGAAGTGGTCTGAGTTGGTATACTCAGAGTTGGTGTATTTGTTTGAGTTGGTGGACTCATAGTTCAGTATGGAATCATCGGATTCCAGGTGAGTTGGGTTGGTATACCCAAGGTTTTGTCATGTTCGGGTGAAAGCCGGAACAGCGTGTGTGAGTCTAAATGACTCAATGTATTATGGTTATGATTTAGAGACTTTAAGCTAAACATTTGTGGGCTGTGGCCAATTAATAGAGTCTTAGGACTCGAAATGAAACATGATTGATGATCGAAACGATAATTTGGTAATATAATACATTCATAACTGAACCTCATAATTAGAAAGTAATGTGAGGTCGGGAACCTCTGTTAGGGTGACGTAACCCTAAGTGACCTTGGGTCACAATTTATTATATACTGTTCTATTTTACAGTAACATGCAAATTGAACTGCTTATTATATCATTATTGATGCGTGTTATTATGTGGAAAATAGTTTAGAAGGATTGTGGTTTTATTGAGCTTCATAGCTCACTGACTTTTTGTGTCAGCAGATCTCAGAGCTGCTGACCAGTAAGTGGAAAGTCCAATTGGACATTTTGGAAGCTTGTACAAGTTGTACCCGGCGTGATAGAAGCGCCTACTTTTGTAAAACAAACTTGATGTAAATAATACAGGTATATGGTTTGTATGATGGCTATTGTGATGACAGGTATTATTTGCTTTTTGGGAGCATCTGATAAATGTTTAAATTTCCCGCATTTTTGTGGGTAAAGTCTTCCGCTTGCATGATTTGACGAACGGACGCGTGTCTCGGAACTTGATTCCTTATGCACGGGTTCGGGGCGTCACAGGAAGTCTCGAAAAGAGCTAGGGAATGTCTAATTCCCATACGAGACATGCAGTAGTTCTAATCTTGGAAGCAAAATGACAATGAAGCAAGAGATGGCCAACTGACTCCTCCGAATTGAGTCATATGAAGTGGTCATTGGACATCCTCCACCCTCTTCTTATATGACGATCACAAGTAATGATCTTGTCCAAAGTCGTCGTCCAAAGGAAGAAGGATATCTTGGGTAGCTATCTTGCCTTTCTAAACGATCGGTAAGGGAATAGGAGACTCGGGCTAGGTAATAAAGCATGATAAAATGATGTCACTGAAAACTGACCCTTGTTATCACAAGACCACAGACGGATCCCTAAGAAGGAGGGAGCACAAGACTGAGCTAAGCCTATTGAAGAGGTGAAGATACTCAACCTCCCAATCGTTGAGGCTTTGCCTCAATGTAGGGCATCATACCCTAGAATTAGCAGTACTCTTTACACAAGGCTCCACCCTAGCATTCTTATCCTTCGGTAAGGAGCATAGTAGCTTGAAATCATCATCAAGAGCGTTACTTCCACACCGCCTAAAATCATCCCCGATAGGTGTTGTGATGTGTGAGTGTTACTGCCACACCACCTATCATCCTTGAGAGTCCTACTTTGTACTTGGGCTTGCCTCTAGGCTCTAAATATGAAGCAAAATTGGCTTGGGACCTAGTGGTGGATCGGTTTTCTACAAGGATGGCAAGGTGGAAGTCTCTCTACCTCTCGAGAGGGGTTATACTGACTCTCCTCAAAATCACCATTGGCAGTCTCTAGTCTACTTCCTTTTGCTTCACCATTCCATTGTGAATGACACTATCCATTGCTGCAAAACTTGAGAGAATCCAACATGAATTTCTTTGAAATGACAAAGTTAAATCTAGAAAATATCACCTGATTTTGATTGGTCTTCGGTTTATTGTCTGGTTGAGTGTAGGGCTTTTTGTGAAAACACCAAAGGTAGTTAACAAGGCTTTACTGGATAGGTGGTTGTGGCGATATGGGGTGGAGAGTGTGTGTGGAGAAGAGTCATGGTGGTTAGATATGGGAAAAAATAGTGTAAGAATCCAATGCAGTCAAGGGACCATAAAGTCTTGGACTGTGGAGGGCTATCGTGAACGTGTAGGAAGATTTCTTGAAACACACTAGATTTCAAGTGGAGAATGAGACAGGTGCACAGTTTTGGGAGGACTTATGGTGCGGGAAAGCTCCCCTTAAGGAAGACTTGAGGAACTTGTTTACCATTGTTGGTGATCGGAAAGCTTTTGTTCCATCTGATTTGGAATGTGTGAGGTTCACCGGTGTTGCTCACTAGACAAAACTTAAAGCGCTGGGACTGGGAGATCATTAGTATTCTGCGATTTCTCAATCGGTTGCAAACGGTTAATCCTGTCCTCTCTAGTAGGGATGTTCGTGTGTGGTATAGGGACAACAATAGTAATTTTTAATGAGATCTTTTGCATTAGCCATATGCGTAAGCCCTAGTGTATCTTTCTATATCTGTTTGTTTGGAACCTGGAAGTTTCGTCTAAGGTGCCCTTTCTTTAGTCGACTATCATTGGATAAGCTCACTCGTGACCATCTAAAATATAGAAGATGATGGTTAGCAAACCATTTTTTTTGTGCCTAGGATACGAGGAATCGGTGGATCACCTGCTTCTGCACAGTCTGATATTTGGAGTTATTTCCTCTTTCGCATGGGGTCAGTTGGACTTCTTCTTGTGCCTTTCAAGCCTTTTTTTTGAAAAAATTTTGTTGACTCTCATTTGAGCTAGAGGATCCAACATTGGTTGTCTAGGTCCTTTTACCCGGGGCAGTAGGGTAGTTGATTTGGAGGAAGAGTACCCTTCACATTTTCGATGACGAGAGCTCTCCATTAGAGCGATCCACTCAAGGTGTCAAATATTGATTGCTTGGTATTCTATCATGAGTGATTTTGACAAGTTGGGGGTTAGTCCATGATTTGTGTTGGGTTTGATTGTTTGTGATTTCTGTGATTCTCCAGTTCTTTCCTTTTTGATGAAGTTCTAATACTTCGTTATAGTTTGGATGCTTTCTTCTGTGCTGCGTTTCTTGATTCACCCTCTCGGTCTATATACTTTCCCTTGAATGCTTTTTTCTTATTCTAATATTAACCTCGAGTTGTGATTAATCTCTTACATGATTAGTCTCTTTAGTACTAAGCAAGCAATAGGTTATCTATCTATAGATGAATATTATTTTCAGAAAGAATCATGTATCTCAATTCATCAAATGGTATAAATAAGATGTGTTCAAACTGGGAATCCATGTCCACATGTATGGGCACACGACATGCCTACAGATTCGAAGAGTTGCACAACATAGGTGGTCGAAAACATGAATTCTGCACATGCACAACCCCCCTCATTTATTCCGGCTTAGGACCAGCAACGCAGCACAGAGCAATGTCTTTTGCTCAAGTGCTTGACTACAAGTCCTTTTGCACTACACTACACAAGCTTTAGTAGGTATCAGCTCTTCCCTTATCCAAATGATATATTATTTGAATTTCATCTTCTGTATTTATTTATTTTGCTTTGAAATAAATTGAAAGGTAATGAGTAGTATAAGAAAAAAACATGCAAAATACAGGGTTTTTATAGGCATCTGCTCTAACTTTGGCCATATCAGTATTTGAATTCCATCATATTTGTTTACTTATTTATTAGAAAGAAAATTAAAGGTCATGAGTACTAGAAGAACAAAACATGCAAAATGTCAGGGAACTATTTACTTTCGCCCAGACTTTGGAATTCTTTTCTTTTTTAGATCAGTCAGACTTTGGAATCTTTAAAATGTGGTATTGTATCTATATATGATCTCAGTGCATAAAGTTTTTGGAAAGAAGTTCCTGTTAAATGATCCATATATTCTATATTACTCTGGCATTAACAATATCGGTTTGGTCATAACCATAGTTATGAGAGCGAGAAGCGAAAATAAGAGGTAAAGCGAAAACGAGAAGCGCGAAGTCGGGCTAAAAAAATCCTTAGGAAAACGAGAAATGAGAAATGAGATATAAACGTCCATTATATTATTATGGGCATTCATACCTTAAATTTTATCTTACATGAGATATTTGTGGAGAAGTAACTGCCTTAGGTTCCAATCCAACTATACTTCCTCAAGGTTTACACCCTAGGTTATAAACTCTGGTGTATCCTATCACTTTCCACATACATAGGTCCATTTGACCACTAAATGAGATGTGATAGAAGCGAGCTTACTAGGAAGCGAGTCTGGAAACGAGCTTCATGTGAAGCGAGTAGCCCACCTTGTACATAGCTTCCCTACAACTATGGTCATGGCATTATTGTTGATGTTATTTGTTCGTGTACTCCAAATTTGTTAGGAATCCTAATTAAAATAAGTTCTTTAATACAACGATGGTTTCAGTTGTTGGAAGGCCTCACTTTCTGTGCTTTAGAGGACTTTCTGGCTACTCAATCGGGCAGTACGTTGTGTGAAAAATGTTTGTCTTGACATGGAGGGAGTTAGCCTCGCCGGCCTAAGCCTTGCTATGAGAACTGACGCTTTCTAACGCTCTATGAAGAGCTCTGCCCTTTATATTAGTAATGCGTGAGGCAGTTTATGTTGGGCATTTTGGTAGAAAAAAACCCTATATTTTTTTATGAATTTGTAAACATCCCCCTCGTCTCGCCTTTCATATTTTGCATTCTCCCCAACTTCTCAATTTTTTTGCAAATACCCCCTTGCCGTTAAATTCTCAATGAAAAATGTAACTTCCATTAGTTTACATGGTTAAATTAGTATTAAGACAAAACTACCCTTTTTAAACTTACCATTTTCATATTATCATCTCATAAACGTGAATTTTTATGCAAATACATTGTTACAGATAACAATGTATTTGCATAAAAATTCACGGTTATGAGATCATAATATGAAAATGTTAAGTTTAAAAAGGGTAGTTTTGTCTTAATACTTAAGTAACAATAACAAACTAACGGAAGTTACATTTTCCGTTGAAAATTTAACAGTAAGGGGTATTTGCAAAAGATTTGGGAAGTGGGGGAGAATGCAAAATATGGAAAGCAAGGGGGATATTTACAAATTCATGAAAAGATAGGGTTTTTTTTTGCTCTACAAAAATCCTTTTATGTTAATGATGGCTAGCAAGTTACCTATTTTAAATACTATTATGACATGTGATTACATGCCTGATGCCTCACTGGTAGATCTCCTAGTTACTTTCTTTTATAGACTTTGTGATAATCTTTTATTCCAATTCTAACATTTAGGTGTTCTCATTCCACCAAGATTCCTTCCAATTTCTCCGCGTGGGCCTCTTTGTGGTTTCATGCACTTCCTATAGAATTTATATGATATTGTTATATTAAATGGTTATAGAGAGGAAACTTTCAAAATAGAAAGTTTATTTTATGCCAGTATTTTTTTGAGGAACATGTACTTTATTAAATAAGGAGAATATACAGGGATAGAGGGAATGAGACAATTCCCCCCAGAAAAAGAAAAAACAAACCAATAGTCATCGTGGACAGTGTGATTCCAACTATATACAATGTCTAGACTATGTAAACCCGAGAACACTCGAGTAACAGTAACCCAGTGGAACAGATCTCAACCATTGAAGAGCAGGGCTTTGGCATAAATGATCCTTACACTTCAAATATCCCTCTATTCAGTTCTTTCCACAGCCCTCAACAAATAACACAGGGTAGCATAGCCCACAAAATATTATCCCTGATCTCAAACCCTCCCACAAAATATTATCCCTGATCTCAAACCCTCCTAGGCCAAACTTAAAATGCTCTCTTTAGCCTCCTTTGGAAAGGCCCAGGGGATTCCAAACTGGAAAATGAAGAAGTTCCATGATCCCCAAGACATTAAGCAATGAAATAAAAGGTGGATTATATCTTCCTCATTGCACATGCAACATATTTTCGGAATCAGCATGCCCCAACTTCTAAGGTGGACTACCCCGAGAATTCTATTCAATACCATCCTTCAAATAAATACCTGAACCTTTGCGGGGTACCAGACTCTTCAAAATCTTCCCAAGAACTCCTTGATATAGATTCTTTTATCACCATTTATCATTATCTTTTATTATGGTTATGTTGCAGGTTTCTGTGAAATATTTTCACCTTCATTTGGTCTAATATTATGTTGTTCATAGTTTGCAGAACTTATACACTTGATTTGCGCTAACAATGTTGGTGAAGTCTTGCTTGGAAAACTTTATCTCTTGTCGATTTGTAGTGTTTTAATCAACTTGGGATGGCTCGTGATGTTGATTTGTGAAACAAATTGTATAGGGTGACAATGTTCCTGCTCCATTCATGACCTTTGAAGCCACTGGTTTCCCCCCAGAGATACTCCGAGAGGTAAGTTTTGGCTGACATTGTTTAAATCCTAACCAATTATTAAATATCATTGAGATTTTACGTTTTTATTCCTTGGGGGGTTAATTTTTATTTGCTATTAGAAGTTTAAACTCATCCATTCTCACTTGTCGCAGGTGCGATATCTGCTCCAGAAGAGGAGCATATGTCGTACGCTGCTCTGCTATACGCACCCTGATACACAGCAACTGCTCTGTCCTTTGGAGGCTGCAAAATATATAGTTGGAGCCTTTCCTTGGCAAGTTTTGAGAATGTGGTTGGCACTTCTTCCATATAACACACGATGTGGCTGGGGCTTTCCTGCTTATTGACTCTGCCACTTGGTCTGAATTGCCCCCTTTGCTGCCTCAAGTTGCTTCAGTAAGCAACTGTGTACACATGTAGTTGTTTTCAGCTATTTTGTTACCTTTATAACACATGATTGGATGTAATTTATGTCAATCCTGTAAAATGTGGATGGTTTTTCTCTTTACTAGATGTGCTTTTTTATTTTTTACTTGGGGTTCATTTTTTTTTTTCCTTTTTCGCTCTGTTACAGCTACATATTGCTGGTTTCTCTTCTCCCACACCAATACAAGCACAGACATGGCCAATTGCACTACAAAGTAGGGACATTGTGGCCATTGCGAAAACAGGTTCTGGGAAGACCTTGGGCTATATCATTCCTGCCTTTATTCATCTGAGACGATGCCGTAATAATCCTCAGAATGGCCCAACAGTGCTGGTTCTGGCTCCAACTCGGGAGCTTGCCACACAAATACAAGATGAGGTCATCAAGTTTGGCCGATCATCTAGGGTATCTTGCACGGTAATGTTCTATCCAAATTATCATATTTGTTACATCATTTCCTTTTCCCTCTGGATATCAGAAGGCTGACTTTAGATTTTAATGGCCCAATTTCCTGCTTCAGTGCTTGTATGGCGGAGCTCCGAAGGGTCCTCAGCTAAAAGAATTAGACCGAGGAGCAGATATTGTTGTGGCAACCCCTGGTCGGCTCAATGACATCCTTGAGATGAAGAAGATTGAATTCGGTCAAGTTTCTCTCCTTGTGCTTGATGAGGCAGATCGAATGCTGGACATGGGATTTGAACCTCAAATCCGTAAGATTGTGAATGAGATCCCTCCACGCAGGCAGACTCTCATGTACACAGCGACTTGGCCCAAAGAGGTCCGGAAAATAGCAGGCGATCTGCTTGTTAATCCTGTTCAGGTGAACATTGGCAGTGTTGATGAGCTTGCTGCAAACAAGGCTATCACACAGGTAATCTATATCGATTCCCAATGTTTCTGTGAAAGTGCTGTTGATTTTCTGATCCCAAGGAAATCTAAGGTACCCATCGGGTAGATAGCAATGACAACCAATCAACTTGATGATTCTCTGTATCTTCTGCTACCATTTCATGGATGCAATAGATTGGATGGTTATATTCATCGAATAGGATATATTCTCGACATATTCCTGGATAGAATCTGTCAAACATTTGGTGCTCTTCTGATTGGGTGCCTTGTTATGTTTGCCCCAAGGGTTACTGGCTAGTCTAGTCTAGCAATTCAACTATAAGTATTCTATACATCATGCAGTTTACAGTGCATTTGGTTTGCTCACGAAATAGTGGGTATTCTATGCCCACATGTGAAAACTATGTAATTTATGTAATCTTTGAAAAATTTTCCATTTTCCATTTCCCTCCCCTTCCCCTTCCCCACAAAATCAGAATTTTCTTTCGATCATGCAGTATGTTGAGGTAATCCCTCAAATGGAGAAGCAGAGGCGTTTAGAGCAGATTCTTAGAGCTCAAGAACGTGGATCCAAGGTCATTATCTTCTGTTCGACAAAGCGGTTGTGCGACCAGCTTTCACGCAGTATTGGACGCAGCTTTGGCGCTGCTGCAATTCATGGAGACAAGTCCCAGGGTGAGAGGGACTGGGTTCTGAACCAGTTCCGGAGCGGGAAGTCTCCAATTTTGGTTGCTACTGATGTTGCTGCCCGGGGGCTTGACATCAAAGATATTAGGTTCGTTATCTGTCTGTTATATGTGGTTGATGAACGTTTAGAAGTAGGGAAACCAAAATGTAACAGGATTAACTGTTCACGCATGAAGACCTCAAATTTTTGTTTGTCGGAAAGTGTTAGGATGCTTTCTGCAAATGTGTCATCTAAGGTAATGGCAAAATCTAATATTTTCAAGATTCTTGTGTTCCAGGGTGGTGATCAACTATGATTTTCCGACGGGGATTGAGGATTATGTCCATCGAATCGGAAGAACTGGGAGAGCCGGTGCAACAGGGGTGTCATACACCTTCTTCTCTGATCAAGACTGGAAGTATGCGGCTGATCTTGTAAAAGTCTTGGAGGGGGCAAACCAGCAAGTGCCCGTGGAAGTGCGAGAGATGGCTGTGCGTGGTGGGCCCAGTTTTGGCAAGGGCCGGGGTGGAATGAACCGTTGGGATTCTGGTGGTGAGCGGTGGGATTCTGGAGGCCGTGGGGGCATGAGGGATGGCAACTTTGGTGGCCGTGGTGGCATTAGGGATGGCGGCATTAGGGATGGCGGCTTTGGTGGCCGGGGTGGCAATAGGGATGGCGGCTTTGGTGGGCGTGGTGGGAGAAACGACTTCTTTGCAGGACGTGGAAACCGTGGACGGGGATTTGGTGGGTCTGGTGGTGGTCCTGTCGGTAGAGGCAGAAATGAAAGGGGACCGCATGATCGGTACAATAATACGGAGGGTCGTGGTCGGGGACGGTATGACAACCGTAGAGGCGTTCCGGGTAGGAGTGGAGGCAGAAGTTACAGTCCTAGCCCTGAAAGGGTACGGACGTGGGGTTATAACAGAAGCCGGAGCCGAAGCAGTCGCAGCAGCAGCAGGAGCTGGTCCCGCAGCCGTAGTAGGAGCCGCAGCCGTAGCCGTAGTCGGAGCCGCAGTCGCAGCTATGACAGATATAGGAGGCCGCGTGTTTCAAAATTTGACCAGATGAATCCAACAGTGCCAGAGATTGAAGCTCCTGCTGAATCAAGGATGTCACCAATGTCACCGGGTACGCAAGGTGGCACATTTCCTGGAGTCGAGCTAACAAGCCAGGTGCCGGTGATTGAGAGTACTGAGCCCGGAGGTCCTGTGGCTGGAACCGAGCCAAGCGATCAGCTAGTGACTGAACAGTAAGGTGTGCCACCTTACAAATTTGTTTTTCAAAGGGTGTTGTTGGGTTTACTTCAGTTTTATGTGGTTCTCTCTCACTTAATGAAGAGAGATACTGTTGGTTATGTTGTTAACAGCAGGTGGAGGCTGGGCTGCCAAAATGAGTCACAAGGGAATTCTTAGACCATTGTAATGTGGGATCAATGAAGGTACCTGATTTATGCTTGAGTGATGATGCCGGGAGCTGGCATGTCTTTATTTTCCAAGAGTTGAGAGGTATTTTTGAAGGGGTGATTTTACTGACACTGGACTACTATTGCTGTATTCATCTTATCGTACTTGGGGGAAGGGGATGGGGATAGTGGAGCGTATTTATGATTTCTTGAAGAACGGGTGGATATTTATTTGCTTTAGCAGGAAATTTTACAGTTCGAACATCTTTATGTTACTCAGAATCACTTCAAAAAATGGCATTTTGGATTTACCATGTTAAAAGGAAATTAGTTGGAACAAAATATGATTTTATTAACTAATAAAATTGTAATATTAAGTAATAAAGCAACAACTAGGACTGCGAGGTGTCTTACTTGTCTCAATTTACCATGATATATTTTTTTTATTACGTTAAATCAGGGCCAATAATTTGGTTAGTTGTCTCTTTGGTGGCCTGTATTCAGTTGATTATCCCGCACCCTTGTCGGTATGGAATTAGAGCTTGTGAATGCTCAGTAGATTGTGGATAATGATGCTACATATAAACATTTGTGTGGGGGGAGGGGGAGGGGGGGTGTTTGGCTTGGATTTTGTTGTGAAAAATCAATTGTGATAAAATTGATTTTGTAGAAATTAATGGTCAAATAATCACTTTTACATAGTGTTTGCTGAATATGAAGTTGAGAGACTCAACTTCATATTCCCCTAATACTATTATTTGACCATTAAAAAAACCCAATCAATTTTATCACAATTGATTTTTGGCTAATAAAATCCAATGCAAACGCCACCTTACTCTCTACAAGACTTGTCTTGAGCTGCGGGCACACAAAAAAAAAAAGAAAGCAGCCTATAACGGTATAGCATATTAGGGGCTTGGGAGGGATCCCCAAGGTTTCGAGTTCAAATCCTCCCAGGCTTGCCCGGTGATTGTGTGCGTGCATCCGAGAGGAGTAGACATGTCTGTTACCAAAAAACGATAACTAGGACCCTACAATAAGTGTGAGATAGTTCAATCTGTGTTGCCGTTGTTAACAATCAACACGGCAATGAATGAATGGATGAGAATAAAAGAAGAGAGAATTAGAAAGGGAAATTTTTATAGGGAGCAGGATCTATTTATCTGGTTGAGCACTCTTTATCAGTTAAATTAGTATGCTTTTGGTTAATTATCATGCACAAAATTTGTTGCCGTTATAGCTTGTCTTCCCATTTTTGTTTCGGTTCTACATAAATGATTTTTACCCTCTATAAACAGTGAATCTGGTTCCTGTCAGGGATCTTAGAGGGGCTTTTGGGGAGAAAAAAGTAAAATCTCATCGTTTGTTAATTACAGAGCCCAGCAATTGTGGGCACTTGTGTACATATTTCAAATAGGTAAGCTCGACTCCAAGACTTGACCTATTGCTCAACCAATTGATCCTTGAGGTCGAGACGACCAACTGAATGGTGAATGGTGTGGATCGGTCGATGTGTGATGTACAAGCACGGATTCGGATACCGTATCGGACATAGCCGATACCGTTATGTAACGGTTTTGGTCGTTTTTTTTTTTTTAAAATTTTTTTTTTTGCTTAAATAAAATCTTTTAAAAAAAAATGTTGAAATATACCTGAAAATAAAGAACTTGTCTTGAATTCTTTCAAATCTATGAATCAAATCCCAAATCAAGTTGTTAATTAACAAAAAACAAAAAGATTTTAGGAAAAAATGGTAAGAATAGGTACAGAAGAAGAAATGAAACAAAGATGAAGTTTTAGAATGAGTTTAGGGATTTTCGGAACCCTTGATAACGTTAAAATCGCGAACGAGTCTTACGACCGAAACCGTTATGTATCGGACATATCGTCCAATACATAACGGTTTCGGATGATACGTATTTTTTTTTCCAGAAAACCAGTGTAAAGTTACGGTATCGAGTAACGGGTGCAACTGAAACCATTACGTATTGGACGATACGTATTTTTTTCCAAAAAACCAGTGCAAAGTTACGGTATCGAGTAACGGGTGCAACTGAAACCGTTACGTATCGGATGATACGTATTTTTTTCCAGAAAATCAGTGCAAAGTTACGGTATCGGGTAACGGGTGCAACCGAAACCATTACGTATAAGGTGATACGTAACGGTTTCAATGATTTTTTAAACCATGGTGGGGTGGGCCATGTGATTACGTAGTATAGTGCCATATAGTGATGGATACATGACTAACAGAGTGGAGGGAAAGAGATTCTAGTGCAAAGCTTACATATAAGCAAAGAAATGTGAACATAATGCTTTCCTTAAAAGAGTATGGAAGAAATTTTAGACCAAAAGCAGAAAAAAAAAATTACATACTATCTCTCTTTTGGCTCATTCCTCACTTTGATTCCAAGTTTGAATGGCCCCTCTCTTGGTCTCTTTTACCCTTCTAAAACATAATCAAATACAAGTTTCATCTCTTGGGAATAATTAGGGTCAGTGGGGTGAGTGAGGCCCTCTAGACTCTAGCCTCCAACCTCCAGCCTCAGGAAAACTTCTACCCAATTATTGGGAGTTTCCCCTATGGGTTCAAGTTTTACGTTGTGATCATGGTTCCTGATTTACGTTACGATTCACTCTGCGTCCTCTCTAACAATTTTATTTTGTGGATTTAACGAAAATATCCTTCAAACTTTTATAGCAGATTTAAAAAATAAATAAATCCAGAAGCTGTTGTTGGTGGTGTTATTTTGCATCTTGGATTTTAATATTGGTAATTATCTTCTCTTTCTTCTCTCTATCAAAACCTACTACAATGGTCATAAGAGGGATTTCATTTCATGAAGGACACTCTAATTGTGAGGGTTATTGAATGCAAATACTGAAGCAGTTGAACATTCGATAACCCTATGTTTGGTTGTCGAGAAAATAAGTAAAAACATGAAAAAGAAAAGAAAATTAGACAAAACACAACTAAAAATTGTATTAAAATCCAAAATTTGCTTTTCTTTTCCGTGTTTTCATCAAATTTCTTGGCAACCAAACATAGCATAAAGGTATCTTATCATCAACATTGTTAATTCAAAGAATTAAGGGTCAAGATAAGATTTTGCTAGACTTATTTTATCATGTTTAAAGCCACATCAGCTCTAATATTGACCTTAATTATTTAAATTAAAGGGTTATGATTTAGGAGTATACTCGGGAGTAGCTTAAAAATTCCTGTGAGAAATCCTTCAATAATTTAGTTAATGAAGAACTCAAAGTTTTATTTAAACAATTCAAGTATGTCTATTAATAGATTCCCTCTTCCCCTCCTAGTTCACTGTTAAATCAAAATGTTGATTTGTAAACCAAACTCAAAATCCATATCCACCATTTCCTGTCCAGTTCCAAGACTCATCAAATGTCTGAATGCAGTATTGGGCTTGCATGTCATCTACTCCAAAAACTTACTTTGTTCGACATCGATCAAGCCTATCCGAGGGGCTGCAGTATGATGAGCTATTGTCTTGTGCAAAATCCAACATTAACATCAATTGACTGTCCTTAAAGTGGAAGGCTATGATCGATTTACTTAACTAACTATGCCGAATATTTTGTGGTGGCCAATCCAATGGATACCTGGAGTGCGCCGTTATCGTTCGATGGATCGACCTTTTCATATATTTGATTATCAGATAATGACCCCGATAGGTGAGACCTTTGAGCAAGTTGTAGACCTTTTGCTTCACAATCCCTAATCCTGGGCATCAATTGAACTCTCGTGTCCTCATAAATGTACCAAGGGCAAAATTGTCTATATAGTGCAGGTGAACGTTGACTGAATAGAGATTAACTATGAATAAATCAATAATTAATTCTTCACTTTGTTGGTGAAGGTCAGCACTTCCGCCTACTCCCTCTTCCTCGCCAGATGGGAATGAGATGCAGTTTGTACTGAGTGGCTGCACTTAAACCATTGGTTTGACTCAGCTCAACTCATTTAAGTCAAGCTCGAGTTGATATTTCGGATTAGAACTAATCAAACCAAACTTTGATTTGAGCTCAAATGTTTAAGAAGCCAAGCTTAAGCCAGACCTTTGATTAGGCTCGACTCATTTGGGGCTAAGTTTGGGAGCTTAGTTCCCTTTACTATTATAATGCGAGAGCCAGGCGTAGCCTGATTTTTCCAAAATGCCCAATCTACCCTCATATAAAATAAAACCTTGATTTAATGTCCCAAACTACCCCTGCTCATCTACCTATTTAACGATTAGAATCACAACCAATCGCGATTGAATTCGGGGAGAGTTCAATCGCACCTGTGGGTTAGCATGTGTCCCTTTTAACTCCTGTTAACTGTGGTTAACTCTTTCCCCTCACTCTTGTGTGCATCGCACGTGCCACCCGCTAGTAAGTTATAATAACTTTTAATAAATTAATTTTAGAGAAATGAATAAAAAAGTCCAAAAGTTAAAAGCACTACCTGACCCTAACTCTCTACTCTCAAGATTGAAGGACTACTCCTAGGGGCGGAGCCAGGATTCTCTTGTAGGGGGGGCTAACAATGGGGGTTCAGGGGTGTAGCCCCCGAAATTTTTTTTTGGGGCCAAGTTCATGAGACATCGCTTCTGTTTGTGTCCATTTTGTAAAGAAAATCTTTTTTTCTCAAAAATTCAGGGGGGCTAGAGCTCCCCGTCCTCCAGCTCCGCCCCTTTCTCAGGCTACACCCTTATTATTGCTATAGTAAAAAAAAAAAAAAAATTCAAAATTTGAAGAGGGGGGGCTGAAGCCCCCCTGGGCCCCATGTGGCTCCGCTAATGACCACTCCTAAATCTTATTTTTGTATATGGATGTATTATTTTTGTATTATATTTTTAATAATAAGTATTTTATTAAAATCATGTAAAAATAAGCAAAATAATTTTGTGAAACTTAAGCAACCTGAGTTCGACTCGGCTTAAATAAAGTTCATACAAAGTTCAAGTTCGATTAAACTTGTTCAAGCCAAGCTTAAGCTTAAATATCTAAGTTCCAATCAAGTTCAAGCTGATGTGAAACATGTTCAAGCCAAGCTTGGCCCAACTTGACTGGAACACACCCCTAGTTTGTTGGTCGTAAAGACTTAGCAAATAAGAGTATTCGAGTAGAGCCATAGTCCCCCTGGGTCGAGGGGGGAACTACTCCTTCTCGCCCGAGCAATCGTTTGAACTATGCTTAACAAGTTTTAACCCGTTAATTTATTTTCTTCTAAAAACTAATGCTTATATCCTGAATCTTAATCTTAACCATTAAAAACTCTCGGATAGTATGTATTATAGAGAGTTAGGGCCATCTTATTTAAAATTTAACAATTTAACGGTACTAAACATGAAGTGGGGTCCGCCATTAAATGCGTAGGAGCCTTGGTGCTGTTAGATTTTAAATCGGACGGCCCAGCTCTTTCAAGACTTATTTTTTTAAATCACTTTCCTTACTTTTCATCCCAGTAATATTCTAAAGTAAACGTCTAAGTGGCATTCTGGATGTTTCTGAATTCTACGAAGGGTGATATCGGTATGTTGGGAAACTACAAAACTCTCCAAAAACGTTTCACATTGGGAATTTCATTCTCTCTCCACTTAAATCACCTTTCCCAAAGCTCCAAAATTTGTTCCTTTTAGGGTTAGGGCTTCTGCTTTAATAATGGTGCAGAAATACGCCTATTCTCTCGCAAAATTGTCATTCTTCTGTTCCGAAGAACTACAGTTCATGCATGGCTTGAATTAGGTTTTCTTCTGGTAATCTTCTTTTCTTGTTTTTGAGATATTCTTTTATATTTTATATCTTCTTGCTGGAACTCTGATATACAGTTTTTCTAAAATTTCATGTTCGGCAGAGGGTCTTTTATTCTTTGAATTTTAATGAACCTGTTTCTGCTTGTTTTTTATATGTAAGAATTCGTGAGTTTTAGAAGGTAATCTGAGAGTTGAATTACTGTTTTGGGTGGGTTACTGTAGAAATTTGTAATAAACTTTCCAGATGATTTTTCCCCATCTTAGTAACAATTCTTGATGAGTTGTTGGGTTTTCTTGTTTTCGTATTTTGGGCAGAATTTAGTCTTTGTTTTACCAGGACAGGTATCGATCATTATTTTGCTTATTGGCGAAGGACTAATCGAGAGTTGAATATGGTCTTGTTGTTTGGGGTTTGGGACATGGGCTGTAACTTTGACCTAATTTTAAGCCTAAGATGTTTGTGTCTCTAAGTTTCAGTTTTGGCAAATAAGTGCTTGCTTTGTTTTGGCCGTTTGTATATAACAATGGGAACAAAAGAGTCTTCAATAGGAATGCTTGTTTGAATTCTCATTATATGTGACATTTATTTCTCAATATCCTATGAGTTTTGGGCTTTGTTGGAGAAATGCTATATTGGGGTCATTTAGGTGGAGTTAGTCTATGCTTAGATTTAGTTTCACAAAGTTTTTCATGGGGATTGCTGTAATTAATGAGAAGAATCTGGTTGAAAATTTCCTTTGTATTGTCTTCACTGAATTTCCCTCTCTTGATGTTTAATTTGACTCCGACACAATTTTATGATTTTTCTGTGTATATTATATTTTGCATACTTTTTGGGCTATTATTATATAATTAATGCTTCATTTATGCAGAACTACCTTTAGTTTGGCTGGATATTTTCTTTGAAAGTGAAGCTATATTTGGTGCCATTGGTTTTCTTTTTTATGAAACCAATATTGTATAGCTTATTTATTGAAAGTGAAGAAAGAACATATTCATAATTTGTGTTACTATGTTGATCCATCTACTTATCCTTATTAATTCGTATGTAAATCTTGTGTCTATATTTACCTTTTATGCCGTCTTCTTCTACAGGGATGGCAGTTCCGGGTATGGAAATGTATAATGTTTCTGAACATGGAAATACAGAAACTTATCTGGTAATTTTTTATCTGTTGCTCAATTTTATAATTTTTATTTTGTTAATTAGGATTTTGTTTGAATGAATCAATATCCAGTGATTGTGAGTTGATTCTCAAGTTATGAATTGTTAATAGTAGAATTTTGAACCTTATTTCCATGTCTTGGATTTTAGATTCAAGGTGCCGAGTCAAACCAATATGTAACAACTCCACCTCGTGAACAAATTGAAGTTATGGATAATGAAGAAGGCCCTGAGTTTGTTGTTGACCAGGGACTATATTATCCTACTGCCGCCAACTATGGGTACTATGGCTCAGGTAAATTTAGAGTTTTGTCTCTTTAGTTGATTAGATACACTTCATGGTGCTTCAATCCTGCATTATGTTGATTTGTATGTGGTCAGGATTCCAATTGCCTGCTGAATGGGATGATCACCGCAGATATTTTGGTTTAGACAGTCCAGAACTCCAGTACATGGTAAGTTAGTCTCCATATTTTTTGAATGTGAGAGCTGTTGATTCTTGAATACTAATCATTTCCGGTGTTTTTAATTATCCATTCTTGTGTTGCAGGATTTGCAAACTGAAAGTTTGCCTTATGTATATTACACACCTAGCTATGGATATGCACATTCTCCATACAACCCATATAATCCTTACATACCTGGTGCTGTCATAGGAGTTGATAGCCCGTTTGTAGGAACACAACAGTATTACAATGGCCCCACTTATCAGAACCCTGTCTCCTCACCTTCTTATTACCCAATTGTTGTTCAATCTAGACCAGATATCATTCCAAATAGTTCACTAGACCCTGTGTTGTCAAATACTAGTTCACCATATGCTAATAGAAGTGATGGCCCAGGTTTAAAACACACTCCCTCATCAGTATCTGCAAGCACAAGCATGGTATCTCGAAGGCCTGCCTCGGGGAATGTGAGAGCCAAGCCTGCCGATTCTGTTTTGAATCAGAGTCATTCCTTGGTTAAAAGATCAGAAGGGTCAAAAGCTAGTGCAACACTGAGTAAGCAGCCTGCTATGCACGGAAATGTTACTTCTGATATTGTTCCTCCTCCAGCTTCATCGCACGTTACCCAGGTATGCAGCTTTATTAGATTCATAAATAGGTCCTACCATTTTATTTTTGTTGGCCGAGAAGGAAAATTAATGAAAAATTCTCCAGATTTCATGAGTTTGAGTAAAATATCCATGTGAAGACTCTGGTGGTGTTAATTGTCTGATTATCTAACCTTTTTAATGGATGAGTTGATGGCATTATGGTCTGTGATGCTTTTAATTTTTTTCAGATGGAGAAATTAGTGAGTCCTTTAGGCTTGGGGAATGCATCCCTGCCTCTGCTATACCCCTGGCACAGGGCAGTTAGATCCACCATTTGTTTGGTCCCCCCTAAGAAATCTTCTAGTCCAGAAATTGACACAGCCAGATGAGCCTATGCATCCAATCTCTTGGATTCTTATGTATTATGAGTTTGAGATTGTTAACAGTCCAGATGAAGGTGGATATTCACAAAACTATGTTGGATTGCTCGAATCATTGATTGAGTTGTTTTTTGGTGTTGGTCTCCTAGGTGTGGTTCCTGTTGGCCTGCATGTTAGCAGGGTCAGGGAAGGCATCTTGTTACTATCCTCCAATCTCCAGGATAGTATTCCTCTTTAGAGAAGGGGAAGTTGTGTGAACTTGCCTCTGATTTGGCCATCCAATCTTTTGTATTGTTGGTCAATTCTTGCCCAAGACACTATCAGTACCAGACGTCAGCACTCAATACTTTCTTTAATTATGTGTTTACAGGGTAGAAGTGCTTCTGGCTCAATTCAATCTACAGATCACTTCTCACTTGGAAGGGTTTCGTCTACCCGTCACCCATTAAAAGTTGCTCTCCCTGTAACTAATGGTTTGTCAGACTTTGGATCGAATTCATGTGGATGGGCTGCAGTGGATAAGCTTCGGCCGAGGTTTCACTATAATGGTGTATTAATAAATGGAAATGGAAGCCCAGATGTGTTGGGTGAACTGAATCGGGGGCCTAGAACAAACAGATCAAAAAATCAATCTGCATCATCCATATCTATTGAATCCTACACGACAAAAGCTGGGTCTTGTAATGCACCAGGAAGCATCATTATCTATGCTGATCAGTATATCAAGGAAGATTTCCCCGTTGACTATGTGAATGCCAAGTTCTTTGTAATCAAGTCTTACAGTGAGGATGATGTGCATAAGAGTGTTAAGTATAATGTGTGGTCGAGTACTCCCAATGGAAACAAGAGGCTGGATAGTGCTTATGAAGATGCACAGAGAATAGCTGCAGGGAAACCAATATTTTGTCCTGTCTTCCTGTTCTTCTCTGTGAGTATCCTGTTCTCCCTGTTGGATATTGATTTTCCAGTTTTGAGTTTTTAACGTTGGTTAACTTGTGTGAGACCTTGAATGGTCTGGAAAGAAGATATGGAATTAAGGTGCCCCCCTCAAAATAGGCCCCAAACCACACTTTACCTCTTGTTGAGTTCTGCTTCTTCATGGTGTGCATTTCTGCACCAGGCACTTTCTTTAGTTCGTATTAGGCTTTGCTGATCGGAATATTTTCGTGCAGGTCAATGCAAGTGGGCAGTTCTGTGGGGTTGCAGAGATGATTGGTCCTGTTGACTTCCATAAGGATATGGATTTCTGGCAGCAAGATAAATGGAGTGGTAGTTTCCCTGTTAAGTGGCACATAATAAAAGATGTTCCAAACACTAATTTTCGGCACATCATATTAGAGAACAACGAGAATAAGCCAGTGACTAATAGCAGAGACACACAGGAGGTAAGTTGAGCTTTACCCATGTTCTAATTCTTTTAATGTTCTTAATTTTCTGTTGGATAGGTAAGCCCAACCTATACTGTCATGGCCTTAACCTTATGGTTGCTGCATAGAACACAATACAATCTGTGTTCAACCTGCTAATGTTCGACCCAAAATAAACCCTCTTGTTTTGTACGATGACCCCAGGAAACCAACATAAGAACCTTAATCTGATTTAGATGTTATCAAGGGAGTACATCGAAAGCTAAGAATATACACAGTTTATAAACACCACAAAGAACTAATTTCCACCTTCCCCCCTAGACATGGGGACTGGTGTGGATTTAAAGTAATTCTCATGTTCTATGTTCTGTATTTAAATCATTCCTTATTGATAGAACATGAAGAGTTCATGTTTTTTTTTGGTATAGGTAAGGGAACACTAAACAAACACACACACATGATCAGACCTTAGGTAACTGCCAAGGTGCCATAAGAGTAAACCCACACACTCACTCCAAAAGGGCCTGACTAATGGAGGAGTTGTGGACCCTTATACACCTTTGCAAAGTCTAGTACCCAGCCGATGTGGGAAAGAATTCATGTTGACTATATGCCTTTGTTCAACTGGGCTCTCAGCCACTCTTGCTTTGAATATACCCGGCATGTAAAGTTGGGTGGGGTTTATCCCAACTTGAGCGATTAGAAATCTTGAACATGGAGTTGTGACAGTTAAATGTGTTTATTCTTAATTTTCAAATTTAATATTTATCGAACTATGACCATGCTAATAACGTCACCCAGAGGTAAATGATTAATATTCATTGTGTATGTGCAGATAAGATATAAGCAAGGTGTGGAGATGCTGAACATCTTCAAGAATTACACAGCGAAGACATCTATACTAGATGACTTTATGTACTATGAAGTCCGGCAGAATATTATGCTGGAAGAGAAAGCCAGGCTACATGGTAAAAGCTACGATAGTTCATTATTTATACCCGCGTTTGTGCTTCCCAGCAATCAAAATGGTATGGTTGATCCGCCTCCAATAGCAGATGAGAAACCCGCCAAACATAATGATCATAACAGCTTGGGGAAGACAGTGGTGACCTCCAGTGACAAGCAGGTTCCCTCTAATCCGTGTGCCACCAATTCATCAGTTAGTATGAACGACAATGCTAAGAACATTTTGGTTGAAGATGGAAATGATGTCACATCTGTCTTGAAGATTGACTCTCTCACTATCAATCCAAAGCAACCCAAGGCTAAATCCTCGGCAGCAGCGGCCGTGACAGTAGTGGGTACAGAACCAGTTGTTGTCACTGTGGGTTCAATGCCTATCAAAGTTAATGGGTTTGCTCAACCTTCCTCTGGATTTATAACAGTGGGAACTATTCCGCTCGAACCTAATGCGCTAAAGCTTGATAAACCTGGCGTTTTTGCTGTAGATGGCACTCAATTCTAGTGAAGCAAAGGTATTGCATGTTGATCCGCAAGTTAATTGGTTGAATTTGTATTGGACCACGTACTACCTAGAGGAGTTGGTGTGGATTTTGAAACGCTCCTTTCCATCTTGTAATCCTACTGTGCCATATTCCATCATCTGGCTATAGTCTAGGTAAGTTGAATCCTCTGCCAAAGGGGTGTAGTATTGTTTTGTTCAGTTTCTTGATGTTGGTTTGGCCTATGCTCAAGAAAGTGGTGGCTAGGTTTTGTGGGGGTTCTTTGTGTTGGTGCTGAAATTCAGTTGGCAGTTACGTTACAGATTGTAAGTTTTTTTTTTTTTACAATATTTGTTCTTCAGATTCAAAATACAGAGAATTTTCTTGGTCAGTGACAATTCCTTCTCAAATGTTCAACACTTGTTTGTCTTTGCTGCACTGTTATGGAGAATTCACATGGTTCATGATATTGTCATCGAGTTGATCATTGCATTGTCTACAGTTGTACATAATCAATCATCCAAATTGATAGTTTTTATGCTAATGTGGTTATAATGGGTGGCATCATAATCACATGCAGTGGTTAGAACATGTTAATTATTTGTTGCATCCTATTCTATGGAGTTGTGGGGTCAAACCGGAACTTGAGTAAGGAGGTAGCCTATGCATTACAATATTATTGTGCCTATGTGCCATCCATGGTCCCCAAGCGAACAGGAAGTTACTATGGTTGGTGCATTGCGGAAGATGGATGAATTGCGCACAATCTACAGTTGCATCAAGGTTCATTTGAAATGGGAACTTGGGATTCATCAAATGATAATTACAGCTTAGATTGAAATATAAATTGGAGTGGAGCAAAGAATAAGGAAGTGTGCTTGCCCTGGACGCAGATTTCAAAATTTTTTTTCTTCAAACTCACTGGGTTTAACATATATTATTGCTTCTCAGGTTAAGAAAACAATTTTTTTTATATTTTTTTATATTTGGAGATGAGGAAGTTATGGTTTCGACCCGGTTCTAAAGGTAAGATGAAAAGTTGTTACATGTTATTACCGAAAAGTAGTAACATGTTATTACCGAGGAGTTTGGAAGCTTGGGCAAAGAGCTAGCATTTCTACATTATGGCCTTGGATTCTCTCTGGCGAAGCCAGAAAGGTTTTGTCTCGGGGTTCCATAGAATAGGGGACAAGTGGTAGAGAAGTTGATGGGATGTATTTAATTTTGTTTTCTGTTTTTTTTATGCTGTTGAGATGATAATGTCTCATCAACCTCACGGCACCTATTCCTCTCCAGTTGTAACCGGTTTTGCCAAAACCGGTTACACCCCTGAGGTGGCCACATGTCCCTTTTGACACCTCTTAACTATGGTTAAGATTCACTCACTCCTAATGTTCACCCACCTATCCTTGATTTTTAGAAAAAAAATATTTTAAATTTTTTTAACTATGGTTAAAATTTACCAACTCCTAGAGTTAATTTATTTTAAATATTTTTTCTAAAACCAAATATTGGTGGGTGAACCCTATGGGTAGATGAATCTTAACCACAGTGAAGAGGTGTAAAAAGGGTCATGTGGTGACCACAGGGGAGTAACAGGTTTTGTCAAAAACCGGTTACAACCGGAGAAGATCACCAGTCCAACCTCCTGGGTACTGTTAATACATTGACGTTTCATCTATATAGGTAGGTAGCTAGCTACAGCAAGCTTACTACATACTTTTCTTGGCCTGTCCTTGTCTATCTCTCCCCTTGGAATCACAGGCAGATGGTGCCACTTTCTCTTGTTGCAATCAAGGTAGAAGAATCCAAACAAAAAAAAATGGCTCAGGATCCTCTCGAGTTGGAACCCCTAGAGGTCACCACGTGTCTCCTTTGACACCCCTTAACCATGGGTAAGGTTCACCTATCCTTAGGGTTCACTCACCCATCTTTGGTTTTTTCTTTTTTATTAATTATTATTTTTTAAATTAAAAAAATATTTTTAATATTAAAAAACTCTAAAAACAGTTTTTTTAATTTAAAAAATAATAATTAATAAAAAAAAAAGAAACCAAGGATGGGTTAGTGAACCCTAGGGGTGGGTGAACCTTACCCATGGTTAAGGAGTGTCAAAGGAGACACGTGGCGACCTCTAGGGGTTCCAACTCGAGAGATTCTCTCGAGGTGAACTCGAGAGAATCCTGTGCCAAAAAAAATATATTCAAGGTAGAAGAAGACCTACCGGTTATTCTAATATTTATTGTTGTTGAGGGCATTTATGTCATATTCACATGAGGTAGTTTTTTTTTTTTTTTCAAGTTGGGGGGTTATCTCAGCAAATGCCTAAGGTATTTTTTTTTTTCGGTATGAGCCAAAGGTTGTTGAGAAAGGAAAATAATCACCTCCTGGGTCAGTGACGCGAGAAGGGGCATCTTGGTTTCCTTTTCTTGCCACGTGTCTCCTTTAACTCCTTTAAATTGTGGTTAAGATTTACTTACCCCTAGTGTTCACCCATCTACCCTTGGTTTTTAGTAAAAAATAAAAATAAAAATTTAACCACATGGTTAAAAAAATACTAACACGAGTAGCAATAATTTGCTCCTCACCCGTAGAGCGAACTATTGCTCGTTGAGAAAATAGGTCAGTACTCAATCTTAATTTGGTCTTCTGCATATTGAAACGTCCAAATGCAACTCATGCCGCAAGTAGTGTTAGTATTTTCCTTAATTTTCTATAACTAGGGAATGGGAGCCTTGACACTTGGCAGTTGAAGGGGAAATTACCGGAAAAGACACACGTCAGCACCTGCTACACGAACTCTGGTTTACTGGTAGAAGGTAGGAGTTGAAGGGTGTAATATCCTGACCTGTACTCCAATGCCAAAGTAAGCAGATGTAAGAGATGATGAATAGTAACAAATACACAAGCACAAGAGAGAGAAAGAGTCTGATTTTTTCAGTCCTCATGCACTGAAATTTTCGGGGTATTTATAAATTTAACTCTGAATGCTCATGGATGGCCATACCAGGTGTTCAACACTCATTACCAAATATGTTAGATAGATCTGCCACCTAACGTATCTCAAGTGGGCGCTTACTATTAGTTCAGTCGGTTTGTTCCTGACAGCATGCAGACGTGACCAATATTAAATGCTAAGACAATGCTTTTTACCTACTTGTCAGAATAAAACGATCGCCTCCTGATCACTTCCTCCTGCGAGTCGGTCTCGTTGTTGACTGGAGCTCGGGTCCGTTGTACATACCTTAAAATAAGGTTTCGACATAGTTATCCAAAAGACAACGGGTTCGTTGTGTATAGGACAACGGAAACGTTGTCAGGAGTACAACGGATACGTTATGCAACAGACAACGGGTTAATCCCCTATTTTAACCACGTGATCCACGTATCATCCTTTCGTGAATATAACAACAAAACCTAACTCGTTCTCCAATACTTAGTCAATTTTACGAATTTTATCCCTTACATTTTGCCCCTTTATGATGCTTGGAATGTAGTTTGAAGTGTCATAAACGAACAAAAGGCAACAACTCATACCTGACTCTGCTTCAGGGATTTGTAACGTTGCGTGATTCAAACACTGAGGAAGTTAATTGTTTGCTCCAGCTGGTATACGCGTGCGAACCGTCACGCCTCATTAATGCATGGCAGGCTGTCATCATACCATTTTTCGGAATTCCAATCGCTTTATATCCCCGACGGTTATCCTCTTTATCTAAAAAGACAATCATGCCCTTGCCATCACTGATTTATTTAGTTGAGATGAAGGGTAACCATGTCCTGCACAAAATATATTCTGACACACTCACATTCAAGTTGCTAAATGACCATCCTAACCTTGCTTTTGGGGTACGTGTACAGCTCTGGCGGGGGGGTATTCCTGTCTTCTCTTCTTCCTGAAATATCTATAAATCACCAAGAGATTGCTTCGTTTTGCTCATTCTGCCTTCGAAGCACTGTTATTTTTCCGAATTTGCGCTTGAAACAACGTTCCTCAGCCTTCAAGCGTTCTTTGATCTCCTTCCTCTTGTGGTACGTTTTTAATCCCTCCCTTTGCTATTCAATGTTTTCTTTATTTTTCTTCTTCTCTGGTTCTTTTGCCCCTCTCTATTCTTCCTTCTTCGTATTACCCTTCTTTTTGTTCCGCTTCCTGCTCTTTGTCCCCATCATCGTTCTTGTTATCATGTCTATCGAAATCCCTTTAGAACTCGTTAGGATAGAAGAAGTTAGGGTCCAGAGTGATGATGAAGCAAGCTGCACCAGTAGCGCACCGTTTGGTGCCTATATTGAAAAATCTTCTACCCTTCGTCAACACCAATTAGAATATCTGAACCACTTCAGAAGTTGCTTCAATTTCCCTCCTCATGTCCATCTCCACTTTAAAATGGATGATGCTCACATTGATAAGCGTTCTGACGCCTGTACAGTCGTCTATCTCGCTCAGCTTGAGGCCGGACTCCGCTTCCCTCTCCACCACGTCCTAGATGAAGTTCTTTCCACTCTGAAACTTGTCCCGGGTCAAATGCACCCTAGTTTTTATAAGTACATGTCCATGATGTTGAAATTCATCTAGGACGGATACCCTATAGAGGCCAGACATTTCTTCTATTTCTGTCATGCTGTCAAATGTTGGGGTTTTGATGACGGTCTCTATACTTACTTCTCCTGGAATAAAAAACCGTTGTACCCTGACCTCGTCTCTGGCATACCTGATAGAGAAAGAGGGTGGAAGGCGACTCCTTTCGTCGTTTCCGGGGGTTGGAAATCAGAGACCTCCTCTGTACCCAACGTCTTCCAAGAAAAGTCAGCTAATTAATTTCCATTGTTCGTTGTCCGTTGTCCCCTGGATGACTTTCACCCGTTGTCTCTTGTCCAATACTTGATATTCGTAATATATTGTAGTATTTCTTCGTTGTCTAACACTTCTCTTTTCCTTTTTGCAGTCGAAGGGTAGAAAATACCATTCAAGAAACTCACACCAAAAGAAGAGAGCGTGTTCACAAACATTAAGAGAGTACGAGGGGAGGAATACATCAGGTGGAAACCACGAGAACCTGACACCTGGGGATTCGACAGCATACCGAATCCAACGCCCTCGGTAAATCAAGAGCAACAGGGTGCCTCTTTGTCTTTCCTTACTGCCGAACCTATCCTAGAAGAAGAAATGGCAAACACAGACCCTCCGCTGCTCGTCAGAAAATCAAGGACTGTTCATCCTTCAATTGCATTACCTCCTCTTCCTCCTCCTCTAAAGAGAACCCATCCCACAACGGAAGCTACGACTTCCGATCCAAAAAGAAGAAGGGTTCACTCCCAGGCCGAGCTAGAGGTCAAGAAGAAGAAGAAAGAAGAAAAACGCCTTGAGAAAGGCAAGGCAGCTGCAACCCGCCCTTCTCCTCCTCTAATCTTCCAGGACTCCGACACTACAACGAAGCCCTTAATAGTCAGCACGATTCCTACTGTTACTGAAGCGGAAGCTGCCCCTGCTGATTCGGGCACCGTTGTTGTTGCCCTTGCTGCGACAACGGACAATGCAGCCCCAACTCAACGGCCTACCGGCGAACCGCCATCAAGCGTTCTGGATTGGTCTCCCGACTTCTCTAGATATGGAAGGCCTACCATAGTCGATTCAGCGATGACGTCGGAGCATACAGCTCATGCACTGACTCTCGCCATGAGACTGCTGAAGGACATTGCTGATACTGCGCAACTATCTCTGTTCGAGGTGAACTACGCTGCATGCCGTACTCTAACATCGGTATGATCTTCTCCCTTGCCTTATATTTAAGTTGTTCTTTTTATCCGTAGTGGTATACTGATACTTTCTTTACAGCTGAACGTCCTGGTCACTGAACTGAATGATCGTAGCAACTATCGCTACAATCATCTCAGAGACTCAATCAACTACTGGCAGGGAAGGGTCGAGACTCTGGAGAGGACTCTTCCGAGGATAGGCTAAAAATAGAGTTTGACTTGTCTCAAGCCCGAGCTGAAGTAGAACGGGTAGAGAAGTTTATTGTTGCCTACAAGGCACAAGAAAAGACTGAAGGAGAGGTTCGGGCAGCAAAGGAGGGAGAAGAGAAGGCCAAACAGCAGGTCGAGAATGCTGTTCTCCGGATTAACGAACTGGAGATCATATCCCAAACACTGGGAAGGCAGCTCGAAGAAACGGAGGCTGCAAGAGCAGCTCTAGTAGAGGAGCTCGCAGAGGCCAAGACAACGGAGGAAGCTGTTGAGAAGGCTGTCACCGCCAAACTCCAGAGTCACTACCAACTGCAGCTGGACAGACTCCTGGATGAGGACAGGGCAGAGACTGAGAAGGAGTTGATGAACACGCTTCGTCAACAAGCTCGTCTCAAGGAAGACAACAAGGAGGACATGACCACCTACTTCGAGCTCCAAAGCAAAGATGTGATTGAGCTTGACAACGAGCCTGAGGTCGAAGGAGTCGAAAAACCGCACCCCTTCGAAGGTCCTGCTCCTCTTCCTTCTAAACTGCCCTCCAAGCCAACTGCCTCCGATGTGCCTGCTTCTACTACCCTTCCTTCCGTTGTGCCATCTGATGCTGCCACCACTGCTGAAGACCTTCTGCCCTGATTCTCTTTCTTTTCTCTGTGTTTCGATTACTCTGCAACTCTCTCTCTCTCCCCTGTGGTGGGGTTTCTTTTGTTTTTTGACGTACGAGGCCAACAATGGGCATTTTTTAGAATGAACTTTTTCTTGTCTTCTCTTTTCGCTTAACTTTCTCTTCAATTTACATAGTTTACACAGAGTTTCAGGAACTCACACAGCATATGCACACAACAAAAAATACCGTAAGTATTCAGATGCCAACAAGGCGGAGAATGCATGAGGACGTTTCAACACACAACGTAAATGAATTCAAGAACACGTGATGTATTTGTCAAAGTAAGCACACCAAACGATCCACTTGAATCATACTCACAATGGAAAGAGAAAATTGGTATAGATATAATACTTATGTAACACATTGGGAATGCACGCTAACAAATAAAGTTTCATTATTACTCTTTTTCGAGACACGTTGCTTAGATGATGTCATTAGGATAAACCACTGGTTTGCTCAGATGACATTCTTAGGATAAGCCACTTGTGTCTCGTTGTGAGTACGCTGTTCAAATGAAGCTTCATTTGAGTTTGCAAAACATTCACAATATTACACTCATCAATTGGACAACATATTGGCACAAAATTCTGAGGCACTCCAGTTAAATGACGATGTACACAAACTCAAGTACACAAGCAAAATAACCCGCTATATATCACAAAACTTCTATTGAAAGAATTGTCTTAAATTCATAATGTTCAAGGATTTTCGGATGGGATTACCTTGAAGATCTTTTAGGTAGCATACACCAGAACTCCCCAATCGTTCTACAATATAAGGCCCTTCCCAGTTAGGTCCTAACTTGCCACTGTTAATCTCTCTTGTGTTCTGGATCACTTTTCGAAGGACGAGATCTCCGACCTGCAGGACTCTCCGTTGTACTTTCCGATTGTAAGCCTTCCTCAAATTGCTGTTGATATCTTCCCATCTGAATGCTGGCATGCATCTTCCCGCTTCTCCTCTAGCAAATCAAGATGAATGACCATAAGCTCAATGTTTTAATTTTTCCCCCCCCTTCTTCTTCTTGTTGTGCCAAGAACGTACTGTGGGCAAACTGATTTCAGTAGGAATGACAGCTTCCATTTCATAAGCTAAAGAGAAATGTGTTTCATTCGTCGGACCCCTTGGCGTCGTTCTATATCCCCATAGTACGTTGTGCAACTCGTTGGTCCACTTCCCCTTTGAATCTTCCAGTCTCCTCTTCAAAGCATTCGATATATTCTTATTAGCTGCTTCTGCCAAATCATTCCCTTGAGGATAATAAGGTGACGAAAAGATATGATTGATCTTGAGCTCGCTACAAAATTTTGCAAGAATGCACCATGAGAATTGTTTCCCGTTGTCAGAGATAATAGACTGCGGTATACCGAATTTGCAGATTATATGCTCACAAATAAACTTCTTCATCTCTTGTTCTCTGATACGAGCAAAGGGGATAGCTTCAATCCAGCGAGAGAAGTATTCAGTTGCAACTAAGAGAAAGATTAGATTCCTTGGAGCCTTAGGAAAAGGTCCCACAATATCAAGTCCCCATCGTGCGAATAGCCAAGGCTGAGATACAGTATTAAGCTCTTGAGCTGGGGCATGGATTTTTCGAGCATATCGTTGACACTGGCTGCACTTCTTCACATTCTTCTGAGTATCAGCTTGCATGTAAGGCCAAAAATAACATTGTCCTAAAGCTCGGTGAGTTATTGTTCTTCCTCCAGAATGTATGCCACAAATACCTTCATGAAGCTCAGCAAGAATCCTCTCGACATCCAAAGGGTGAACACACTTCAGCAAAGGTCCCTCGAAAGACTTCTTAAATAACTCTCCTTGCACCAAGACGTATCGTGGTGCCTTGAACTGGATAAGCCTCGACTCCTTCGTATTGATGGGGAGAACTCCATCTTTTAAATACGTTGTTAACCCTGACATCCAACTTAGAACATGATTAATAAAATATACCTCCCGTTGTGGCTGAAACTCTATCGAGGGATACTCCTTGTATTCCATAAGAATAACTTTGGGCTCGTCAGATTGCAACATGAAAACGAGGTAAGCCAGAGCATCAGCATGCCTGCTATTATCTCTTCGGATATGCTTGATTTCAGCAACAATAAACGTTTCACACTGAGAATGAATAAGTGCAACATATTGTTTCATCCGATCGTCCTTACATTCATAAACACAATTTACTTGATTCACCATAAGCTGTGAATCACAGAAAACTCTCAACTTAGTGATCTTCAACTCGTGTGCACTCTGTAACCCAAGCAACAATGCCTTGTACTCAGCTTCATTGTTTGATGCAGTAAAACCAAGGCGTGACATTTTCTAGACTTTTATATTCTCTAGACTAATGAGCACCGCACCAAGCCCTGAACCACTCGAATTAGAAGATCCATTGACGTATAGCACCCAATCAACCCATTCTAATGATTGATCTCCATCTTCTGTAGTCTTTCCGTTGTCTGCTTCATCTGGGAGCTCATGGAGATCCGCCGTTACTTCTTCAACTTCTTCTACGGGGAAATCAGAGAGAAAACTTGCCATAGCCTGCCCTTTCTCTGAGATTCTTGCTCGATACTGGATGTCAAATTCACTGAGAGCCACAACCCATTTTGACATTCTTTCTGCCAACTCAGGTCGTCCCAACACAACTTTCAAAGGATACGTTGTGATGACAACGATAGTATGAGCATGAAAATAAGGACGAAGCTTTTCAGCAGAAAAGACAAGAGCAGGACATACCTTCTCCAGCTTGCTATAGTTAGCCTTTGCTTTAACGAAGGTTTTGCTGATAAAATAAATAGGCTTCTCAACGCCATCACAACTCCTGACCAGGACAGAACCAATGACTTGCTTTGAAACTGAAAGATATAGATACAATACTTCACCAGGCTCAGGGATTGAGAGAATGAGAGCCGAACCTAAATAATTTTTTAAAGCAGCAAAAGCTTGAGAACACTCCGAAGTCCACTTGAATACTGAATCCTTCCTCAGTAGTTCGAAGAAAGGTTTACAACGATCGGATGACTTTGAGATAAACTGATTGAGCGCAGCAATACCTCCGGTTAGTTTCTGAATCTCCTTCTTCGTCTTTGGTTCTGGCATGTCCAACAAAGTACGGATTTACGTTGGATTAGCCTCAATACCTCGCTGACTCACAAGATAACCTAAGAATTTGCCAGAGGTAACCCCAAACATGCATTTCTATGGGTTCAACTTTAAATTGAAAACCCGAAGAATAGAGAAAGGCTCAGCGAGATCTGCCACGAGGGTACTTCGTATTCGACTCTTCACTACGATGTCATCGATGTACACCTCCACTGTTTTACCAAGTACTGGTCCAAACATTAAGTTCATCAGACGTTAATACGTGGCACTAGCATTCTTCAGATCGAAAGGCATAACACGATAACAAAACAGGCCATGCTCTGTAATGAAGGTAGTCTTCTCTTGATCTTCCTCTGCCAGAAGAATTTGATTATAGCCCGAATAATCATCTATAAAAGATAACATTTCATGACCAGTAGTGGCATTGATTAACCTCTCGATTCTTGGCATAGGGAAAAAGTCTTAGGGACAGGCTTTATTGACACTGGTGAAATCAATATAAACTCTCACTTTTCCACTCTTCTTGGGTACAGCCACAATGTTTGCTATTCAGTCAGGATACTGCACTTCTCGATTGAACCCATACTGGATAAGCTTGTCTATTTCTTCGTTGACGGCATCATGATAAGCTGGGGCAAGCCTCCTAGGTTTCTGCTTGATTGGAGGGGCAGCAGGATCAACGTTGAGATGATGACAGATAATACTTGGGCTGATACTTGTCATATCCTTGTGTGACCTGGCAAAGACATCGAGATTCGTCTTAAGAAAGTCTAGCAACTCGACTTGTTCCTCCGCTGTCAAACTGGCTTCGATCTGCAACACCTTTGGCGCTCTTCCGGTCTCAAATTGACAGCTTTCGTGGGCTCAATGAAAATTCTATACAACGTGACTTCCGAGTTCTCTTCTATAATGGACCCGATCTGTAATTGCTATTTAGGTACAATGGGTTGAGGGAAATCACACTTTTGTGACGCTAATTGATCTCCTCTAATCTCCCGGGGTCCGTCCTGCGTAGGATACTTCAACACTTGATAATAAGAGGAGGGAATGACCTTCATCTCGTGGGTCCACCATCGACCCAAAATTGCATTATACGGAGATGGGACATCCAGAACGGAACAACGGGTCCAACCACAACGGGCAAGACGACGTCTCCCACTGGTTTCATCGAACTACCACTAAACCCAAACAACGGGGTCTGAGTAGAGATGAGAACGGACGGATCTAACTTCATTTGAGTGAAAGCATGAAGATAGAAGATATCTGCCTCACTCCCCGAATCTACAAGCACCCTCTTGATGTCGAAATCTCATATTCTCATAGTGAGAATAAGAGCATCATAATGAGGTTGGATTATCGTTGCCATATCATGATCAGTGAAGGTAAGCGCCTACTCCACGCATCTTGCAAACGTCTGTACCTGGCACACAGCTTCATGAGATAGCTTCTTCTCCTTTGCTCTGAAGTCTTTCTCTAGATCTACCGTCGGTGTCCGTGCACGATGGATGACATTGATAGTCCCCATGGGTGCCCCTCCTCATCCTCCTCCACTGGTACTTGGATTACTTGAAGGCTCCTCTGCACGAGGCTGAGATAACGGTTCCCTGGTACGCACTGCGTCACCATTGCTGGAATCCAGATATTCGCCCAAGTACCCCTCCTGGACTAGCCTCTCCAAATATTCCCTTAAAATGCGACATCGGTTTGTAAGATGACCATGACACTTATGATAATGGCAGTACTCGTGTACCCATGGTCCGGATGTGACATCTTGCACAGCTCTGGCAAGCCACTCGAAGTACGCCTGGTCCTCCATTGACTTCATGATAGTCGATAGACTGACCGTGAAATTGATGCGATCAGTTCGAACTGCAAAAGAGCGCCTCTCATTCGCCTGATTGCCCCTCTCTTGCTGTTTCTGGGACTGCTCCCGGCGAGGCTGATAAGTTTGCCTCTCTTATTGTTGCTGATGGTTCTAGTCTGGATGTCTTTCCGTCCTGTTCTGCTGCTGATACTGGTTAGAATTTCCTTCATTTGGGCGCCGAACCGGCTGATCCCGCTGAGTCACATACACTACCTTCTTCTTTCTTTCTCTGGGCAGTGAGTCCTCAGATGATGAAGACTCGTACCTTCGTCTCTTCTCCTTCTTCTTTGATGAAGACGATCGACTTGCTCTCTCCACGACATCCACTCCCCTCGTCTTTGGCTTTGGTACAATGGAGACATCATCTTCATATTTCCCGAACTTGGTAGCACGAACCATCATCTCGTCCATCTTGACGGGATAGTCGAGAGCAAGAGATTTATAGAGCTTGGAATGCTTGGGGATAACGTTCTTGAAAACAGCTATGCAACTTCCCTCATCGACCTTGTAGACTTCATCAGTGAAGTGCGTAATAAAATCCCTCGAAGATTTCGCTGACTTCATTCTTAGAGCAAAGAGAGAATCTGCACCTGCTTTTTTCTTTTTATTGATAATAAATTGATCAATAAAGACTGACTTGAGCTCGGAGAAACTGTTGATTGAGCTAGGAGGCAAGTTACGGAACCATCTTGATGCTGCTCCAGATAAACTATTGGGGAAAGCTTTGCATAAGAGATTATCATCTGGATTGTGAAGAGCCATCGCATGCTTGAAATTGAACAAATGCTCCTCTGGATCGGTTCTTCCCATATACATAGAAAAGATCGGGGTCATAAACCTGGAAGGGGTATATGACTGATTGATTGCATCCGTGAAAAGAGAGTTCTCAACGTTGTCCTTTGCCATCTGAGCAAAGTGGCCAGAAGCTCTTCCTTTTATGCCTTTGACATGAGCACTGATCATGGCCTCCACTTCCTTGGAAGTCATCCAAGTCTTCTGAGCATGGGGCTCCTCTATGGCACCTCCCCGCGATTCCTCTCGAGCTCTTCCCTCCTCTCGCAACTCGATACGATCAGAATGATTCCTCTGTTCAACACGAACCTGAGGTTGACCTGCGCCATCATTAGAAGGGATAAGCACAAACCTAGTATCACGAGTCTCTTGCACCGACGAGAAACCTGGTTGTGCTGCTGCTGCTCCCAAGGGGGATGGGGAAAAATTAAGTTGACACCTCGCCGAAGGTCTCTAAGTTGGCCCTTCCTCCACTTCCAACCTACTATGCTCGATAGCATCAAGCCTCTTATGCAACATCTGCTGTTGCCTAGTGATCTGGTCCAAAACAGTTTGCTGCCTTTGCAACATTAACAAAATACGGTCCGAGGAAGAAGAATCATTAGAAGGAAGTGCAGCTCTCTCAGGTTGCCTAGATGATTGCCCAATCTCTGGGATAAAAGTTTGCATGACAGTAGGTGCGTATGGAGTGGCCTGAGGGGTTTGATTCTCACGCATAGACACAGAGGTTTGATCAGTCATGATCACAAAGAGCTACGGGAGGTTCGTTTATAATTTCCCACAGACGGCGCCAATTTTGAAGGGGAAATTATCGGAATAGACACGCGTCAGCACCTGCTACACGAACTCTGGTTTACTGGTAGAAGGTAGGAGTTGAAGGGTGTGATATCCTGACCTGTATTCCGATGCCAAAGTAAGTAGATGTAGGAGATGATGAATAATAACAAATACACAAGCACAAGAGAGAGAAAGAGTCTGATTTTTTCGATCCTCATGCACTGAAATTCTCGAGGTATTTATAGGTTTAACTCTGAATGCCCATGGATGGCTATAGATGGCCATACCACGTGTTCAAAACTCATTACCAAATATGTCAGATAGATCTACCACCTAACGTATCTCACATGGGAGCTTACTATTAGTTCAGTCGGTTTGTTCCTGACAGCACATAGAAGTGACCAGCATTAAATGCCAAGACAGTGCTTTTCACCTACTTGTCAGAATAAAACGATCGCCTCCTGATCACTTCCTCCTGCGAGTCGGTCTCGTTGTTGACTCGAGCTCAAGTCCGTTGTATATACCTTAAAATAAGGTTTCGACATAGTTATCCAGAAGACAACGGGTTCGTTGTGTATAGGACAACAGAAATGTTGTCAGGAGTACAACGGATCCGTTATGCAATAGACAACGGGTTAATCCCCTATTTTAACCACGTGATCCACGTGTCACCCTTTCGTGAATATAACAACAAAACCTAACTCGTTCTCCAACACTTAGTTAATTTTATGAATTTTATCCCTTACAGCGGTGAATGCTGATGTGTTGGAGCAAGAATGGTGTTTTAGGGTTAGTGATAGGGTTCAACCCTAAACTCTAAATTTACAACACCTTTATGAAAGCATGTCAACATTAAACCCTAGGGTTAATGCTCTCTCTCTATTAAATTTTAGAAAATGTTGATATGCCAAAAAAAAGTTGTTAGGGTTAGGATTTGCACCTCTTATTACAAAGTTGAAACTCCTATGGCTGAGAATTAAAAAGGGAAAGGAATGAAACCAGTGATGATATCCACAGCAAAGAACTTGTAGAGGACTATTTTTCAACTTGTGATTTGAAGGAAAAAGAAGAAAATAACAAGAAATAGCAGTACAAGCCATTTGCTAAATCTCAAGAAAGATTAAAAGAAAATCCAAACGATTTAGGTATTTAAGGGTTAAAAGACTCAGCAAATGGCACTACCGGATAGCTTGCAACCGTAGAAGGAAAGAGGAGTGCTAGTGCCAGACGCACTAATTCAATTGTTTTCCACACACTGTGGGTGCCACACTTGGTGTTGCTACCCTATAACAAGGGGATTGGATTTGGTCTTGCTCTTGCAAGACCAAAACCGTCTTGCCTTGGTCTTGCGTCCCCCATGTGGGGATAAAAGGGGAGAAGTCATTGCATTTTCTCCCCTATTTTTTGACTTCTCCCCAATTAATATATTCTCCCCTTTTTAACGCCAAATGGCGGATGCAAGACCAAGGCAAGACGATTTTGGTCTTGCGAGAGCAAGACCAAATCCAATCCCTATAACAAGAGATGTGTTGACACTTGTCATCACCACCTTGCGTTTGGGGGAGCCTACGATTGGGGCTAGCATTTCTGAGAGGGAAATCAAAGCATGTTTTAGTTGGAGAGACTTCACCCGTCTTAGGAAAGTGCTCATACTTATAGGGCTTGACGGACGTTAACGTATCAATTTGATTTGATTTGTTTTTGTTTTTGTTTTTTTTTTTTAAAAGTAATTCGAATTTTTTTTGGTTCACTGGAGGTCACATGGACTACACAATCAGGGGTAACCTCTCCTTTCCATAACCCTCAACCTTGATGTAGGTGAGATTCGATTCTAGGTATCCGCCAAGAGACTTTACCAACTAAACTAGTTGACTCTACTAAGAATATTATTTGGACTTGGGAAATATGTTCCTATTCAATGCAAGCTTCAAAAGTCTCAAGATGGTGTGACAATGACACGTGTTGTACCCATATTAAAAATTTGAAAAAATGACACGTGTTGTACCCATATTAAAAATTTGAAAAAAAATTCAAAATTTCCTTATTGTGTCTAGCACTCGCTGTGTGCTTTAATTACGATTCAATTTTGTACGGACTTGACACAATTTCAATTTCGTGAACGACAGAATTGTGATTGCTAAGACAAAATAAATAATTTCGTTTGGCAAGTCGGCAAATATAAATATGCCCTTTTTTGTTTGGTGAGACCCTACTTTTTTTTTTTTTTTTTTGATTTGAGATTAATTTTGAGTTAGAGCTCTGGTTGACCGTGTTGAAGAGAAGTTTCTTTTTTTACACTATGGCCGTGACACGTTAGTAATTATTGAAAGAGGCTGTGGTAATTTTACAATACACTATAATTACAAGATTGCCATCATGATAGTGTAAAAAGAGAAACTCAGCTCAACGCCGTGAAGCAGGGCTTTTCTTTATATTTAAACTATTTTTATTTATACTTTTTTAATCATTGGTGTTAGTGGGTGTGGTAGTGTAGGCCACCGCCATAATTTTGGAAAGAGCAATAGTTCACTCCTCGTGGGGTGCTGAGAGGAGCCGCGTCTTATCCTCCCTTTTCACTCGTCTTTTTTAATTGTGATTAGCTCCCTTTAATTGCAGTTAAGGTTCGTTTTTTTGCTGAGACTTATAAAGCTTGACACTTTGTACTTTCTCATGGTAATGGTTAAGAAATTTGAGTCATCTTGTCATGGTTTTTAACAAGATTAATTCTTAGTTTCTTAGATTTCAAGTTTCATTTTTTTATGAGATTTGAAATCATTCATTTTATTATATTTGACGTCTTATTTTTTAGCAAGATTAATTCTTACCATCACGAGATTTCAAGTATTACCATTTTTTATGAGATTTGAAATCATTCATTTGACTGCATTTGACGTCTTATGGGAATTGCAATCTAAGAGATGAAAAACACAACACATCTAATTTTCAAAAGAAAATGCATATTGTGTAAGGACAAAACTTGCAAAGTGTCGAACTTTATAAGTCTAAGCAAAAACAATGGACCCTTAATATTTTTAACTATAATTTTTCTAAAAACCAAAGTTCAACATATGAATCCTAAGGGTTAGTGACACTTAATCACACTTAAATAGAATTAAAAAGGAAATACATGATGAGAACGGGGGACAAGACGTCCTCCTCGCAGCACCAACAAAAGGGGATTATTTTCCTTTTAGAAAAACTCTTTTCAAGTCCATATGGGTGCCCCTCTCTAGGAATTTTTGGGAGGAACACATCAATACCCCGGGCCCTTGATAGTGGGGTGTAGGACCTTTAGGTGAATCATGGTCAGCTTCACCTTTATGAGAGGGCAACAGCTTTACATTTTCTATGCTTTATTTAGAATTATATAAGAGGTTGTAAGTTACTTCCGCTTGATGGAATAGTCTCTGTAATTTTTTTAAAATTAATATTTTTAGATTTTTATATGAACATTCCATAGAAAAAATATAATTAAGAATATTAATCATAATTAAAGAGAATTAGCCACAGTTAAAAGAGACACTTGGCAGTTGGCGAAAAAAACAGAGTGAGTAACTTACGAACTATTGCTCTAATATTGATACTAATCTCTAAAATAAATTGAACTAATTGTTCTTTACGCTTCAAATTATTATTTGTTTAATTAATCTTTCATGAGTGAAATAGAAGATATGTCTCTTGCGGGAGAGAACTGAAAAATCACACATGACTTAATATATTAACAAGTTGTATTATATTTCAACCTAAACCGCATAATTCTCTCACGAGGACTCTGAAAAAGTACTTTTGAAATACCACTAAATTCATTGTTATGTTACCACATCAAAGTAAATGACATCAGATCAAAGTCAATTGCGATTGAACTCTCCTCAATTTCAAGGGCACCTACAGGTTAACACATGTCCCTTTTAACCCTTAGTATCCGTGCTTAAGATTCACTAACCTTTGGGTTCAACAATATAACTTTGATTGTTAGAAAGAATATTAAAAAATATATTAATCGTGAGAGTTAAAAATTCTAAATTAGAGTTAAATATTTATTTATCTAAATAACAAGCTTATATCGTTGAATACAAGGATGCATTCGTTTGATGAGAAAGTAAAAGAAACAGGAGTTTTCTTACGTTCCTCTTACATTCGGTGTTCAAAAAATGAGTTGGAATCATTGCCAATTGTGATTGAATTCAATCACATATGTGGCACACCAGCATTGAAGGAGAGCAAAATGGTGGGAAAATTCAAATTCAAATTTTTTGCTCTCCTCCAATAGTTGTGCGCCACATATGTGATTGAATTCAATCACAATTGGCTATGATTCGAACTCTCAAAAAACACTCTTTCATTTTCTTGTACTTTCTCAATAGTGACAATTAAACTTTCTTCCAAAAACTTTATCCGTCTTTTAATGATTATTTTGAAAGAAAATTTATGTTTTGTTTTTCCTTTTCTTTCACAAACTTTCTCACCAAATGAATACACCTCAAAGGTTAGTGAATCTTAATCATAATTAATAAGGGTTAAAATGGACACATGTTGACTTCGATTGAACTCATGAAGAGTTCAATTGCAATTGACTATGATCCAATCTTAAGTAAAGTATAATAATTTTTTTATTTCCCATCAAAACAGTATTTTTTTTTGTTTTGCAAAACAAGGAGGAAAGTTGGGTTGGGATAATTTCAATGCGATTGAACTCATGAGAGCTCAATTGCACTCACAAGTCAACACGTGCAACATGCGTTTCTTTTTAGAATTTATTAATTGTGGTTATGTGTTCGTTTTGCAAGAAAGTGAGAGAAATTAAGAGAAAAGTGTGTTTTATTGTACTTTTCTTATGTTTGGGGGGTAAGAAACACATTTTCATTTTCTTACACTTTTTTAATGGTGACAAACTTTGTCTCAAAAATTTCATCCATTTTTTGATGGTTATTTTGAGAGAAAATTAAAGCTTTTTTTTTCAACCCATTTTCCCGCCAAACGAACGCACCCTTAAAGTTCAACAATCTAACATTGGTTTTAGAAAAAATTCATCATAAAATTAAGGGTAAATTACACTCACCTCCCTTGAGGTTTGGTGAAATTTCAGAAACCTTCCCTCTAGTTTATGAAATTACACTGCCCTCCCCTCAACTTTGGTTGTCTATAACAAATATCCCCCTTCCCTTGAGTTTACCGTTACTTTATGAATGGACTTTGATGATGTCATCATTTAAACATTTTAAAATGTCGAAATTACCCTTTTTCAACACAAGGTTAGTTAATTCAATAAAATAAATGATAATTGGTTTCTAACCAAAGTTAATAAGATCAACTTAAGGTTAATAAATTTCCAAAATCAAGTATATATATATATTTTTCTAAAAACCAATGTTAGATAGATGAACTATAAGGGTGAATGAATCTTAACTATAGTTAGTGTGTATTAAAAGGGACACATGACGATTTATAGAGATCCTTTAACTGTAGTTAAACATAATTAACCTAAGGTTAGTATTTTTTTTAAAAAAACAAGGTTAAATGGATTAATCCTAGAGGTGAGTGAATCTTAAGCACAATTAGTGGGTGTTAAAGGGAATACGTGTCAGTTTGTGGAGCCCCTTTTAATTGTGGTTAAGCATAATCAACCTAAGATTTTTTTTCTTCTAAAAATTAAGGTTAAATGGATGAATCCTAACGGTGAATTTTAACCACAGTTAATAGATTTTAAAGGCGGCATATGACGGCTTGTAGAGCTCCCGAATCTCAGAAAACATGGGTGCTTTCTTTTTGAACAGTGCTTAGCTACCTCGTATTTCAGTATCTTGTTGACAACTGTGTCCCCGTGTCCCTTTTTACCTCATTTTAATCATGACTAAGTTTAACTAAATTAAGGTTAACACATTAAATTTTTTTTTTTAAACCTCAATTCAGTATGATCTCAAGATTCCCAACTCCTTATTTATATTCTGAACTATCCATCCTCGGAGTTAGTGTGTGATATGACACCTCGCTCCAACAACGAGATGGGATTTGATCCGGCGATAGCCCTACTTCCTTGTTTTTTTTGACTTCTCTTATCATCACATGCCCCGCATCAACCCATCGCCGGATGCCCCCCACCTTTCCTTGATTTCCCTTTATAGACTGCCGTTGATATTGGGAAAGTGATTGTATCAAAATTAATGGCCTGAAATACATTAAATGGTGAGTCTTTACTAAGGCGCCGATGCTCTCGGCCGTATACAATCACTTTCCTTGGTTTATTTTGACTGACTTTAATGGTTTACTTTGAGTTTGTCATCATCACCTTATGTCACCCACTACACTTCATAAACCACCTACTCTGCGACGTCACTTACTCGTGCTTTTGCCCTTTGTTACCCAAACCGAGTATTCCTGCTCTCGCTCTCACGGTTTGATAGCTGATTCCTTCCCCGGAGTACGATTTCGGATGATAGAAAAGGCATGATTATTTGACACCATTATTTATTTGATTTTTTCAAGTGTCAGCCGAACAACCCTGTTTTAATTTTATTTTTTTAAATTCAATTATTTTTAGTTTTATTTATTTATTCTTTTACCTTTTTATACAAGTGAAGATTAGTGAGAGAGTGTTACTGGTAAAATGAAGATCTATTTTTTTTTATTAATGTATTAAAAAAAATAAAGAGAATTTATCATATATATATATATATATTAGTGCTCCGGAGGCGCTCCCGAACATATGCTAAATTATAATTTGACGCTCTCGCGCTCCCGCTCTATACTCTGGTTAGACATTTTTGTTTGTTTGTTAGGATATCATTGACATACGATTAGTGGTTAGTGGTCAATGGTTAGTTTGAGGATTGGAGCTCTTGTAACTCATCGCTTGGTGGGATTAGATTTTAAGGACTAGTATATTTTAACCACAGTTAAAAGAGTTAAGTATGAAACACGTGGTAAGAAAATGGAGACAAGACACCTTCTTATGCTCCACTAGAGATAAGGTCATTATTTTCCTAGATAAAATGTGTTTAGTCTAAAAAAGAGACTTAGCTCTCTTTAATCGTAGTTAAAATTTATTAACCTTTAAGATAATGCATCTAACCTTATTTTTTAGAAAAGAAATTAAAAAAAATAGTTTACTAGAGAGGACTATTGCATCTAAAAAAATAAAATAAAACTTCATTTCTAACCCTGAAGATTGAAAAACAAGACTTTGCAAAATGGGCACAAACCCTAATTCTAACACTTATTTTGTACTTTTTAGAAAAGAAATTTAAAAAATAATTTACTAGAGAGGACTATTGCACATAAAAAAAAAAAACTTCATTTATGTGAAAACTAAAGAACAATACACTACAAAATGGGCACGTAACCTAATTCTAACACTTATCTGGGGCACATTATGATAGCATTGATTCTAGGAGTCTGCTTTTTTTTTTTTTTTGGTAATCTAGGAGCTTGGATGGTAACAATTGGGACATTCAAAAGAATTCTAATGCATAGTAATATCTATGAACTAGAAAGTCTATAGTTTAAATTTTTACTATTCAGTTTAAACATTTGAATTTTATGAAAATATGTTATGAATTTTTGAGTTCACATTTTGGGTGCCTAAAATTTACTGGATAATTATGCTTATTTACATAAATGAGATAAATCATAATTTATTTAGATAATCGTAGAAATAGGATGCAAATGGCAGATCCCTACGCATAATATAAATCTACATAATAGTGACTCCCATTACTTAATACAAATAAAGAAAGTTTTATTATATTATAAACTTGAGTTATAGATGTTACATATTTATATATTTATTTTTAATAACTAATATTTTTTTAGTTTTTCTATTTTAATAGATATTTAATAAAAACATTTTCTATTTCAATGATAAATTATCGATCATCTATTTTTAGTTTGATAATCAACTATGAGAAGACATAACCATTACATATTTTTTACTTTATCAAATTCATAAATTTAAGTTAAGATAAATATTTCCTAAAAAATTCTAAAAACTACACTTAATTTTTTAAGAAAAATATTTTTATCCTTAAATAAATAGAAAATGATTTAATTAACTATAAATAAATATACTTAAATAAAAATTATTTAAAATTTATTTAATAAAAATATATAATTTAAAAAATATTACTATTTAAAAGAAATAGTTATTACTTATTTTTTTTAGAAAATATTTTTATCTTTACAAATTTAAAACTTAAATAAATAGATAATGATTTAATTAAATATAAATAAATACCTTTAAACAATAATTATTTAATAAAAATATATAATTTCCATAATATTACTCTATAAAAGAAATAATAAATTTTCAACTTTATGAGGAGAATCCCATCATCAAGGAAGTTTTATGTTTCTTCTATGGAGGATGTTCTTCATGGGCATGACACTCATATTGGAATAAGAGATCTTAGCCTGACCCTTTTGTTATTTACTTTTGATGCATTATATTTTGATTTGTTTGTTTTCTTATTTTGTGGATGAATGGGAAGAACATGTATGTGTTTTTGCAGAATTTATATTTAGATTGTGGAATCACTAAGCACAAGTTATCTGGTTGCTTACTATTCTTAGGTACGGTTCATATTTCCAGTTTATCAATTACCCTTTGGTCTACAATCAAAAGAATTCAGAGAGATATCAATATTGGACATAGATCAAGTTGCTAATAGTTCGTTTCCTCTTTATATGCGCCATATGAATTCCGTGTTGTTTGAATTTCAAATTTCCATAATGTTTCGTGCTCTTTTGTCATGGTTATCAACTAAATTTCTCTTACTTTCTGTATTGTTTTTTTTTTATTTTATAAAGTATTTATGGTTGTGTTTATTTTTTCCCACCTAGAATATCATTGCCTGATTCTTTTTTTTCTTTTCAATCTTGTAGAGTTACTTAGTTAATTTGTGTTTTTGCTACTAGAGAGAGAGAGAGGATACTAAAAAAAACATTGTTTTTTATGTGTGTTCTTAAAGTTTCTTAACAGATTTTTTTTTTTTTTTAAAAAAAATAGATTATTTTGGCTGATAACTCAAAATTTTATATAACCTTAAGTTTAGTAAACCTAAAGGATCCAACTTCGGCATTGTCTTGCATTGTTTAAAAATGACTAGTGGCAGAGAATGACGATAGGAGTCCTGAGTTTGAATCTTCTTTGCCAAGGGTGTAAATATTTTGTTATCTTGTAACTGTGACTTGCAAGACTTGGAAGATTGCAGTTTTTAAAATTACTCAGCCATAGTTTACTCTTCTCTCCCTTTAATTGGGTTCACTATCCTGTAAATATATGTTTATTTCTATTTTTAATTACTTTTATTGGCAAGAACTATTTTTTTTTTCGGATTCTACCGTATTATTATTCATCCTTATTTTTAATATATTTTTTTATATTTCCCGTGCATTGCACAGGTTCCTCGCTAGTATCTACTACTTATACTATAAAGAAATATGACTTTCTCTCTTTACTCTCCAAATTCCTATCCTTTCAATTCTATAAGTTTTATTTTAGAGATGACATGTGACTTTTTTCTTAATCCCAACCGTTCAGGTTTGAGACCCACTATCTCATCCTAGAGTCCTCTCTGTATCCATTATTGTAAAGTCTTGTTACGTGCTTTCTAATTTCTTCGAGGGAAACCAGCCTCATTGAGTTACTTTGAGGGTAACAAACCTCCTTGAAAATAACTTTTTTTTTTAAAATTTAATTGATTGATACCCGATTACAGATTTAAGATAAGTTTAAATAGAGAAGACTCCTTCTCATAACCACCCACTACCTATAACTAACCCCTAACTCTAACTACCCACTAAATTTAACCAACCACTAATTCATTAGGCACATAACATACCCACCCCCTTACACAAATCTTGTCCTCAAGATTTAGACCTTTTTTTTCTCGTTGTTGCCGCATCCCCGGCTTCTTAGTACTAAAGGTCCACTGCTTTATGAACTCAATGTCTGCATTGTTGGGGCTTATGACCGATTCGAAAAGGAGGATACATAAGTCTCTCTCTTTCCATTTCTGACCTTCTAAAAGTCTCATGTCTTCTCTAGATGCCTTCTTCTCTCGGCGATGAAGTGTCAGTTGCTTGCACTTTCCCAAGCATGCAATATCTTATCTGAGTTTCCAACATGCTCTTCAACCTTCAGTCCAAGACGTGGAACAAGGTCTACAATCAATTGTGGTACTTCCAATGTTCGATGAATTTGATTGTCTTCAAAAGGCTGACTGTATAATTGGTGTTGAAGGGTGGGAGTTGCAAGGACAGAATGGATACTCACGGTTTTGAGGGAGTTGATCATCTGTCGTGCTTGGACAGGCTCTAGAATTCGCTTGGGTGCTTCCATGGAGTCTCTATCGCTCTTTATGCTTTGGCCGCCAGTAAGAACTTTTAGAATCCATGATCATGATCTTTTGAATTAATTCGTGCAACATCTTACCGTTATTTTTGGTTGCCTCCTCCAATACTCGCATCATCTCTTCAAGCTTGTTGATTCTAATCCCTTCCGCCATCACAGAACCGACCGCTTTGATACCACTATTACGTGCTTTCTAGTTTCTTCGAAGGAAACCAGTCTCCTTGAGTTACTTTGAAGGTAGCAAACCTCCTTCAGAGAAACTCTTTTTTTTGATTTAATTGATTGATACCCAATTACAGATTTAAGATAAGTTTAAATAGAGAAGAGTCATTCTCATAACCACCCACTACCTATAACTAATCCTTAACTCTAACTATCCACTAAATTTAACCAACCCCTAACTCATTAGGCACATAACAAGTCATCTCTTATCTCAAACTCTTGGGGTGTATTAATTTAAGTTAATATTAAGAAACTTAAGGTTTTTTTTATTAAATAATACTGAATTATTATTATTAAATCATTAATTAATACAAATAATAATGTCCATCAAATAAAAATAAAATTTATTAAATATTCTTAAAATATATTACTTAACATTTAAATAAATAAATAATATTCTTTGTTTTAGATATTCTTAAATTATTACTCGTGCATCGCACGAGATCTGTACTAGTCTTATTACTTATACTATAAAGAAATAAGAATCTCTCTTTACTCTTCAAACTCCGATCCCTTCAATTTTAAAAGTTCTATTTTAAAGATGACACATGACTTTTCTCTTTAATCCTCACCGTTCAGGTTGGGGACCCACTATCCCATCCTAAAACCCTCTCTATCTCCACTACTGTAGATTCCTCACGTATCTCCAACTCTTCCAAGTAGGTTTGAGAGGCACTATCTCATCCTAGAGCCCTCTATATCTCAATTATAGTAGAATCCTCTTTTATCTCCAATTCTTAGGTGTATTAATTTAAGTTTAATCTTAAAAGACTTACAATTTTATATTAAATATTAATAAATTCACTCTTGGGTGTATTAATTTAAGTTAATGGTTTTTTATTAGACAATAATGAATTATTATTATAAAATCAATTAATTAATATAAATAACAATGTCTATCAAATAAAAATAAAATTTATTAAATATTCTTAAAATATATTACTTAATATTTAAATAAATAAATAATATTATTTAATTTTAGATATTCTTAAATTATTACCCGTGCGCACAAGTCTCTTCTAGTTACTCCATTAAAGAAATAATAAATTTTCAAGACAATTCAAATATGAATAATCTAAGGAAGATCAAGAAAGAATAACGGTGAAATAATTGAAGATTTGTGTCAATTCTAATACACGAGAATTACAGTATCCACCTCCTAGGTGGATATTGCAATTCTTAAAAAATGTATGAAATATCATTGTTTCTATTTAGAATTCCTAGGAGAGGAGTTTCCTTTATTCAAAGTAATTTAAGATTCATCCATGGGACACCTGGGGGGTGTTTCAGGCGCTTACGCCCTCAACCAAAATCACCAAATATTACCCCCAAATTAAATGAATCGCAAAAAAAAAAAATTCAGTGATCAGAAGGGAAAAAAAACACACAAATCAATCCTCCAAATTTCATTTTCTTTTCTGTTTACATATATTTCTATAAAATAGGGGGATTTGGATTAACAAAACTAGAGGGTGAGCTTGAGGTCTAAGCTACCCTCTTCCTCTTGTTCTTCTTTCTGCTCTCTTTTGCTGTTACAAGCACGAGAGAATATCAATGGAGGGCTGCTGAATTTGGCCTCTTCTGCAAAATCTTCCAATTTGAACGATGGGAGCCAAATGGGTTTATCTTCATCAACCTTCATAATCTTCTTCTTCTTCTTCTTCTTGCTCGATTCATTCAATTCATTTCTTCGACGATCACAAGCATCTTTAAAGCTTCTGATCAGCGAAAAGAACTTCTCCATCTTTTCTTCTTCTTCTTCTTCTTCTTCTTCGGCATCTTCATCACGAAAACAACTTCTCTTCCTTCTCTCCATTTCCATTTCCATTTCCATCACAAAGCAAAGCTGTAAAGAAGTTTCAATCCTTTTCCTTTCCTAATACGAGAAAAACGAAGAACGTGTTCGACTTCTCTCTCTTGGCGTCTTTAAATTCCCCGATCGATTTTTATAGATGCGAGGGGTCTTCGAAGACAATGAAAAGGACTAAAATACCCTACCGACCAACTCTATTATGTCCCATCGAGTACCTACATATCTCAATTCTCAAGGTTACTTTGGTAAATCGAGTAGTGCCTGTCGTCATTGTCTTACATCATGTAGATGATGCAACGGCATGTACTCTCAGTTGCCTTTCTTGCCTTCCCCGCATCCAAGTCGCTACCGAAAGAGGAACTTTAGGGCGTTTCTACGGAACATGGTTGAGCCGTGTTATACAATCAAAACGAACGGACGATAATATTTGAAACATTGTAGATTTTTTTTTTCGGGCCCACCGCATGATGAGTTTCAACCGGACGATCTCGCATGCTAAAATTGAAGGAGATCAATATATATTTTTAATTCGAGACAATTAATAATTAATTGCTATAATAAGTAGGAATGTAATACCAATTTATCCATTTATCAATTTGGTTGGATTGTCATTTTTTTACTAGTAGCTTTCCAATTCTTATAAAATTAAACATTGCTTGACAATTAAACTCAAAGAAAAATTATATAAGGCTTATGCAAATTTTACGTCATTTAATAAAGAAGAAAAATCAAAATTACATGGTTGCATATGTAATTCAGATTACATAATTAATTAAAAGATTTATAGAATTTGAAAAACACTAACAATATGAATAAATAAAATCAAAGAAGTAATTTTGAACGAATTTATCTGACATAACATAGTTATTTAATACATATAAAAATTATTCAAAATAAATAACACAAACAATTTTTTTTCTCTCAGTTCGGCCAAAGTTATGTAGTCTAATTAACGTGTGAAATAATTTTTTTCTTTTAATTTAGTCGAATGGATATTAAAAACCTAAAAAACTGTACGAATGGAGGTTTCTTCTTCTTCTTCTCTCGATTAGTGACATCCAAGAAATGAAGATTTCTAATTGCAAAATATTGTTGTATTTTGTGTGTGGGGTTCTTTGGTGCTGTTGGTGTTGTGGGTGTGTTGTGTAAAAAGTGTAAAACTTAATTTTTGCCTTGTGTTTTATTCCCACATCGGAAAGAGAGAAAGTTGTGAAAGAGTTTATAAACTCTAACACTTTCATACTTGGGTAATAATAAAGGAGTGGGCTAGGCCCTCGCGCATGTGTGAGGCCCAAGGGGAGGCCAAAGTGATTTCAATGGAAATTTGGCGAGCCGGGCCGGAAACCCTTCATGCGGGTCGCGCCGGTGCGCAAACATCAAAGACACACACACACGCGCGGCTGGCCGAGCCGGGCTGGGCTGGGCCACGCGCGTGGGGTCTTGAATGGTTTTTTGTTTATTTTTTATTTTTCCTTGGCTTTTGGGTTACTAAAAGTTACCGTTTTATTACTGTTATAAAATATTTAATCACTCTATTAAAAACGGTATTAAGAGTTTAATTTCCTATTTCGGTTTCAGATCTAAAAGAATTTCCTTTTGGTTTTTAGAAATTCTATATAAGTGTATTAGTTTCTGTAAACAATACACAACAACAAACACGAATTTCAGAGTTCTCTCAAAAAGCTTTCTTTTGTGATCTTCCAAATTTTTTCTTCCGGTTGAGTTCGCTGTGACCAGAGAAAGGAGAGTGCTCCCTTATCTCTGGAATAGATCGTTGTATCCTGGGGGTGCCCGCATTTATCCTACGAGCATCACAGGTTGAGAAGAACCTGTAGGGGCGGATTTCACCTTAAGGTCAGCGTGTCATAACACGTGCCTCGATCTTCTCTACTGACGAGTTGCTGGTGATCTACAAATTTTTTGTTGCTGTTCTCAAACATACAGATTCTGGAATTCTTATCTACGGGTCTACTGCTACATACGAATTGGTGATCAGTAAACTCTGCCTTTTTAGCATACAGATAATAACAATCTTAAGGTGAAATTTCTTCAATTCAAATTATCTGTACGCAAGCATGATGTCCAACTCTGAAAAACCAATTCCTTTTGATGGAAACAATTTCAAAAGATGGCAACAAAAGATGATGTTCTACCTTAACACCCTGAATGTTGCATATGTTATTATTGATCCAAAATCTTATGAGAATGAATTAGAACCTGCTAGAACACTGGTTAAGGATAAATGGGATCATGTAGATTACATGTGTAGGAATTACATACTTAATGGCTTTTTTCTCCTATTTATGATGTGTACTGTAAGGTGAAAACTGCTAAAGATCTATGGGAAATGCTAGAGAAAAAGTACATAACAGAAGATGCAGGAACTAAAAAATTTGTAGTTGGTAGGTACTTTGACTACAAAATGGTGGATGATAAATCTGTTATATCTCAAGTACATGATTTACAGATCATTGTACATGAGATTCTGGAAGAAGGTATGACCATTAGTGATGGTTTTCAAGTAGCTGCAGTAATAGAAAAATTGCCTCCCTTATGGAAGGAATTCAAAAATTTGTTAAAACATAAAAGGAAAGAGATGACACTCGAAGACCTTATTGTTCGCCTCCGGATAGAGGAAAACAACAGAATTTTAGAGAACAAAGAAAAAGTTGAAGAATTAAATTCAAAGGCGAATTTAATTGAAGGGATGTCAAAGAAAAAATATGATAATAAAGCAAAGGGTAAATCTGATTTTCACAAGAAGCGAAGTGAGAATACCAAATTCCAAAAACCGGTTTTTAAGAAAACAACAGGGGATTGTTTTATCTGTGGGAAGCCGGGACATCATGCAAGGAGCTGTAGATTCCGAAAATTTGGTCATCCTGACAAGAAAAATCCAAGATCTGCTCAAGCCAATGTTGCAGAGACGGAGATTTTTTCTGCAGTAATATCTGAAGTTAATTTTGTGGACAATATGAAGGACTGGTGGGTGGACACAGGGGCCACCAAGCATATCTGTGGTGACAGGAATGCTTTTTCCTCCTATGAAATAGTAGGAAAGGAAGAAAAACTCTTTATGGGTAATTCTTCAACTTCAGCAATTGCAGGAAAATGATCAATGAACTTGAAATTCACTTCTGGGAAAATCCTTAATCTGAAGGAAGTTCTTCATGTTTTAGATATAAGGAAAAATTTAGTCTCTGGTTCACTCTTGAGCAATAAGAGATTTAAGTTGGTGTTTGAAGCAGATAAATTTGTACTTACAAAAAATGGAATTTTTGTTGGGAAGGGTTATGCTAGTGAAGGTCTTTTTAAGTTGAATGTAATCGTTGAGAAAATGAATAAGACATCTACTTCTTCTGCTTATTTGATTGACTCTCTTAATGTGTGGCATGATAGATTAGGACATATAAATGTTAAATCTATAAACAAGTTGATGCTATTAGGATTAATTCCTAAAACATCTACCGCCCATGAACAAAAATGTGAAATTTGTGTAGAATCTAAATTTTCTAAGAAACCATTTAAATCTATAGAAAGAAATTCTGAACTTCTAGGATTAATTCATAGTGACTTATGTGATTTAAAATCTACAGTCACTAGAGGTGGTAAAAAATATTTCATAACATTCATTGATGACTATAGTAGATTCTGTTATGTTTATTTATTAAAAAGCAAAGATGAAGCTCTAGAAAAATTTAAAATATGGAAATTAGAAGTATAAAAACAGATAGGAAAATCTGTTAAAATTCTAAGATCCGACAGGGGTGGTGAATATGATTCACACTTATTTTCTGAATTTTGTGAAAACAATGGAATAATACACCAAACTACAGCTCCATATTCTTCTCAGTCTAATGGAATAGCTGAAAGAAAAAATAGGACTTTAAAAGATATGATGAAAGCCATGCTTATTAGTTCTGGTTTACCTTATAATTTGTGGGGGGAAGCAATTCTCTCTACTTGTTACATTTTAAATAAAATACCTCATAAAAATTGTGATAAAACTCCTTATGAGTTATGGCATAAAAGGCATCCATCCTTTAAATATCTCAGAGTGTGAGGGTGTTTAGCAAAGGTTGCTTTACCTACTCCAAAGAGAACTAGAATAGGTCCTAAAACTGTTGACTGTGTATTTTTAGGCTATTCTCAAAATAGTAGTGCTTACAGATTTTTAATAATTAAATCAGAAAATAATGGAGTAGATTCAAACTCAATTATTGAGTCTAGAGATGCAGAGTTCTTTGAGAACTGTTTTCCTTTTAAGGAAAACTCTAAAGGTAGAGATCCTTTGTTATCAACTAGTTCATCAACAATAAATTAATATGTACCTTTAGAAAATTCAATAGAACCTGTAGGTATTTCTAATAATTCTTTAGAAGAATTAGAACTCAGAAAAAGTAAAAGAGCAAGGAAGGACATAAACTTTGGTCCTGACTTTATTACTTTTTTATAGAAAATGATCCTAATTCCTTTAGAGAGGCTATGTTTTCTCATGAAGCATCATATTGGAAAGAAGCTGTTAATGCTGAAATGGACTCCATTATGGCTAATAAAACATGGGAATTAGTAGATCTTCCTCCTGGAAGTAAAACAATTGGATGTAAATGGATATTTAAAAGAAAGCTAAAAACTGATGGATCCATAGATAAATTTAAAGCCCGGTTAGTTGCTAAGGGTTTTAGACAAAAAGAAGGAATAGATTTCTTTGATACTTACTCACCTGTAACTAAAATTACTTCCATTCGAGTATTGATGTCACTTGCATGTATTCTTAACCTTGAAATATATCAGATGGATGTTAAGACTGCATTTCTAAATGGAGATCTTGAAGAAGAAATCTACATGGATCAACCTGAGGGGTTTGTAATTCAAGGTCTAGAACATAAAGTTTGTAGATTGAAAAAATCTCTTTATGGTCTTAAACAAGCACCTAAACAATGGCACCAAAAATTTGATAATGTGTTAATATCAAATGACTTTAAAATAAATGAAGCAGACAAGTGTTTGTACTCTAAATCTTTTGGCAAAGATTGTGTAATCATCTGTTTATATGTAGATGATATGCTAATTATAGGAACGAATAAAGAAATCATAATTAGCACTAAGAAATTCTTAAACAAGAATTTTGACATGAAAGATTTAGGAACAGCAGATGTAATTCTTGGAATTAAAATTCTAAAAAATTTTGAAGGGATAACTTTATCTCAGTCTCACTATATTGAAAAAGTGTTGAAGAAATTTGAGTAATATGAGTGTAAACCTGTTAAAACACCTTTTGATCATAATTGTATGTTGAAAAAACATACAGGAGAGGGTGTATCTCAACTAGAATACTCAAGGGTAATAGGTAGTCTCATGTACATAATGAACTGTACAAGACCAGATATAGCTTATGCTGTAGGAGACTTAGTAGATATACTTGTAACCCAAGTCAAACTCAGTTGGATGCTTTGATCAGAGTATTGAGATATCTGAGACACACATTAGATTATGGTCTAAATTATAAAAGGTATCCCGCTGTATTAGAAGGATACAGTGATGCAAATTGGATTTCAGATTCAGATGAATCTAAATCTACGAGTGGATATGTATTCACTATTGGAGGAGGTGCAGTGTCATGGAAGTCTACAAAACAGACCTGCATAGCCCGATCTACTATGAAATCGGAATTTATAGCTTTGGATAAAGCTGGTGAGGAAGCAGAATGGTTGAGAACATTGTTGGTTGATATACCACTTTGGAGAAAACCAATGCCTGCTATTCTAATACATTGTGATAGCCAAGCTGCTATAGCTAGAGCTAAGAATGTATCCTACAATGGGAAATCCCGACATATTCGTCGAAGGCATAATTCAGTTAAAGAGTTACTAAATAACGGAATTATTGCACTTGATTTTGTAAGGTCAAAAGAAAATTTGGCGGATCCATTGACCAAAGGGCTAGCTAGAGAGCTAGTAATCTGTACATCGAGGGAGATGGGGCTAAAGCCTATTGATAAATAATCACCTACAACAGTAACCCAACCTACTTGATTGGAGATCCCATGAACTAGGTTCAAAGGGAAAACAAGTTGTTGAGTGATTGTGTGAGAGCACTAATATGGAGAATTCTCCTCTCTCATCCCTATGGTGTAGTAGTGCTAATTGTAACGAGATGAGGATGAGTCTTTGACTCTTAATGCCTTCTATAGCTGATTTTCAGTGGGATGTTATGTTATAAGACATTCTTGATAGAGGTACCTATATGAGTGTGGAAGTGGGGCCGCTTCCTATGAGAATTGAGGCTGATTCTCTAGAGCGCTCATGAAAACCGGGATATTGCACATGGCCGATAACGTGCACAACCGTTAGAACTCAACTGTAAAATGTTTTTTATTTTGTGTTATTGTGCGTATAATATATTATTAATCTATGAACCAAAGAGCTTGGTTCAAGACTCAGTTCACCAATTTCTTCGTAGATTTAATATATTAACACTAAGTCAAGGTTCAAGTCCAAAAGACACCTTGTCTTAATCACAGTAACTTCGCATCTCTTTTTATCCGCTTTCTTAAATGATTCAAAATTATGTTTTATGTGGGGGATTGTTGTATTTTGTGTGTGGGGTTCTTTGATGTTGTTGGTGTTGTGGGTGTGTTGTGTAAAAAGTGTAAAACTTAATTTTTGCCTTGTGTTTTAGTCCCACATCGGAAAGAGAGAAAGTTGTGAAAGAGTTTATAAACTCTAACACTTTCATACTTGGGTAATAATAAAGGAGTGGGCTAGGCCCTCGCGCATGTGTGAGGCCCAAGGGGAGGCCAAAGTGATTTCAATGGAAATTTGGCGAGCCGGGCCGGAAACCCTTCATGCGGGTCGCGCCGGTGCGCAAACATCAAAGACACACACACACGCGGCCGGCCGAGCCGAGCCGGGCTGGGCCGCGCGCGTGGGGTCTTGAATGGTTTTTTGTTTATTTTTTATTTTTCCTTGGCTTTTGGGTTACTAAAAGTTACTGTTTTATTACTGTTATAAAATATTTAATCACTCTATTAAAAACGGTATTAAGAGTTTAATTTCCTATTTCGGTTTCAGATCTAAAAGAATTTCCTTTTGGTTTTTAGAAATTCTATATAAGTGTATTAGTTTCTGTAAACAATACACAACAACAAACACGAATTTCAGAGTTCTCTCAAAAAGCTTTCTTTTGTGATCTTCCGAATTTTTTCTTCCGGTTGAGTTCGCTGTGACCAGAGAAAAGAGAGTGCTCCCTTATCTCTGGAATAGATCGTTGTATCCTGGGGGTGCCCGCATTTATCCTACGAGCATCACAGGTTGAGAAGAACCTGTAGGGGCGGATTTCACCTTAAGGTCAGCGTGTCATAACACGTGCCTCGATCTTCTCTACTGACGAGTTGCTGGTGATCTACAAATTTTTTGTTGCTGTTCTCAAACATACAGATTCTGGAATTCTTATCTACGGGTCTACTGCTACATACGAATTGGTGATCGGTAAACTCTGCCTTTTTAGCATACAGATAATAACAAATATGTCTTGAGTTATTGGCATAGAAAGTTTATTTTACCTTCTACCCTGAAGACTGAAGTTTACCCAATCCGGCCCTGATATATCCACTTTAAAACAGATACCGATAGCATCAGATATCGGATCTGTTCTGCTCCATTTACAAATTACAAGCCCACTGTTTGAGCTGAGCTTCAACCATATAAATCAGAGAACCAGTGGGCCAAAGTACCCCGTAAAGGTGTGTGTGTTGTTGGGACTTGGGAGCATCCACTCTCAATGGATGCCATATCTGACATCATACATGCTCCGGAGTTTTGAATAACAAGTCAAAGGGACTAGTACAGTTCAAAGCTAAAAAATCAGGAAAATACACGAGGTCCTCGTGGAACGAACAACTAGGAGGCCGACATAGGGTACATTATCTGGCCATGACTTATGCATGTTGCAATTCTTTGAAGGGATTCCATTTTCTCATCTCTCGCTGTCAACCTATCTCACATATCCATTGTTAATCGCGTCACTGACGAAGCATTATTTTTTGAATTTAAAGTTCGGTTCTTAGCTCTTTCTTTATGATTTATTTGGCTTTTAGTACTCTAATGGTGGACCTAGATTTTCTATGCCACCTCCTAATTAGGTGTAATTTTCTTTGACCAATAGTTCGCTCCGCTGACGAGGAGCAATAACTATTGCTCCGTGCTCTCACAACCCATTAACTCAAGTTAATTTTTTTTAACCTTTGTGGCTAAATATTTTTTCTAAAAACTAAGGATAGATGGGTGAACCTTAAAGGTGAGTGAATCATAACCACGGTTAAAACGGAGTTCATAGGGGACATGTGGCAGAAAAGGGCTCCAAGACACACCTTAGAGGTGAGTGAATCCTAACCACATTTAAAAGGGAGTTAATAGGGGGACACGTGGCAGAAAAGGGCTCCAAGACGCACCTCCTTGCGTCACCGACCGAGGAGGTGATTCTTTTCCATTTTCTTTAAGGTTTATTTGACTTAGTACTTTTTATGGGGCCTAAAACCTCATAATTAGGTGTAATTTCTCTTCTCTAACTAATAAACTGACAGGAATCCATGCCAAACCCCCGGTGGAATTTCGGGGCTGAAATAAGTAGTCAAGGTGAATTGCCTACCATGACATTAACATAGAAGACAGAACAAAACCACATACTTAAAATCAAGAAAAAGTATTTTAGTGGGGTTAGCACCATATTTGACTGAAGGCTAAATGGTGGGCTGCACACACTTCCAGATGGACTATTGGGGCCTCGAATATTTATTTCAGCTCACAAATTTACCATGGCTTTAAACTACCCTTCTTCTCGGTCAATTTATCAATAAATTTACATTCCACAATGGCAGCTTCCATTCCGGGTAATCCAAAGGGTACAGTCAGTAATCCCCCCACATCAGCCCTCCTCGTGGGCAACGAATTTACTCTAGCCCGAGTCAGTTACTCAGGCCTAGACTCTTTGTCCGACATCTGTACACTTTAACTGTAGTTAAAATTCACTAACCCTTAGGATTAAATAATCTAACCTTGATTTTTAGAGGGGAAAAAAAACAGGTTAAGATTTAATATTTTAACCAATTTTTTTCTTTCTAAAACACAAGGTTAGATTTTTTTTTCACCCTAAGGGTTAGTGAATTTTAACCAAAGTTAAAAGGGACACATGTTGGGCAAAAAGACGCTAGGCCCGAGTAACTAACATGGGCTTTAGCCAGAGTAAATCCGATGCCTCCTCTTGCAAGAAAAACCCACCTTAAAAGGAGATGAGCTGACAAGGGTCTATGAACCGATAGGCATTAGAACACCAGAAAAGGTTTTTCTGATTCCAGAAGACAATAAAAGAGCAGTTTATCCACAATCTAGTTTTGCATGCTCAGTTAATTATTCTCACATATTTCAATCAACAATAACAGCAAAAATCCGATAACTATACCTCATACTCCGGCTAAGGTAATCACATATAAGAAATGGCAGCAAAGAGAGGTAGATTCTTGCTAGTCATCAGCCCATTGAACCCCATGTTTTGCCCCAAGATAATAAGCTCCAACTGGGCCTCTACCCCCAAACTCATAGAGCTCTGGGGCTATCTTGTTCTCATCTATCTCATGTAGAACCGGAGTCAGGATGTTCCATGCAGCCGCAAGCTCATCACTTCTCATAAAGAGGTGGTTATCTCCATCAACCACATCCAGAAGGAGATGTTCATATGAATCAGGCACCTCCACATTATACCTGTTTCAGCGACAAACACAAACACTGAGTACATCTAAGAATGAAAAAACAATGGATTCACTGCCCACATTTTGACACGAGCAAAATCTTCAAGGTAATCGACGGCTTACTTGTCCTTGTATAGCAAATTCAATTCTGAAGCATCCAACTGCAATCCTAATCCTGGAATTTTATTATTGACTTTGACGAGGATCGCTTCATCAGGTATGTCACGTAAAATAAGCTCATTAGTGGCTAGATTAATGTTATGCCCAATTCGTTCGCGGTAGAGATTTCCTGGAACATTGTGAAATTGGATTCGTATCTCCATTCTGCATGGGATATAAAATGGGGGTGAACACTTGCGGAGAACAGTCCAGAAAAGTTTACCAAAGATGGCTAGATATCAAGTGGACTCATTGAATGGCAAGTTCCGATTCCCTGCATTTTTATCACTTGCTTCAATTTTTGCCAATAGAAAGTAACAACTATTGGAGATTGACCCCTTTAAAGTAAGTCCAGGGGATGAATACATACATCAAATAATTTAAGGACCAAGACAGTTCGTAAGTCAAAACCCAGCTGAAATATGAAATCTAGCCATACAGACATGGAAACTATGGATTATATACTCTAGTATCATATCCTTCCAGGCACGCATACACACACAGACATACAAAAATTAGATCTCAGAATGTACAAACTCACTAAACAACTCAAAGCTTGGTAAGTCATGTAGACATGTACCATCTGAACACTGTAAAAATTGGTCAACTTTATAATTAACACTCAAAAATTGAAGTCCAATTTCCTGGTGGAGTTGAGCATGGATCGTCTGTGACTAAAATTGGGAGGCGAGAGCCGCGAGACAAAAGAAATAGATAAAATCGCCAAAGTTCTAAACAGGCAGGTAACCTTTTTGGAGAAATTATTTCATCTCAGACATACATTGACATCTGAAAATTATATATTTTGCCACTGAAATGATTACCAAAATTAATGATACTATGACACAAATAACATGTCCTACCTATGTTTAATGAGTCCCATACCAGCTTTGATTAAAAAAGGCACACCATCCCAGCGTGCATTGTCAATGTATAAAGCAGCAGCAAAGAATGTGGGTGTCAGGGTGTTCATATAGACATCAACTTTTTCTGCAGAACTAGCTTTGTACTGGCCAAGAACGATATCACCAAGCTCCAATTTTCGGGTTGATCTTAGAACCTTAACCTAAATATAAGCTTCACACAGACTTAATGGATTGGTGGGCTCTAGAAAATGTATATATCTTGGAGAGAGATTATTTACCTTTTCATTCCGAATATCTTCACCATTGAGACTTATAGGCGGCTCCATAGCAAACAATGCCATTGTTTGGAATATATGACTATGTACTATGTCTCGGATGATTCCATAACCATCAAAATACCTTGCATAGAAACACGATAGAAAAAACAATACTAATAAAACAAGCATCAAGAGTATGCATAGTTGTTAAATCCTTGAGATTTGCGATTCAAATTCTACGATTTGAATCGAATCCTAGACAAAAAGATTCAAATCGCAAATGAAAATCTTAATTGAGTAAATCCCATCAATTTGCGATTCAGATTACGATTCAAATCATACGATTCATGCGATTCAAGCACGAAATCCCTATTACGGATCGATCTAAATATTTTAAAAAAAATGTTTTTTATCTTTCAAAATTTTAAAAGTACTTTATGTCTTTTAAGAAGAGAAGAAATGGGAAAACCCTTGTTACAGACATGCCAAAACCCCTATTTGGGTTTTCTCTATGTTGACGGGGAAAAAAAAAGAAAAAAAAGAGAAGAAATGAGGAAGAAGAAAGAAGATGGATTTGGAGGGTCTGACTCCAGGAGAACTTGATAGTTTTTTTTATTAGTCTTTTTAGTTGTATAAGTCTTCTGATACTTGATCTCATACAACATGATTATATGAGTTTACTTTTGTTGATTTATCTTTGATGATATTTGGGGTTATGTTTTGTTTTATAGAGTTCATTCGCGTTTTGCATATTGTATGCAATGAAATGTTCATTACTTTTTTTATCAATAGATATGAATGAAATATTTTAGACAATGGATTGTTCTATTTTGATTTATTGAGCATTGTTTTTTTGTATTTTGTTAACAATTAAAGAAAAAATGGATTGAATCATACGATTTACGATGTGAATCCTAATTTGAATTGAATCAGCCCTAAAACGATTTTACGATTCGATTACGATTTAAAAACCTTGATTACATGTAGAATGACGAGGTCTATTTCATTTACTCCAATGAATATTTATGATTACCTCCCACGTGTTTCCATAGCCCAGTCTTCCGATAAAATGACCTAAAAAAATACTTAAAGAATCAATTAAGATGCTGACATATTCCATAAAGCCACATGTCGGACTCGCTTCATCAGGAGAGAACTATACCTGCACATTGCGTATATAAGTTCGGCTCCACAGTGGTTCAAAAACCAGATTAGAGAACCTTAGAACTGTGAGATTTTCAATTAGGTTCTTCCCCAAAAGATGATCTATCCTGAAAAATTTGTTTATGAGGACTACATATTAATGCACCTGATTAATTTTTATAGTAAAATAAAAAGTACCAAAATAAATAATCATATTAGCATGAATCAGGAAGCAAATTTAAGGTTACGAACAAAATAAAAAGAAGAAGAAAAAGATAATCATTGAGTATATGCACCTATAGATTTGCTTCTCTTCAAATTTCGAGAGAAGAGATTGTGTCAACATATACGAGGACTGTGCATCAAAACCAAAAGGTTTCTCAATTATTATCCGATTCCAGCCCTTTAGGGTTTGAGCATTGTCAGCAAGAGATGATGCAACATCTAGAAGTGCTTCTTGTGGCACAGAAAGGTAAAATATCCTGTTTGCTTCAGATTCTCCCTGAGGTGGGTAAGCTGTTACAGAGTGAATTGCCAAAGATAGCCAATTTATAAAAATTGAAACACTACTCTTTGAACTACCAAAACATCTATATTACTTAACTTTACCTCAGTCTGTTCCATAAGAGCACTAAGCTTCAACATCCCTTCTCTGTTGTTATAGCCTCCATTAAGGTAGTATGTTCTACTGAGAAAAGCATTCATTTTGTCCCCGCAATTTTGTCTGCAGAGTGATGTTTTTTAGTCTTGGTCAAATGTTTCTTGATCACTTTCAATGGAACAATTGCAGAACAACAATGTTTTACACAATAATCATATGACTAAAAGCAGGAAACACACCAGGTTGCCGATCTACATAATTCTTATATCTGACAATGATTGGCAAGTAAAGAAATTGCAATGCTATTTGCAGCCAGTCAATATACTTGTTATATCTTGCAATGATTTACAGGTGAAGAAATTGAATGATAAATTGCATTATCAAAGTAGCTCAATCGGCTTATACATGTCACAGAAAATTCTAGGATTCAACTCAAGGAACATTTATATGGAATTAGTCGGGAGAAAGTAATGAGAACTAATACAAGATGTGATATGAGAACCTTACTGATGATCAATACGGCAAGTCAAAGTTGATGCTATAGTGGATCTCAGATCTTCATCTGTTAAGTTCTTTCTCGAATATCCAAAAATACCAACATTCTGCAACCATGGGGAAACAAAAAATTAGAGTAAAAATGTAAAATTTAACTAGACAATGCTCAAGTTAGGAAAAGTTCAGAAATCATTCTAATACATAGTCCCGGAGTAACATATTTAATCCAAGAAATGGGGAAGCCAGAAAGGTTGGGCATTAATCAGTCGTTGGGCGTATAAACACACTCTTATTAGTTGAAGCATGTTCACTTTAAGTGAATGGCAATTGAGTGTAAAAAGGATCCTTCTTTTCTCTTTTCTTTGTATTTATCACTTAGCAATTTTATTTTATCATTTTCCAAACATTAAAATATGCTTATGTATTCCAATTGCTTGTTCTGCTACTAAGGTGGCGTTTGGTAACACTAATCTAAGATTCTATCTGAGGCTTCCCAAAAAAGTTGACAGTGCTGACAAGTGGAGCAGAATGATCAAGTAGATCCAAATGTATTTGCATAGCTCCATTCAATTAGAAACGTCCAACCCGGGTTAAATCTTAAGGTCTTCCTGATAGTATATCAGGATAGGGACAAAATATCTCGTATTGATTATTTACATCAAACCCACCTATGCCCTGTCTGTGAATCATTAAACCTTAATTACAGAACGAGCAGTTAATAAGGCATAGCATTCTCACTCATGCATTTTCTGGTTCGTCCGTTACTGCTCCCTTAGAACGAATGACATCAGTTTGTCAGAAAACTCTGTAGATTGTACTTTATCAACAAGCTGATGAAAATGTTTCTCTATTAGTTGCTGGAGTGAATGGTAACCACTTCTTGTTTCCATCAATATATTGCTGAATTTTAGTTTCAGGGTTGTTTATGTGTGATAAAACTGAAGTAAACATTTAAATTTCAAGAACATACACTGCTAATGCAAGATAAACAAATATCAAATTAACAGAAAACCTAATTATTATAATACAGCAAAAAAGTTCATAAGGAAAAATTATAATCCACAGAATGCTTGAATAAGTAAGAACAGCAAGATAGAACAAAGTCAACATGTCAAATAAAAAGCAATTCCAGATACATTTATATTCAGACTGAACTTAGAATGTTCAAGCTTGAGAACAATTCCAAAGTGAATATAACTTTCCAATCTTTAACACAGGCAAGAGGAACAGATATTAGTAGTTCTACCTCAGGAAGAAATCCACTGTAATATAGAGCAAACAATGCTGGAAAGATTTTGTTTCTAGCCAGCTCACCAGTAGCCCCTATAACTGCAATGGAAAGCGAGGGTAATCTACCATTGTGTCTGTCATAAAGTGGCAAAGGTGAGGGAGATTCCACACGATTGTTAGTAACGCCAAGTTGATTCTCAGGTATAGAACTGTCATCAATTTGAGAGACTGGTTCAGTTGTTTCTTCAGTCAAGTCTGCATTTTCAGATGCACAAATATCACTCACAAAGTCAAAAAACATAAAATATGATTATGGATAGTATTTCTCAATATTTTATCGAAAACTTGATGTTGCATGCGGTACCAGAAATGTGTGAAATTGTGACTAACCATTCCGCAAACCAAGAACAGATAGTTCTTCAGGAACTTTCCCTTCACATGATGATGGTGTTTTTAAATGCTCTGGCAACTGGTCTATTCCTTGAATTTTGAGCTTCTTTAACTCATTTCCCCATTTACAGTTTCTGTTGCACTTATGAAAGTTTAGCTTCTCAAGTATCCAAAACTTTAAGCCACAGAACCTATGGCTGAAATTGACAGCACCGCCATAGAGCACAAGCCGGCTGTCTAATGCTAAAGGGAAGTAGCTTTTTGCAACCTACAGAAACCATGGAACATAAATGTTTGAAAGTATGCCTATAAGTTTATAGTGTCATAAGAGGCTCACCACATGAAAAATTAAGAAATAAATTACACGCAAAACATTAGAAACATACATAAAAGAAGTGTTTGATAATGAAATATATGTTCCACTACACAATCTTATTTTTGTTTTCTTTGTTTGGTTTGGTCATCATTTAGGGATTCAAACTAATTATAGGAATTCTGATTGCGGGTCAATTACATGTTCGTCTCCAATGTAATTTTGAGTGACTTGCCACGGTCCTCACAGAAAATGTGATCTAATTAATGCCCCAAAAGAACGCGGTTATACTTTCGATGGACAACCTAATATTTACTTTATTTTTTTGCTAAGAAGATATCATTTACCAACTAAGGGGATACAAAAAACCACTGAGGGCCGCTAGGTGCTGGCCACAAGAATTTTCATACACCAATGTATAAAATGAGAGAAACCACAATCATACAAGAAAACATCAGAGTTCATCTCAACCATATATTCTACTTAGTTAGCCATCCATTTTAAACAATATACATCAGGAAAACAAGGATTAGCAACTCCGTGTTAGTGTGCAGCTCAGCCAACACCGAAGCTGACCGACTTGTTATGAACTGAACATAGTTTGAAGTACAAACATCTATTGATTGCAGTCATTAGTAAATTATCAAAAAAACAAAAGCTTTATCTATTAAAAACAAATCAATCCATCCAAAATTAGATGAGCATGATCAATATTCAACACTTTGTTAAATTTGAAAAGGAACTGAAAGTAAAAGCAAAAGGAAGAGCTCATTTACAAACTGACCGGAAAGCTACGAACTGCGGTCGATGCAGGGATTATCAGTCCATTTGAGCAGAGAGAGATAGGTTTCCGGATCGAATATTCCGGCAAGGGTTTCGCAGTAGCGGATAAGGAGAGTGTCATTTGTTCCACTTTTCTAGGGTTTTGAGCATCTGCAAATCTCCGGGAATGAAATAAGAGAATCAAATGAGTTTTTAAAAAAAAAACCCTAAGAATTCTCCTTTCCTTCTCTCAGTTAGAGGAAACTGGGGAGTGTTTGAGATGCATTCAAAGTGACCACGGAACTCGTGGATCCTGGAAGCGCGAGTTTCTCAGTTGTCCGTAGCGACAAAGGGCACGATTCGGCACGTCTATGCCTAAAATGCAAATTTGCAGGATATATGACAACAATTCTTTTTTTTTTTGGTTGGAGACAACAATTCGATCTCTGCAAATGTCATCTAGACTAGTTTGGTAATTTGAGACTTACCTTGTACCTACGGCGAGTAGAGATACATGTATTCGAGCTCGAGCTTGTTTGAACATGCTTGAGCTCGGCTTGAGCTCGATTGGAGTTCAAATTTTCTGGTTGAACAAAGTTGATCCAGGTCCAACTTGAGTTCAGCTCGGATTAATTTAAAGTTTGAGGTTATTATGGAATTATAGTAGCATTAGATGCAACTCAGGCTATACAAATGTCAAACATTTTTACTTTTTAAACCATTAAAATAATAAAACATCTTCAAGTGTTAGGCTCATCTTATATCTGTAGAAAAATTTGGAGTAAATACGATTGGGCTAGCACTGCTCTAGAATCAGAGTAAATACGATTGGGCTAGCACTCCTCTAGAATCAAACATTATAAAGGAGCTCAAAATAATATTGTTACTTATTCCTTGTTTTGTGTGCTTTAACATGTGTCGATTTTTGATTGAGAGTAGGGTTAACATGCTTTTACAAGAGTTGGGCTCACCCTATTCTCAAACATTCCCTACCCTCAGCCTTCTCAGCCTTGTCACTGCTTTAAGAAGTATTAATTTTTGGTTGAGAGTAGAGAATGCCCAAAAGTAAAACCTCACGACTCTGGTAAAAGAAGAGTAGAACTGTGCATATACTTTCACATTGAAAATGACCATTTTGTGTGTGTGTAGAGAGAGAGAGAGAGAGAGGGGGAGGTCATTGGCTTAAAAGTCTAACCTCAGTTCGGCCCAATAATTGCTTAAGATTGGAGTGGGCGGGCCAGAGTCTAACCCAGTAAATATGAACAAGAATTCATTGGCTAAGGTCTAGGTTAATAGTTAAACTGAAGAATTCCAAGCTAGAACACCTTGATGCCCAAAATTTGTTGACAAAACCTGTCTCATGATCCAGGCCAAAAGATATCCAGGTTGGCCCAGCCCAAAAAACCACCAACCATTGAACAAACTAAATAATGAAAATATCATACTAGTATAATTGAAATGGTCTTCTACCAGACTGCGTTAAAAATATCCATACTGATACATGTTAGGAAAAATCCATTTTGGAAAAATCTGGGTGGTTTTGGGAAAACAGTTTTTATAAACTTTGACCCAAAATATAAGTAGAAACCACAAGGATTTTGAGGCGGGTCCAAGTGGATCCGTGTTCTCTTCCATGAGGAGATTAACGTGGTATATTTACTTGTCCAAAACAATGAAGTGGTAAATGAGAAATTCATCTCAAAGTAGACCACTTGAACATGTGTTGTAAGTTGAAGAATGGTAGAGAAAATAGTCCCACATCGGAAAACTATTGAAACCATAGTGTGGTTTATATACTATTACTTTGGAGTAAAGGGTGGGCCCTTGGGGTACCCAAATTTTGCGAAGGAGTGAGCCCATGCTCCAAGGTGGAACCAACCTCTCACACGCGCGCACCGCCGCCGCCCCGACCCGTGTCCGGGGCTGGATGGCTGGCTTGGTTTGGTTCTTGTGGGCCTTAAAGCCTGACCCCTATATTTATTTTTTGCTGGGCTGGGCCAAAGAAGTCCATTCAACTTAAACAATACACAGCAGTTTAATTATCCAACATGACATCCAGCAATCATGTCTGTTGGATTGAAACTGAAACCCCAACAGACATGACCCATTCTGGACAGTCTCCTTTTGAATTATTTAAAGAGTTCTGTTGCATTTTCTGGGGTACGAATTTTCTGATCTTCTACTCCCTGGTCTTCAATCTTCTTCTGCATTCGCCATTTGCATTCCAGTTAAGAGAGAGTACTATACAACCAAGGTTCGCTGTGTCCTCGGGTTTCTATTGGTAGTATCCAGGACGTGACTGTTGTACCTTGGGAGACAAGTTACTGTGGGTCGTTACCACCTGTACGGGGCAATATTGTCTTAAGGACATTGAATTCAATTCAAGCCCCACTCAATAAAGTGCAATGCCCTTTATTTCTGTTTTATTATTGATTATAATACTCTATAAATGCTTCTTTGTATTATGTGATTTGCATGAATATAACTTATAACATTCAGTAACATTTTATGCATCAAAATATAACAATACAAGCATCTCATCACACTATAAGGGAAAAACCCAGAAAGGATGGAGCCTTAACAACAATGAAAGGAAGGCCCACACAGATAAATACAAGGGCTCTCTATACAGTAGTAGTACTCTGCATTTTGAAAACCAAAACTCTCTTAACATCGATAAATAGAGGTCTCTGAGAGGGAGTGAGGTTCCCCATCTTGTAAGCAAGTAATGGGAGGTATTGTGAGGGTCTCTTGAGTTCCATAAGCATTCCAACAGAATGGGTCATCCACCATCTCCCCTTCTGCAGGGAGGAGCTCCACTTCCGACAGTGTTATATTTGTGCACGGTACGGTGTCGCTGCATGCAAAGTGCATTGGCGGGCTCCGGCCGTCATACGTGCCCTTTATGTTCTTGTACAAGACATCGGTCACCAACACTGCCGAGGTCTGGTTCAGGCACCGCTTTGAGAAGCAGTAGTACTGGTCTATGATGATGCAATTCCTCACATTGTCCATTTGGATGTTCTCAAATGTTATACCCGTTACTGAACCCATCCCACCTTGCCATGTCTTGATCCTGACCCCGTTGTCCGACTCCTTTATGAATGCATTACGGACCCTTATGTTTGACACACATGCCTGCGAGTTATGCACTCCCAGGCTCCCAATGCTGCAGGGAAAAAGAAAAAAGAGTTAATGGTGTGCAAAGTGTCTTGCATTAGCTTGTTACAATTTCTGTACTGCTCACACATGTGCATCCGTACACATTTCGTATGGTGTGTTGTGAATTTTAAGAGTTTGTTTGAAGTTAGGTTTTGACCGGATATATGATATAATATTTGGTCTCGGGTTTTCTATTTGTAGAAAACAAAATTACATGAGAGGTTGTGAGAGTGATCTCTTTAATTTCTTTCCATTGAACTAGTGAAGAAAGTGACCTCTCTACAGACGTAGCCTACATCGGGTGATTAATCACGTAAATTTTGTGTATCCTTTGTGCTTCTGTTTCTCCTTTGTGTTTCTGTTTCGTATTTGCAGGTTATTTTCACTACAGTTAGCCATGGTTATAATATTCATAGTTGATCAACTAACTTGACTGTATAAACCATATATCAAACGAGGTGGCTCTGTACATAGTAAATATAATATTCTTGATTGTATTATAAATGAATCATTGGACTCAAAGGAGCACCGACTCGAGGAAGGAATTGGAATTTTTTCAGGGTCGATACAGACAATTCGTTAGTTGAATTGCCGAGTTTTCGAGTATTAATGGAAGGGAGAGCAAATACCTGATCCCGTGACTAGGGCCGCAGGTGACATTCTCTATGTCGACGCCTGAACAACCTGGTCCAATCGAAATGCAATCATCACCTGCTTAATTAAATCAGGATCACATTATTGCCATGTACTGATTGATTAATATATTCAAATTGAGCACTTAGGAAAGGAAATTTATTGTTTAATTGCTACCGTTAGCTATCACAGAGTTGTATATGCCAACAGATTTTGTGTCCTCAATATGGATCCCATCCGTGTTGGGGCTAAGTTTAGGAGAAGATATGGACAGTTTTTCTATCATTACACCATCGCAGCCGTCGAATTTCACGTGGAACTTGGGACTGTTTTGGATTCGTAGGCCACTGACCACCAAATTGGAGCTCATGAAGAATCGAATTAACTGAAACAAAAAGCAAACAATTCAGTTAAAAGGTATAAGATACTTGTTGATCAATGGAAGCTTCAATTGTGTTTTTTGGCTTAAATACTCACAGCAGGGCTGTCACATGGTCCAGGCAATGTTTTTCCATGAGGACCCTGTAATGACATTGCAATCCCACTTGAGTACTACTTCACTTTGCATCGTGCGAATTAAGAACAAATTTTGAACAAGAAAGAAAGGAAGAATTCTAATTGTAGAAAGATAAAAATTAACATAATGTTTTGATGGGATTGCTATAAAATACCCGGTGAGGTTTACAAGGAAGTTCCCACCACTTCTGACCATTCCCTTCAATGGTTCCAATTCCTGTGAAAGTCATCCCATTGAGTCGGTAAAACACAAGCCATTGCTGCTTACTGTCTGATTTTGGCCATCTATCTGGTCCATCCGGCGGCATTAGAACACCATCCACCTTGTCACACCAAAACTTACTAATGTAAGTAATTTACCAAATGGTAGCATTAACTGATTTTCAGATAATTCTATTCAAATAACTGTTACTTACTTGAAACACAAGGCCTGGCTTACATGGGCCTGAGAAGATAGTCGAAGTGATTTTGAAAACACAATCAGAAGGAGCCAGAAGAACGCCCGACTTGACTGCACAAGCGGCTTTCCACGCCGACCTGAACGCAGCGGTGTCGTCCGTGGAACCATCTCCTACCGCCCCAAAAGATTTGACATTAAATATATGGGGGTCTGACTTGGGATTCCCGGGATCATCTGGGTCCAGAGGGTTGGAAGGAGGATGAACAGGGGAATGAGAAACAGGAGCTTTCTTATTGGAGCCATTGCTCTTAGGTTTGTTATGAAAATGAGTTCTTCCTTCCACATTCCTTGAGTGGAAGGAGAAAAGAGCCACGGCAATCCAAATGAACAACAACCAGCGAAAGAGCAGCATTGGAATTCTTGAATTGATTGGAACCCAAAAAAATTGAAGAACTGCTATATGATTGAGAGCAGAAAATCTGGAATTCTACCAAGTTTCTCTGGATAATGATAAACATTCCACCTTCAGAGATCTTAAATACTATCAAATGGAAAAGAGGAGAAAAAAAAAAAACAGAGAAAGAGTTAACAATTGGTAGCCTCAGGTAACTGGCATGGCCAGGCTCAGTTGAGGCAGAGGCTTTATATATTGAGGTCCCTCAAGGACTGTTCTCATGAATAGAGTGACACGTGTCGAGTTCCAGTTGATCCTCAAATCAGTCGTGGAATTTCATGCATGGTCACAATGTTGAGCTTGTGAGCAGCTTTGACGACTCAGTTTTTCTTGGAACATGTTCCAAAAAAAAATTAAGCCCAGGATTCGCTGAAGTTCAACTTGAGAGAATCTCTCAAGTTTGAACCCTCGAGGTCGCCACGTGTTTCCTTTGACACCCCTTAACCATGGGTAAGGTTTACCCACCCCATGGGTTCACTCACCCATCCTTGGTTTTTTTTTTTAATATTAATTAACAGTTTTTAAATTAAAAACTGTTTTTAATATTAAAAAACTCTAAAAACAGTTTTTTTAATTTAAAAAAATAATAATTAATATAAAAAAAAAAACCAAAGATGAGTGAGTGAACTCTAGGGGTGGGTGAACCTTACCCATGGTTAAGGGGTGTCAAAAGAGACACATGGCAACCTCTAGGGGTTCAAACTTAAGAGAATCCTGACCCAAAAAATTATTGTCTGTGGTTACCATCACATTTATTTTCACACAAGAAGATTACCATCACATTTATTTTCATACCAGAAGATAAAATAGTGTAACACTTTTTGGTGATCCATCACATTTATTTTGTTTTCTTATATAAAAATAATAAAAACTATGTTGGAGAGAAGAGTGGATGATGGGAAAGTAGACCTAGCATTGGTTTATAGGTGCAAGGCTTTGTTAGAGTGCATGGAATGACACATTCATGTGTTGTTTTAGTGTGTCACATGTGGGTTAGCTATCACGGACTGGGGGTTAGGGTTCTTGGTTTGGTTAGGGACACTGGTTTGAGCAATCTTTATAGGCTCAGGATTCTTTTGAGTTCAACTCAAGAGAATCTCTCCGGTTTGAACCCTAGAGGTCGTCACGTGTCTCCTTTAACATCCCTTAATCATGGGTAAGGTTCATCCACCCATCCTTGGTTTTTTTTTTTAATATATATTAATTATTATTTTTTAAATAAAAAAGCTGTTTTTAGAATTTTTTTAATATTAAAAAAAGTTTTTAATTTTAAAAAAAGAATTAATATTTTTTTAAAAAAAAAACCAAGGATGGATGGGTCAACCCTAGGGGTGGGTGAACCATACCCATGGTTAGGGGGTGTCAAAGGAGACACATGGCGACCTCTAGGGGTTCAAACCGGAGAGATTCTCTCGAGTTGAACTCGAGAGGATCCTGAGCCATCTTTATATCCTGACCCAAGGAATAATGTTTGTGTTTGTGGTTTTTAGCAGTGACTAATGAGCATATTTCCTTTAACATGTAACATGTAATTGGCCTCTCATCAATTTCCTGAAATCTAAGGTGACTGAAGATCTCTCCTTCTCTCAATCATTTGATTCATATGGGGATGACACGTGTGTGATTTAGGTATTCACGGGCTGGTTCTTTTTGAGTGTCACGGGTGAGGGAAGTATAATTTGGAGTGGGTGTTGATAGAGAGTTCTAGAGGTTCTTTAATCAGCAACCATGCGGATTGAGACAAGGTGAAGAGATTATATTCTTTAAGCATGGGTTTTGATCCCCCTAAAAAGTAACATAATTAAAAAGACAACAACACAGACAATTAAAGGAGACAAATGGTCAAAACAGATGTTTAAGAATCATTTAAACTAGCTTGGCGGTTTGATGTTGTCACATTCTAATGTTTTTATAGGGTACCTGTATGGAGTATGTTGGTGAATTTATACTTAGTCGCTTAACTACAAAATGGATGAACTCATCGTGAATTGGGGTGGACCAGTTAGATGATATTGGGCTCATTACACGCCGGCAGGCCCCGGCACTACCTGTGGCGTAAGGGTGTGGGAAGTACTGATTGGCTCCTAATTGCATCCAGGACAAGATCAACAAATTGTAATTTAGTAATGGACCGTTTATAGCTTTTGAATCTAGTTTTGTAGTCTCATCTTTGTGCATAAAATGTAGTGATATCGTAATCTTAGCCTGGGGAATATTCTTTTGAGACCCGTGATATGCATCACATCTTAAAGCCACTTCCTGTTGATTGTTTCTAGGTCCACCAATGCCATAGATTTGCTGTGCTTTTAGCCAAAAAAGAAAAAGACTCCACTGTGAATGTGATAAGAGACCTCAAAGATGAACTCTAAGAGTTGGTAAATTTTAACTACGGTTAACAAAATTTATTATTATTTTTTTCTAAAAACCAAGGATAGGTGGGTGAACCCTATGAGTAAGTGAATCTTAACCACAGTTAAGAGGTGTCGAAAGAGACATGTGGCCACCTAAGGGGCGTAACCGTATGGATGATGTGGCAAATCCAGACCAGCTATCTGATTAGTTGTACTCTCTCGTTGGCCAGATGTGTAGTTTCCCTGCCTGTAGCAGCACTATATCCTTGCAGGCGTATTGGGCAGCTCAATTGTGAATGTGATAAGAGTCCTCAAATTTGTAATTTTTTGTTTTCAAAATTGATAAGGTAGATTAAGGTTATTATGCTGAAACCAGAAGATGGTTAGTGAGAAGGAGAATACATGGACCCTTTTAAGCCGTCACTTTTGCGACCTGTTTAAAAAAAAAAGAAAATCCCTTGAGAACTCATGCTGGATGTCTGAGCAGTATCACAGTGTAAAGGCCACTGCTTGCTTGCATGATGAACCTGCTCGCATTAATTAGTCCATCACTTCCGGAGAACAATTCTTTATTTCTCGGAAATAGAAACTTAAAACACCGAAATAGAAACTTAAGTCTGTGTTTGGCTGACACATAATCAAAAACGATTTCGAGAAATATTCTCATTTTAGAGTTAGAATTAAGAAGTAACAACTATTTCTTGAGGGGGAAAAACACTGGCTTTCTCTCTCATATGATACATTAAAAAAATTATTAAATTTTGAGGAATTTAGTTTTATAATGTGAATACAAAAATTAAATTTTTTTTTCCATCCAAATGTGATTTTGTTATTTCCGTTCTTTAAAATAAATTTGGTTGCCAAATGAATTTTCAGTACAAAATTGATCTTCATAACACATCCTTAATAAGAATAATTATTTTTCAGAACGACAAAATCATCAATTCAAAATTTGTTTGGTTCCATCCAAACGTGATTATGTTATTTAGAACAAATTTTGGCCTACTGTTTTTCAAACGGGTGTTAAGCACAAAATTGATTTTCATAACACATCTTTACTATTATAATGTGAGAGTCAGGCGTAGCCTATTTTTCCGAAATTCCAAAATTACCCTTATATAAAATAAAACTTTGATTTAATATTTTGCTTTAATTCCCAAACTACCCCTTGCTCATCTATCTATTTAAAGATTAGAATCACAGCCAATCGCGATTGAACTCGGGAAGAGTTCAATCGCACCTATGGGTTAACACGTGTCCCTTTTAACTCCTATTCACTGTGGTTAACTCCTTCCCCTCACTCTCTCGTGCATCACATGTGCCACCTGCTAGTCCTTAATAAGAACAATTCTTCTTCATAATTGGATAATCATCATTTTTTTTTTCCATCCAAACGTGATTTTGTTATTTATGTTCTTTAAAACTAATTGTGGCTGATTGTGCTCAAAGCCACAAAATTCATATTCAATACACATCCTTAACAAGAATAATTTTTCTTTAGAACGGGATATTCAATAGAATTGATTCCAAATGGGCATGAAATTGCCGATAAGTGATTATAAAGAAATAAGCATTTAATAATGGATCAATTATTCACAACTAACAAGTGTTCCACATGAAACCATTGGCCAGCATCTAGAATCACTAATGCTCAAATGACAATTGAACTGACTTGTTGAGATTAAGGACCAAAGTGATCCTTGTGCTTTCACTTCTAAAGATATTGTCCATCCTCTCACAACCACAACCCCTCTTTCTTTAGTGGAAGTTTTAAAGAGTTTTAATACCTTGAAAATACAGATGCATGGTAGATCTTGTTTCAGTTTAAATATGAGCACGTCGGTTGAGTGGAGCTCCTCTTTTTACTGTGTTGTGTAGACGGTGGCAGTCTTATAAATTATTGAAAGAGGTAGACATTTTTGTAAATATTTTCTCTCATAATTACAAGATTGTAACCAACTTGATATTAAAAAAAGAGAGCTCCATTCAACCGCTTTGAAGCAGAACTCGGCCTCGTATTTAAACCAGAGCAGATGAGTAGCAGCCCTGTAATAGCCCATTGGGTTGCACCAGGTAGACTATTGGTCCACTCCAAGAAAAAGATATGGCTTACCAGCTATGCTATTGGTCTATTCCAACAAAAAGATAATAATTTTTTACATCAAATAATCCCTCATTTTTTTTTGGATCTCGGGTTGTCCCTAACCCTTTGGATCAGGACTAAACCCTGAGGGTGAGACAAAGGCCCACAATCCGCCACACTGGGAAAGTCCGGGAAAATTCCGTGTAGGGCAGGCCCGAAAGGGGGAGTGAGAATTCGAACCCAAGACCTTCCGCTTCATGAGGCGTAAGTCCTCGGGAACCACTGGTTTCAAATTTAATTATTTTTTTCATTAGATTGGACCAATAGGCTGCTGTTGTAGCCCAATGGGTACAAAATGGGCTGCTGCTCTGCTATCTGTTTAAAATTTAAACTCATTTTGTTTTAGGTCTCTAGTTAGGGAAACGCCACGCAGACTGGGCCCAAGTTTGTGCCTTTGGGCCTCGAAGTTTGTGCATACACAGATAATGGGCTTGCACTGCAGCCATGTCTTGCGCAAGCCCGGTCACTGTCATTTCTTTTCTAGTTAATTCGAGGAAGCGAGTGGGTTAGATGGTGTCAGCATACATCAATACATGGAAATTAAGGCCAAATCTCATATTTAAAACTAAAGCTCCCATTTAGATTAAAATTAAAACTAGGTTCTGAGCACATAACATCAGTATCTGTGTGCGAACGTAACGAAACTAAAGTGGTAAAAGAAACCACATCCACATAATGTTGATTTTTGGTTAGAAAATTTCATGGTAGGTATGGGTGCGCCTTCGCAGAACGAATCAGTACGAAGAAACCAAATAAACAGAAAGCTATAAGAAAACACGTAATAAAAATGTAACGTCGTTTGTTTCTCCTGCACCAACACCAATGGGAATTTAGCTTTCCTCCACAAGCATGGCAAAAGCGTGTCCCGCATCTGCATTTTATATGCAATTCAATGTCAAATACCATCACAATCCGAAAACAAAAACAATTTATTATTATGCATTAGAAAATCCAAGTTGAATACAAAGCCCGTTCCCCTCATCGAGTGGAGATCCTGGGTTCGGTTCCACCCCAGGGGACAATTTCAGTTAGTGGCGGTTCCTGCTATGAGTTAAAGTACTTCCTTATTAGTTTGGGTTTGATTTTATGAGGAATGCTAGCCTTATTCTCACTCAACTCCTACTCTCACTTATCAATTTGCAATGATTAAAACACTCTTCATACAGATTGGACAAAGTGGTTAATGGAAGCTTAGAGTAGGAGTTGAAGAGAGTAGGGCTAGCACTCCACTTTCTTTTATTTGTTTTCTTAGGGCTGCACTCAAGTCAAAGTCAAGGTGGCTCATCAATCAGCTCGTCTCATTTTAGTCATGCTTAACCTAGCATTTGAGGCTCAAACAAATCAAGCTATTTGAGCTCAATTGTTTAAACAAGCTAACCTTGAACCATATCCTTTTTTATTCTCCCCGGCTTAACTCAAAATATTATATATATATATATATATATATATATGCAAATCAAACTCAAGCTTGGCTAGACTTTTTCAAGTTGAGCTTAAACTTGAACATTTAAGCTCAAATCAAGTTTAAGCTAAAAACAAACTCAGGCTAAGCTCAAGCTTGGCTCACCTCGGGTCGAATACAGTTAAGTTTTTCTATCGCCTAATGCCCCTATTGTCACATTTGAGTCGAGACAATAGATAGGCCTCAATACAATAAAATTTAGCAAAATTTTAATGCAGCGCAATTTATTTTTACTAAGTTAAAACTTAAAAACACTTTCCTTTTTATTTGAGTTTAAATAAGGGGCGAGAAGCTCTGCTGCATCAAAATAAATTGTAAAATGCGGTTGCATTTTCGTAATTATGAAACATCGAAGGTTATTTTATAAAGATTTGTCGTGTAATTTACGAAATTGTCACCGCATTTACCAGGAAATGGTGGCTCACTAATGACTCGGTCAGTTCCTCATCAAATTTTTTTTTTTTTTTTTTTTAATGCAGCTCTCTGCCAAATAGTGACGCATGGCTTCGAATATACTACAAAATCATATCACAAAAGAATCTCTATCACATGCCACGCGTCAATGCACTAAAAATTTAAATCCTATCCTGCCCTCCCCCCAAAAGAAAGAACATAATAGACAGAGCTCCCCGTTTACAAAGGGAGGCAGTGTTGTAATTATTGAAAAAGACGCGAGGGTTTTGCCAAAATAAAACTTCTCCATGCCACCGACTTAACCTTTTAAGGGCAGCTCCGGTCAAAGGCGTTGAAGCAGAGCTCTGCCTCAAATGCAAAAATATAAAAAATTGACTCGGTGACGATTGAGCATTGGCTCGGGACTCAACTCGTCCGAGTCGCAGAGTTACAGTCTCGAGTGAAGAGAATTCTGAGTTACTGACTGTAGTTGGGATTATATGTGATCTTATCTTAGAGAGAGAGAGAGAGAGAGAGAGAACCAACGAACCTGCAGATGACAGTTGAACAGCCAAAACGAAGCTCGACGCAATGGCTACAGCTAGGGCATCTGGTCCATTTCTTAGTCTCAACAAGCTGTCCAAACAGAATATCATTCATATCTCTCATCTCACCAGTTTCATCGCACCTATAACCAGCGTGCCATGGAAGCTTGCATTGAAAACAGAACAAGTTCTTGCAATTCGGACACTGCGATCTTCTAACAGTTCCTCCACACTCGTTCAGCACCAACGCCGAGCAATTCGGGAAAGGACAATAGGCTCTCTCCCACTGTAAAACCGCCGATTCGCAGAGCAAATCGCACCACTTCTCGAACGCCCTAACCGGGACGATCGGACGGCAAAACAAAGGATCCAGCAGCATCTTACAGTCTACTCCTGGGCATTTCACTTGCGCTGTGTTTTCTTCGATCTTGACCTCGATGTACTTGGTGATGCAATCTGAGCAGAAGGGATGAGCGCACCTCTTCCTGTTCTTGAATTTCTTGGTTGCTGAAATGGGTTCTATGCAGATCTCGCAAGTGAAGCTTGAATCATCTTCTCCTTCTCCGGATTTCTCAGAGGATTTCCTCCGTTTCTGCTGTGCCTTTCCCATGCCTTTGGTTACTGTGTGAGATTGGGAGAATTTGGGGTTTTAAGACTTTTAGGCTTTCGCTTTAGGTGGTTTGTTCATTTAGTGGGTGGTGTATGGTGATAGACATTTTTTTCTCATTTTATCGATGCGTGTGGATTAGCAACAGCCTTCTTGTACCCTAAGCGGCTGCAGTACCCCCTGCTATTGGCCGACCTTAATAAATTAAATAATTTATATTATATTTTGCAGGGGAATGGTCGTGAGAAAAGTCATTTCTTTTTAATATTATTACTGAAGACCTCTGGTCTGCCATAGGAGAGTCTTCGCAAGACCAAAACCGTCTAGCCTTTTCCGTGTGTCTGATATGTGACGATAAAAACAAGGAGAAATCATTTCATTTTCCATCCTATTTTTTAACTTCTCCTCAATTGATATTTCTCTTTTTACCGTCACATGAGGATGCAAAACAGGGACGGTTTTGGTCTTGCTCAAATCCAACCCCATCCTGTATGTATATACTTTGAAACGTCTGTACTAATTATCCAAAAAAAAAACGTCCGTACTAATAAATGAAAAATTGGAAGGGTAAGGGGGAAGAACTCTCACTCATTTCTTGGGAGTTTTCCTAAACCTGGGGACCACTTCCTAACAAGAGGCACACCTTCATCATCCTACATGGTTGGGTTTGGGGGGTACAAATAAAATATCATAAAACTTTGGTGTCTTTTTTTTTGTTTTAATATGAAAATGTTATCATGTAACACAATCTAAACTCTTACACACACCCAGACCTAAGGTAGCGACTAAGGGGCCATAAGGGTAAGTCAAAGTAACCAAAAAGGTCATTTTCTGATTATCCATTCTCCGGTATTTTTTATTATTTTTGTACAAGATGACAAAATAAATGTAATAGGATCTACAAAAAAACGTACCATATGTCTTCTTCTATAGAGAGAGTGAATGATCAGAAAGTGAACTTAGTATCGCTTTTCTTCTAATATAATTTTTTTAAATTAAAAATTACTTTTAGTTTCGCCTATATTTTTGGCAACCAAATGAGGGATAAGGTCTTAATTACCTGTCTTACTATCCTTACTGAATAGCATGGCGATGGTGTGCCCCTAGTGGTCCTGATTTCAATATATATATATTTTTTATAATCATCCTGATTTCAATTAAAGAGGAAAACTTTGAATAAAAGGTTGGAAGTTTCGTACTTGAATGAACGAGTGGAAGTTTAGACTAGACAAACGACACCGCCTGCCACATAAATAAAAAAAATACTGAATTGTTTTTCATAAGGGGTAGAGAAAGAAAGAAAAAACTGATCAAAAGCCAAATGTGTAGTTGTGATTGAGATGCTTGCTTGGACTTGAAGGCATCCTTGGAGTAGGGGATAAGGAATCCAATTATCCAACACCGTCTTTTACAC